>JAPDOI010000710.1:0-304088 GCA_029168955.1 Aplectana chamaeleonis | reverse complement strand
ATGGGAGTGTGTGGGACGTCATAGAAAGTGTACAGACATCATCCTCCAGTTGGAGTGTGTGGGACGTCATGTAAAATGTGTAAGGTGGTAAAAAGCAAAAGGTGCAGGTCCTAAGGTGGGAGTGTGTGCAGGACTGTCATAGAAAGTGTGCAGGACCCAAATGAGAGTGTGCAGGACGTCATATAAAGTGTGCAGGGCTACAAGGTCTTCAGGTGGAGAGAAAGTGGCAAAAAAAAAAAAAGTAGGACATGTCACAGAGAGAGTGTGCAGGACCCAGGTAATGGGAGTGTACGGGACGTCACATAGCATAAAGTGTGCGGGTCCTCGGTGGGAGTGTGCAGTAAGACGTCAGCAGAGGTATGCAGAGACCCAGGAGGTGGGAGTGTGCCGGGACGCTTAGAAAATGTGCAGGACCAAAATGTGAAAGTGCAGGACGTCATATAAAGTGTGCAGGACCCAAATGAGAGTGTGCAGGACGTCATATAAAGTGTGCAGGTCTTCAGTGGGAGTGTGCAGGTCGTCATATAAAGTGTGCAGTATCCCAATGAGAGTGTGCAGGACGCCATATAGTGTGCAGGTCCTCGCGGTGGGAGTGTGCCGGAACGTCATAGAAAGTGTGCAGGACCCCTATAGGAGTGTGTGGGACGTCATAGAAAGTGTGCAAGGACCCAAATGTGAGTGTGCAGGACGTCATATAAAAGTGTGCGGGTCCTCCCGGTGGGAGTGTGCAGGGACGTCATAGAAATTGTACAGTCACCCAAATGGGGTACACACAGTACGTCACAGAGAGTGTGCAGGACCCAAAATGGGAGTGTGCAGGACGTCATAGAAAGTGTGTGCAGGTACTCAGTGTGAGTGTGCATGACGTCATAGAGAAAGTGCGCAGGTCCTCACTGGGAGTGTGCAGGAAGTCATAGAAAGTGTACAGGACCCAAATGGGAGTTTGCGGGACGTCATAGAAAGTGTGCAGGTCCTCAATGGGAGTGTGTGCAGGACGTCATGGAAAGTGCGCAGGTCCTCACTGGGAGTGTGCAGAAAGTCATAGAAAGTGTGCCAGGACCCTATGGGAGTGTGCGGGACGTCATAGAAAGTGTGCAGGACCCAAATGTGAGTGTGCAGGACGTCATATAAAGTGTGCGGGATCCTCAGTGGAGTGTGCAGGACGTCACAGAGAGTATGCAGCACCCAAGTGGGGAGTGTGCGGGACGCTTAGAAAATGTGCAGGACCCTATTGGGAGTGTGCAGGTCGTCATATAAAGTGTGCAGTACCCCAATGAGGGTGTGCAGGACGCCATATAGAGTGTGCAGGTCCTCAGTGGGAGTGTGCAGGGACGTCACAGAGAGTACGTGCAGGACCCAAATGAGGAGTGTGCGGGTCGTCATAAGAAAAGTAAATGTTTGCAGGACGTCATATAAAGTTTGCAGGTCGACAGTGTGAGTGTGCAGGACGTCACAGAAAGGGCGCAGGTCCCTAGTGGGGAGTCGTGCAGGACGTCATAGAAAAGCGTGCAGGACCCGAATGGGGAGTGTACAGGACGTCACAGAAAGTGTGGAGGTTTTCAGTGCATAAAGTGTGCAGGGACGTCATATAAAGTGTGCAGGACCCGTATGGGAGTGTGTGGACGTCATTAGAAAGTGTGCAGGACCCAAATGTGAGTGTGCAGGACGTCATATAAAGTGTGCAGGTCCTCAGTGGGAGTGTGCAGGACGTCATAGAAAATGTGTACCAGGACCCTAATAAGAGTGTGCAGGTCGTCATATAAAGTGTACGGGTCCTAAGTGTGAGTGTGCAGGACGTCACAAAAATGTGTGCACGACCCCAATGGGAGTGTGCAGGCCGATCAAATATATAAAGGTGTGCAGGTCCTCAGTGGGAGTGTGCAGGACGTCATAGAAATTGTACAGGACCCAAATGGGAGTACACAGTACGTCTCACAGAGAGTCAATGCAGGACCCAAATGGGAGTTTGCAGGGACGTCATAGAAAGTGTGTGCAGGTACTCAGTGTGAGTGTGCATGACGTCATAGAAAGTGCGCAGGTCTTCACTGGGAGGGGTGTGCAGGAAGTCATAGAAAGTGTAGGACCCAAACGTGGGAGTTTGCGGGACGTCATAGAAAGTGTGCAGGTCCTCAGTGTGAGTAAAATGCATGACGCGTCATAGAATGTGCGCAGGTCCTCACTGGGAGTGTGCAGGAAGTCATAGAAAGTGTGCAGGACCCAATTGGGAGTGTGTGGGACGTCATAGAAAATGTGCATGCAGGACGTCATATAAAAATGCGCAGGTCCTCACTGGGAGTGTGCAGGACGTCAAGATAAAGTGTGCAGAGATCTTCAGTGGGGAGTGTGCAGGGACGTCACAGAGAGTATGCAGGACCCAAATGGGAGTGTGCGGGACGTCATAGAAAGTGTACAGATCCCTCAGTTGGAGTGTGTAGGTCGTCATATAAAAGTGTACGGGTCCCCAGTGGGAGAGTGCAGGACGTCACAAAATGTGCACGGCCCCGATGGGGAGGTGTGCACGTCGTCATATAAGGTGTGCAGGTCCTCAGTGGGAGTGTGCAGGACACGTCATAGAAAATGTACAGAACCCGAATGGGAGTTCACAGGAACGTCTACACAGAGAGTGTGCAGGACCCAAAAAAGAGGTTGCGAGACGTCATAGAAAGTGTGCAGGTCCTCAGTGTGAGTGCGCATGTCGTCATAGCAAGTGCGCAGGTCCTCACTGGGAGTGTGCAGGAAGTCATAAGAAAGTGGCCTGCAGGACCCAAGGCTGGGAGTTTGCGGGACGTCATAGAAAGGTGTGCAGTTCCTCAATGGGAGGTGTGCAGGACGTCATAGAAAGTGCGCGAGGTCCTCACTGGGAGTGTGCAGGAAGTCATAGAAAGTGTTGCGGGACCCCCTATAGGGAGTGTGCGGGAAGTCATAGAAAGTGTGCAGGGGACCCTGAATGGGAGTTTGCGGGACGTCATAAGAAGAAGTGTTGCCAGGGGTCCTCAGTGTGAGTGCGCATGTCGTCATAGCAAGTGCGCAGGTCCTCACTGGGAGTGTGCAGGAAGTCATAGAAAGTGTACAGGACCCAAATGGGAGTTTGCGGGACGTCATAGAAAGCGTGCAGGACCCAAAATGTGAGTGTGCAGGACGTCATATAAAACGTGCGGGTCCTCCAGTGGGAGTGTGCAGGACGTCATAGAAATTGTACAGGACCCAAATGGGAGTACACAGTACGTCACAGAGAGTGTGCAGGACCCAAATGGGAGTTTGCAGGACGTCATAGAAAGTATTACAGGTACTCGGTGTGAGTGTGCATGACGTCATAGAAAGTGCGCAGGTCTTCACTGGGAGATTGTGCAGGAAGTCATAGAAAGTGTACAGGACCCCAAACAGGGAGTTTGCGGGACGTCATAGAAAGATGTGTGCAGGTCCTCCGGAGTGTGAGGTAAAGTGCATGACGTCATAGAATGTGCCGCAGGTCCTCACTGGGGAGTGTGCAGAAAGTCATAGAAAGTGTGCAGGACCCAATTGGGAGTGTGTGGGACGTCATAGAAAATGTGCAGGACGTCATATAAAATGCGCAGGTCCCTCACTGGGAGTGTGCAGGACGTCATATAAAGTGTTGCAGGTCTTCAGGTGGGAGAGTGCAGGACGTCACAGAGAGTATGCAGGACCCAAAATGGGAGTGTGCGGGACGTCATAGAAAGTGTGTTACAGATCCTCAGTTGGAGTGTGTAGGTCGTCATATAAAGTGTGTACGGGTCCCCAGTGGGAGAGTGCAGGACGTCACAAAAATGTGCACGGCCCCGATGGGGAGTGTGCACGTCGTCATATAAGGTGTGCAGGTCCTCAGTGGGAGTGTGCAGGACGTCATAGAAAATGTACAGAACCCGAATGGAAGTTCACAGGACGTCACAGAGAGTGTGCAGGACCCAAAAAGAGTTTGCGAGACGTCATAGAAAGTGTTGTAGGTCCACTCAGTGTGAGTGCGCATGTCGTCATAGCAAGTGCGCCAGGTCCTCACTGGGAGTGCAGGAAGTCATAGAGTGTGCAGGACCCAAATGGGAGTTTGCGGGACGTCATAGAAAGTGTGCAGTTCCTCAATGGGAGTGTGCAGGACGTCATAGAAAGTGCGCAGGTCCTCACTGGGAGTGTGCAGGAAGTCATAGAAAGTGTGCAGGACCCCTATAGGAGTGTGCGGGACGTCATAGAAAGTGTGCAGGACCCAAATGGGAGGTACGGGACGTCATAGAAAGTGTGCAGGTCCTCAGTGTGAGTGCGCATGTCGTCATAGCAAGTGCGCAGGTCCTCACTGGGAGTGTGCAGGAAGTCATAGAAAGTGTACAGGACCCAAATGGGAGTTTGCGGGACGTCATAGAAAGTGTGCAGGACCCAAATGTGAGTGTGCAGGACGTCATATAAAACGTGCGGGTCCTCAGTGGGAGTGTGCAGGACGTCATAGAAATTGTACCAGGACCCAAATGGGAGGTACACAGTACGTCACAGAGAGTGTGTAGGACCTAAATGGGAGTTTGCGGGACGTCATAGAAAGTGTGCAGGTCCTCAGTGTGAGTGCGCATGTCGTCATAGCAAGTGCGCAGGTCCTCACTGGGAGTGTGCAGGAAGTCATAGAAAGTGTGCAGGACCCCTATAGGAGTGTGCGGGACGTCATAGAAAGTGCGCAGGTCCTCACTGGGAGTGTGCAGAAAGTCATAGAAAGTGTGCGGGTCCTCCAGTGGGGAGTGTGCAGGACGGTCATAAAAATTGTACAGGACCCAAATGGGAGTACACAATACGTCACAAGAGAGTGTGCAGGACCCAAATGGGAGTTTGCAGGACGTCATAGAAAGTGTGCAGGTACTCAGTGTGAGTGTGCATGACGTCATGCTAGAAAGTGCGCAGGTCCTCACTGGAGTGTGCAGGAAGTCATAGAAAGTGTACAGGACCCGAATGGGAGTTTGCGGCAGGACGTCATAGAAAGTGCGCAGGTCCTCAATGGGAGTGTGCAGGAAGTCATAGAAAGTGTTTGCAGGACCCCTATGGGAGTGTGCGGGACGTCATAGAAAGTGTGCAGGACCCAAATGTGAGTGTGCAGGACGTCATATAAAGTGTGCGGGTCCTCAGTGGGAGTGTGCAGGACGTCACAGAGAGTATGCAGGACCCAAGTGTGGGAGTGTGCGGGACGCTTAGAAAATGTGCAGGACCCTATTGGGAGTGTGCAGGTCGTCATATAAAGTGTGCAGTACCCCCCCTCCAGGGATGAAAATTTACGGCATAAATTTTACTAGATTTACGACAAAAATTCAGTAAATTACCAGAGCAATTTTGCACAGATTTCGGCAAAGATTAGTCGAAAATTTCACGTAAATCTCTAAAATTTATTCGAAATCTACTAAATTTTACTAGTATTTTTCACTCCGTATTTTTTCACTAAAATTTATCCAGTGGTTTACTAATCTTCTTTTACTAAAGTTTACTGGTAAATTGCTCGTTTTTTACTAAAAACTATTACGATTTCGAACACTTTTTCAATACACTCACTGTATTACAAATAACGATACAACACTTTATATAATTATACTTTATCTCAATTTAGAGACACAGAATACAACAGTCGCACTTTGCATATTTTACAGGAGACATTAATTTACAGAAACTCCATCACACCAATGACGGGATTCACAGAAAGAAAAAAAAAAACAAATCCTACTTAGAAATATGCACTGTGTTCAAAATACTTGCGAAAACCAAGAAGAACACCTACTCAGACGCTCGCGGTTGTTCAATCAGAATTTTGATTGCTGAAAGTGCAGCTTTATTATTGTGCTTATCTGGGCCAAATTCCGGTCCGCAATTGCGTCTCGACACGTTTTGCGTATCGAAGTCAGACGGGTTTCCAGCGCTAAAGCCAAACTCGATGTGGCTTTTTTATTCGAATTTCTCAATATTTCTTAGTTTCTGTTTCAAAACCCACCTAGAGTCAGCAGATCGGCTGCTGCGGCGCTGAAGCTCTTCTGACTCGGGGCGTGCGGCCGCAAGGGCGTGTCGAGACGCAACTGCGGACCGAATTCGGCCCAGATACTTTACTATAACTACAGTTAATTTTAAGATCAAATATGGAATAATTATCAATTCTTCTACCACCAAATCCTAAAAATCTTTTCTTTTCTATAATTGGTTATGATGCTCTTTATTCTCGCGAACATTTTATCTGGCAAAGGTTTTGCCGATAATGGCTTCTTTCAGACCTTTAAAATTGCAATGACATTTGCGCTAGCAACAAGTGCAAAAGATACGATACAATGACGCTACAGGCTATAAAACGGCGGGGATTCGCGGTTCCTAAGCGTGCGGGTGCGGAGCGGAGGTTAGAGACAGTGAGAGAGCGTAGGGCAGACGGAGGCCGAGGCGTCGCGCGCGCCGCTCGCGGTATCGAATGATGTGAATTACGACGTTTTATAGAGGGTAGAAAGATATACGTAGTCCAAAAATGATTGTCAGCGAGGGGGTTGAGAGCGCCGAATGTCGTATGTCTTACAGGGTGTTATAGGCAATACATGCGACAATGATGGTCATGTAGGATCTGCTCTGAGCACCAGTGGCATTCAGGGATGAGAATTACCACGGTAATTCTCATCCTTAATCTAATCTTAAAGGCAGTGTTCACGATGAAAATCGTTTTTCTGTTTCTCCACCTATCTTGAGAAGCGCCCCATGCTGATTCTGATGATGTCTGCGAAGTCGTTCGAGACCTTTTGGGAACGGAGTTATGGTCCCTCAAAGATTGAACCAAGGAAAATGGTGGACGAGTTGTCCGAGGCTTGTAACCTCCGTATTTTGCAGCCGATCTACGCGAGCTGACAGAGTGAAGAGGAAAGGCTGAGGTGAAGGGAACAGGGTTAATGGTTGAAATCATCGCTCATCCCCGACGATTTCGAGCATTCATTTATTCGTGGTGGGCGTGTGATGCGCATTCAAGGGTTTGCCTTGCGCTCAAGTGGCAACTTCGGGCTCTTTTGGAGCTTTTCTAACGTTTCTCGCCGTTCTTTCGACGTCAGCAGCGATACGGTTGCCCACCCTGCCCATTCCTAGAAACTGAAACACAATTTTTATCGTGAACACTGCCTTTGAAATATCTTAAGAAAGAGGAAGGGAGCAAAGGGAGGGAGTAAGCTTAATATCAAAGGATCAATCCTATCAAATCACAGAGCTCCTCCTCTGCGTTTGCTTCAGGACGTAGTCGCTGACTTTTTTTTCTGCTTGCACGATCTTTCTTTTCAGTAGATGAATCAAGCGTCGGTGAAGTACCGACATCGGTTAAGTGGGTGCACTTTCACAGCTATGCTTCTGATTGTTCGATGTTTCGGAGTGTGGGGATAGGAGGCCGTATTCACGACGCTCTTCGATGTTCATCTAGATGTATTTTTTGAAGGCAGTGTTCCACGATGATTTTTCGTTTCCGAGTTTGCCGGACTTCAAACTTTGCGTTAGCCACTGGCTGTTACCGTAATCGCGAAGAAACGACAGAAAAACCCACTAAACCGCCTCACTTCAGTGGGAGATTTTTTCCTGTTCTGGGCTAGTTGTCCCGTTGTACGAACATGTTGCCTTGACGGTTTGTCACTGAGTGAAAAATAGGGTAAATCTAGAATGGAAGAATATTTCAGACAAAACAGGATTAGCTAGGGCTACAAGGAAAGAACTGGAGCAACAGAGTGGAGAATTTCCAAAGAACCCAGGTCCACAAAAGATTTTATTGTCTTTAGCAAACCAGTTCTACTGAGAGTAAAGAGGCGAGATTAGAGTACAGCTTTTCGTGTACTTCTGGCGCGTTTTTCCCAACTATTTTGTTATTTCAGCTCCGCTCAGGAGGCCAAGCAAACGATGTAGTAAGATAGTCTCGGAAAATGAAGGTTATCGCATGATCACTGTCTTCCAAGCCTGTTACACCTACGACGATTTCAGCGCTCGCCCAACCCTTAGCTGACAATAGTTTTTGAAGTGGGTATGTCTTTTTAGCGTCATCGTATCGTATCTTTGTACTTAGCATGAATGCTACTGCATTTTTGAAGGTATAGAGAAGCCATTATTGGCGAAAGCTAGCCAGATAAATGCTGCAAGAAGGAGAGTATCAAATTACTACAAAAGAAAAGATTTTAGAATTTGATGTAGAAAAAAATGATAATTATATCATGTTTCATCCTATAAATTAACTGTGTAGTAAATAAAGCGGCTCTTTTCCGGAATCAAAATTCTATTCCAAAATCACGGCTGTCCGTGTGGGCGTCTGAGTAGAGGGAGTTCTCACGGGTCCTTACTGAAATTTCGATACACACCTATCACACTGATAGTGAATCACCATTAGTGATGCAGGTCCCGACTTCAACTAGATGGAAATCTGAGGACCTCATGGACAGCTGGCGTCAATCGCGATGTTCTTCTGAGAAGAATGTCTTTCGTCCCCTCATATAAACACTGCCAAAGCGACGAATTTATATATATATATATACAGCAGTTATATATAGGTATATATATATATATATATATATATAGTTATAAATATATATATTGTTATATATAGATAGTATATATATATATATATATATATATATATATATATATATATATATATATATATATATATATATATATATATATATATATATATGTGATATATATATATATATATATATACTACATATATATATATATATAATGGGGGTGTATATACAAGTTTGTTGGTACCTGCTCGTTGGTGCCCCTAGCTTCTACTGAACCCAGCAGACGTTTGAGTGTACAATAGGGAACGTGTTCGAGCGATATAGCGTGCACAACTATATCGCAGAAAGTATCCCTGCACATTGCATAAAGGTGTCGCTTAGATCCACAGCACACCAAGGCAATTCTGGTCCACATAACCGTCCTTAGGGATCCGTACCTAGGAGTCATAGGAGTCTTTGGCCACAAGCCACAATTCCTTGCCACCCTGAACTGTCGATCGCTGTCGAGTGATATCCAAAAACTGCGCTATCCAGACTTCTGAGCTATTTCCATGCACCGTTTTGCTGCTTTGCAGGAAAACCCGCCTCGTTGATAGACCCGTCATCAGCGTCGGAGAGTACACCATCTACTGCGGCAACGCTGGACGATAGGAGAGTGGGAGGCTGTGCAATAGCTGTAAGGAAGGATTTCAATGGTATGGTCAAGGAGTTCGGCTCAACGTCGTGTCGGAATGCATTCGTACGACTGCAGGGATCACAGAGGATTCAATCTGTGGATAGTGAGTGCTCATGCGCCCACTGAAACCGCCGAAGACAATTCGAAGGATGCGTTTTATGAGGGGAACTCAATACGTTGCAAAGGCCAGGATACCTTGTCAACATGCTGTTGTCGTGGGGATTGACGCAAATGCGAAGATGGGACTTGATCAGAACTCGAAGTACTCGGTAAAATGGTTCTACTCCAGTGGAGCAGAAACATCGGACAATGGCTACCGCCTTGTCGACTTTGTGAACGCAGTGGTCTGATTTTTATTGCATCGACATTCAAGGAGGAATCATCGCCGCCATCAGCTTACGTGGCAGGGACCAGCCCGGCTATCTCCAGAAGAGCAGCGGAAGCGGAAGATGACAACTTTGAAACTACAGCTTGACTATGTCCTGACGAGGAATATTTAGTATCGGACATTCTGAAGATCTAGAGCTGTGTGGGATGTCGCATTCGATTCGGATCACCGTCCTGTTCTGTTGAACTTCACTGCGAGGAGTTCATAAGAGGAAGCGAGGGGCTCAGCCTCTCCAGAGGATTGACATGACAAGTCTCAGAGATGAAGAGTGCAGAAGGAATTTCCGACAACGCGTTTCTATTCACACATCGGAGTACGGACTAAGAAAGAAACTTTGCGACGCGGATTCTTTTTGTCAAATGCATCCAGGACGCTTCGAAAGAGAGCACTCCCGGTTGTACAGCCTAAGAAGAAGTTCGCCTACGTCTCAGAAGAAACAACATCTACCTACAACTTAGAGTATGTGCTCTCGAACTGCAGGAAACTTCGTGGAGGGAAGAAGCGT
Organism: Aplectana chamaeleonis; assembly: GCA_029168955.1. Lineage (NCBI taxonomy): Eukaryota > Metazoa > Nematoda > Chromadorea > Rhabditida > Cosmocercidae > Aplectana > Aplectana chamaeleonis. Next base: position 294,027 of record JAPDOI010000710.1, on the reverse strand, counting down.
CTGAGGAGGAAGATTGCGTCGGCAGCTTCAAAGTGACCGCGAACGAGAGTGGACGTGTAAGAGCTAAGGAGTTCGAGAGAAGGCTTGGGAGGAGAAGAATCCATGGAAGGCTTCTACACGTTGCTGACGACAGTTATAGCGGGAAGATGAAGAGATGTTCTCCTGTCTTGAACACTACCAATGGAGTTGCAGTTGGTGATGCGACGCTGCCAATATGGAAGGATTACTTCAGTTCACTACTGAATCGTCCAGCGCCATCAGTTACCTACCTGAGCTTCTCCGCATGTTCAGAGAGCACATTACGATGTCAGTGAGGAACCGCCGACTGAGTCTGGAAGTTTTGGATTGTGTCCGGAAAATGAAGAATGGAAAGGCAGGTGGAGATGACAACATCACTGCTGGAAATGCTGAAAGCTCTTCCTCCGTCTGGGGATTCGTGAAATGACCAACACCATCCGTGCCATATGGATGAGCGAAAGGATACCCGATTCGTGGAGACATGCGATCATCGTACCTCTTCACAAGAAGCTATCCGTCACGGATCCTAAGAACTACAGAGGAATCTCTCTACTTCGTGTCATGTACAAGGTTTTAGAACGAAGATCATTCTCGAGCGACTTATCAAACATCGTGAAGGAACGACCAGAGATAGAGCAAGCCGGTTTTCGATTCCTGGAAGATCGACCATCGACCAAGTGTTCGTCGTGAGAAGAGTAATTGAATCGTGGCAGCGGGTTTTCGAAGCCATTACAGCTTGCTTTTTTTGGACTTTGAAGCCGCGTTCGACTCTCCTCATCGTGATCGATTGCTCAATGCTCTGCGAGCAGATGGAGTCCCGGAAGAAGTATGTTCGGTTAATCGAGGACATGAACAAAGGAACAACAGCAGCAGTTCGTACACCTGTCGGATTTACGTCAGCTTTCGAGGTGAAAAACAGGAGTAAAGGCAAGGAGGCCGTTGCAGGACCTTTTCTTTTCCAACTTCGCCGTTGATGACATCATGCGTAGAGTTGCAGAACAGTTTCCTGCGGATGTGATCCTAACACCATCAGGACGCTCCTTGTCGACCTGGAGTACGCCGACGACATTGTGTTATTCGCTGAAAACAACGCAAAACTGCAAGGATTGTAAACCTCGTTTCGAAGTATGCCGCAGCCTATGGACTTCGTCTTCGTCCCGACAAATGCAGAAAAGCGCAGATGTGGGTCTCTCAGAGGCCTTCAACTGGAGTTTGTGTGGACGGACAACGTATCGAACTGGTGGACGATTTCTCGCTTATTTGGGCTGTTTGCTGAAGAACGATGGTAGTTATGCAGCGGATATTCGACAACGATGTGCGAAAGCTACGTCTGCATTCAATTCTCTAACCAAGTGTTTGTGGTCTACCACCATCGCGAAGGAAGTCCAAGTTGCGCGTCTCACCTATCCGCTATTCGCCCTATCATGATGTAATGGATCGGAGACGTGGGCAGCACCGGAAAACGCAGATGGAAAGGTTGGATTGCATCGGAGAGGAAGCTTTTTAGGCGTTTGCTTGGATATTTCTGGCCGCGTGTATGCCATAACGAAGACCTTTACAAGGAAATCGACGCAGTACATCAACGCTTGACGCACGAGGGAGGTGCAGCATCTCCTAACGCCATCTCAAGCAGCAATGGAAGAAGTCGACTTCGACTGCTCGGGCATATACTAAGAAGAACGCCGGATCGTCTCGTACAACACGCTTTAAAAATGCTTCCAAATCCTGTCTGGAAACGGCCACCTGGGCGTAGGCGAAAGTTCTGGACGGATGTGGTTAAAGAGGATTTGAAGTCACTCGGCATCGAAAGACAGTTCAGGCGCGATGTTCCGTTTCGCAGGAAATGGAATAGTGACAGCTGGATGGAATGTGTTCAAATTGTGGCTGAAGACCGTGAAAAATGGACACGGCTGACTACTAGGACGGCACACCTCGGTGAAGATGCGGAATGACCGCGTCAGGCGAAAGCCAACCGATTAAGTCAAGTAAGTCATATATAATTTGAGGATAAATTTGTAGTTTCTTATTCGAGACGTACATGGATTATCTTCATTTTAAACTGAGGGCATCTCTATTTCGCTTAGTACCCGGTTTTCACTATTTACAGTTAGGTCCGTGGCTTCTTTCCTCAAGCGAGAACATTCAAATCTCACCCACGGCTGGCGCAGGCGGTTCAAATCTCACCGGCGGCTGGTGGTATAGTAAGCTGATCAGCTGCGCTCTCCTAGGCGCAGGCGGTTTAAAGCCACAGCCCAAGCTCAGGGGAAATTTTTTGAAATTATACTTCGGTCGCCATGTTTAGCAACCCTGCTAAGCGAGGAATCTCATTTCGCTCAAATAAGCGAGAAAAAGCAAGGAAAAAGTCGACCCCGCCTCCATGGAAGAAAAAATGGGTAACGCCCACCGACAAGCTTCCGGTCTCAATAGGGAAGTAAAGCGCGATCGATTTTTTTCCAAATCTATGTGCTTCTACTTGTTTCCGGTCTGGCTTTATTTTGTGACCTGCTTCAAAACGATGGCTGCGAATAACGAGAAAAGACAGGCTCGAGACAACTCGTCCGCGAACTTCTCGCCGTTCAAATTCAGAATCTTTGAGGGGCCATAACTCCGCTCGTAGTGACTTCTGAGCGATTCTGGAGACACTCTTGTGATCAGAGTGAAATTTTCTTCCAAATAGGCGGTAAAAGAAATTTCGATGAATTGATAAGGTATCTTTCATAGTCCTCACTGCAAGCGTGTGACGCGCTGGATAAGCGATGGGCTGTGAAACTTTCCCCCCACGTGGCACGCGTGCGACGCGCGGGAAACAACTAATAAATCTCTGGTGGCACCGCGATGGCGATTCGGGATAGAGTTGGGCCTCAACTGTGACATGCACAGAAATTACTGGCTTGCATTTCCCTATACGGTAGCGTAGGATAGTCCCAGAATTATTTATGTCGGAGCGGACTCAAAATGAGGAGCGTGTATTGATTCAGGTGGTGAAGCCGACATGGCGGTTTGGACGGTGCTGCTATGGCGGTGCTGGATGGGCGGCAGGTTCGTCCCGCGCGGTAAGAACTTTCAGAGTCCACTGTGCTTCCCGCGCGTGCCGCACTTGCGACGAGGACTATGAAAGATGCCTTAGGGGGCCGGCGCCCGCGACCGCCCTCGGCAGCCGCGGACGATATCTTGATGCATTTTCTTAATGCGCAAGCCACGGGCCTAACTATGCCTCATTGATATTTCTCTCTTACCACACTCTGCCCTTATCATAAGGGTTGTGCGCAATTACAAATTACGGGCGTTTTGACAATTTTCTTACTATTCATGAAATTTCGGCCAAAATCGAAACAAATCTCAACGAATTATGATAATTCGATTGAGGGAACAATGACAAGACGCGAATAAGGGAATAGATGAAATTTCACCCTTTTCAAGTTGTTGGCTTATAATTGTTTCTTCTAGATGCATTTTGAAAAGTTTTTCTCCAACATTTCGAATTAAGCGTAGTCAGCAGCAGAGCGGTTAGCTATGGCGCAATTTTGGCACGAATTTCGTTTGTTAGAAAGCCTTCACAGAGAGTCGGGGGGTCCGATTCGGCCACAATAGGCTTTCTAATCGGGTACCTAGTTGAGATGAAAGGAACTTTCGCAGCAGCACGTGCTGCTCCGAGGAGCACGTGGCCTGTTCGATAGGAATACGTAACGCTGGGGAGGAGGGTTCCACCCCTTCGATGGGAGCGGGTCTCCCCCAACAAGGATACGATCCAAGTCACGGCCCGCAGCAGGGGATCATCCCCAACAGCAGTCCGCTACAGGGACATCACTCTCCCCAAGGTCGACAGCGAGGGACCTCCCCTCGCTGAGGACCGTGGGGGAGACCCCTGAGCGGGTCAAAAATCGTCTAGAAAGTGACTCGTAGTCACCTTCCAGGAGCAGCCACCAAAGGCGGACTGCTCTCTCTTTGGGATCGGGCCCCTTACGACCATTAGGCCACGTGGCGCAAGGAAATTACGTGGCCATATCGTCGTCAAATCGCTTCGTAGTCGCGTCGAAAGCCTATCGTGGCCGAATAGAACCCCCCGTTTCCCTGAGTATGTAAGGAACCCGTTCCCGTAGATAGCGCTATCGGCCTTTCAGGGCCGCTCCTGAAAGGTGACTACAAGTCAATTTCTGAACGATTTTTGACCGCTGAGGGGTCTCCACCACGGTCCTCAACGAGGGAAGCTTTCCTCGCTGTCGACCGTGGCGAGGGTGATGTCTTTGTCGTGGACTGCTGTGGGGTGACCCCCTGCTGCGGGCCGTGACTTGGACCGTATCCATGTTGGGGGAGACCCGCTCCCATCGAAGGGGTGGAACCCTCCTCCCCAGCGCTACGTAGTCCTATCGAACAGGCCACGTGCTGCAGCGTGGGAAATAGGGTGCGGCAATGGTTTTGTCTCTCTGTGCCACGTATTCCTATCGAACAGGCCACGTGCTCCTCGGAGCAGCTACTGCTGCTGCGAAAGTTCCTTTCATCTCGACTAGGTACCCGATTAGGAAGCCTGTCGTGGCCAAATCGGACCCCCCCCGACTCTCTGTGAAGACTTTCTAACAAGTGAAGCTCGTGCCAAAATTGTTTTCTAAGTTTTTCCACGGTCGCATGAACATTCTAAGGGAATGTTTTAGAGGATCAACCCTAGAGCCATTTCAAGCCGGCCAGAAATTTTGGATTTTGAATCGTCAGCTTCGTAAATGATTTTGGTCAGCCACAATCTCTCAGAAGAACAGGAAAACACTAATCGATTCGCTACGCGCACTCCGTCTCCAAACACGGATTGGCGCGATATCGATTGACATTCGCCAATGTCATGTCATTGTGTCGCAACGGAAGTGTGATCTCTACCTAACAATCTACGCGACTTCCTACACTTATCGATAACGCTAAATTGAAAATAAGTCCTAAAGGTATAAAACCTCAAAATTCTCATGATTTCTACGCGTGCTGGTGCGGAGCGGAGCCCAGAGACACTGAAAGAGCGCATGCAAGACGGAGGGGACAGAATCGCGCGTTTCGCTCGCGCCATTAGTCGTGAGAGACATTTTCCAGAGGATACCGATCATAAAATTGAAAACATGGACCTGACAAATCAGAAAAAACACTCGTAATTCTAACTTGCCTCTGAAGTGAGAAGAATCGCTTCCCTCTAGTATTTTCATGTGGCCTTCTGCGGTGCACTACGAAGACTGAGCATCTAAAAGGGAGAGATAAATCACCAATGTTGTTGGCACTAACTAGGGAGAGTCTTCATCGAGCCAAGAAGTCCTGGGAAATGCTCTTCTAAAAATTCTTGAGGATGGATAGAGTAACAATCTTTTATCTGGGCTTTTCAACCAACAATTTGGTAGAACAAAAAGTATGCCGAAAGCAAGAAGAATTAATGTTTTTTCGAAGTGGTCACCACGACCGCGTTGTTGAGTTTTCAGACGCTAAAATCGGCTAGCTGGTATACTAGGCTAGTATAGTCCTCAATCAAGAACATGTACCCTTTGTTTCAGAGTCAAATTCGCTGTATTCCTTCGCGCGCTCGTGCGGAGCGAGGGCAGAGACAGCGAGAAAATGTGGTGGAGAAAGAGACGCAGTATACGCGCGCAGACGCACGCGATGAACGGAAATAGATTTCACCCCAAAATAGAGGATAACTTTACCCAAATTGATCTGGTAGAATTTTTTTCTCGATTATTCTCTTGCCGTGTACCCTCCCTACCCTACGGTGCGAAAAATACGAAAGATAGGGTCACCACATATACTACCAAGCCGATTTTCGCTTTCAAGAACCGAAAACCAAGGCCACGGTGCCCACCTAAAGAAGATTTATGCATTAAATTTTCGTTTCGGCGTCTTTTCATCTACCAAATGATCAGTTGAGAAAACCCAATATGCAATATTGTTATTCTATCCAATCTCCACATTTTTCAGAAGAGCATTTCGCAGTACGTCTCGGCCCGTCGAGAACCCTCCTTGGTAACAATGAGAGAGCAACGAAATTTCTACCGAGTCTCATTTGGAAACTGGGGCGGTATTAAGAATCGCGGTAGCGCGCTCTATCACCGTTTTTGGAATACACCGCACGTCGGCGTCTCATCCTTTGCACACTCAAGGGGTCCGCAGAGTTGAAGTCGCCGCGTTGCTCGCAGCGACGAACAGCACTGGGTGATGTAATATCGATTACTTTCGGCGACGATGGCGACCGACGCGGCGTAAAGGGCGACGAGGGGGCATCGCAGAGTGTATTGACGACGCGACGGCCCTACATCACTGCCAGCCAGCGGCAACCGACGCCGCGACAATAATTTTGGAAACATATTTGTGGCAGCGTCACGGCTGACGCTCGGTGACCACTCGCCGGTCTCTGCAATTCTGCAGACCCCCTGAGACCATCTTAGCGCGCTTCCGCTAGTTCTGGCGCGCCACCGCGATACGTAATACCGCCTCAGGCTCGATTATAGGCCTCTGCACAGTCGAGCGGCGAAAGTCGCGCTGCCGCGATGAAAGATAGAGAGCGGCTACGCAGCTCCGTGCATGCCCTCTATTTCCCCTCATTGCGGCGCGACTTTCGCCGCCAGACTATGCATAGGCCTTATGCCGTTCACGACATGTGCTTAGAGAAGACGTTTGTTCAAGTGCAAACTATTCTAATCGTAATAGATCAGAATCCAGGCATGAAAGAACAGACGCGAAAGCAAAATCTGGACGGGTAAAATATGCAAAAAAAGAGTTAAGAAATGAGGCATATAAGGTACATGAAAGAAGACGGAGAAAGAGGGAGAGGTGGGGTGGGGGAGCGGGTACGTTAGGAAGAGCGTGAGCTTGAGAGTGAGAGAGGTGAGAGAGATACCCTCCAATACTGTTGAAATTATTCTGAAAATCTTGGACACTAGAATTTTGGAAATCGTTACTTGTAAGGCCGGGATCATACTTTCAGTAACGAGCGACGCTACGCAGTTTACCATCAGTATCGACCGAAAATCGATATGCGACCTTCGTTGCAGAAAACACATTTATGAAAAAGGAGATTCTACGTCCAATTTCAAAAAATCGCGCTATTGTTGTGGCCTGAAGCTTCGCCGAAATCAGAAGCAACACCCTCTTGACCTACTCCTTCTGAAATATGAACTATTATATACTTCGGAAGACTTTAAAAAATTTTTTCATTTCTTGTCTCTATGAGTAATTCCACGCAAAAACTATTTCTGAAACGAAGAACTAGGTAATTCTTTTTCTCACCAGAAATTTGTTGATTGTTGTGAAAATTAATTAGTATAACCTCCCCCATTTTCGATGACAACTCGCTCGACTCTCTTTTTGACTATTTGTCTTGACCTCCCAATATTTCCATGAAACAGGATGTTAGGCAGGGACTTCAAATTTTGAAATTCGAAGCATAATCTACAACAATTTGCTTCAATCGATCCCTCGCGCCCAAATATTTGTATTTAGGTGGCAATTTTCCGAAATTAAAAGCTTTCTGAAACATTGATCAAGAGCAAGACAGGAGGGGAAGAATGCAAAATCGCTACGTCGAAAATAAGAGGATTACTAACCGGTGGATATGGATGACGAAATGCGGCGAACCACGTCGACCAGGACATGCGCTTGTAGGTCATGGCAGATCGATATCAGCAGGCCATGAGTGGTTGAATAAATTAGAATCACCAAGCGGCACAATCAAAGGAAATGGAGAAATGAACATGAAGAAACAAGATAAACATGAAAAAACAAGTTGGAAATACGGCGAGCATGATCACACAAGACAAACATGAATGAGCGTGTGACAGAGAAATACTGTCAAAGTTTGCGCACAAGCGCTTAGCGACATCCCCTCTGAAGTTGACCGCTCTGCTCTGAACAATAGATTCAATCGTGTCACATCGTGACTTCCCCGTTCATTTAAAAAGCCGCGGAAAAAGCGGTTTCGACGGCTTTTTGAGAATCCAGAGCGTGTGAGCAAACAGCGAAAACTATTACGAGGCTCTTTTCCATCGTGCGCAGTGAATTGAGATCAGATATGGCATGACCCATTGGAATTGTGCGCGTGCTAATCTCGAGTGCGCGCTCAGACGCCGGTTGTTGCGTTGCGCGTTGCGAAAAGTTGCGCGCGAAGTCTAAGGTACAATATACCATTCCGATAAACGCACGCTTTCAAGATGCGAAGTCTACGATTCCAATATATGCACGCACTCGAGACACGATACACGAATGTTAATTTTGAGGTTTTGATGTTTTGAAGTTGAGGATATGTATTTATGATGTACTGTGCTTCTCTGGGCCAAAGTCCGGGCCGCAATTGAGTCTCGACACGCTTTGCGGCGCGCGCATTCGAGTCGCAAGAGTTTCCTGCGCCGCAGCCGCCGATCTGTTGACTCTAGGTGGGTTTTAGAAACTGGGAAGAAAACAAAATCGGAGAAAACTGTATAGAAAGCCATACCGGGTCGGCTTTGGCCCTGGAAACTCAACTGACTCGAGCGCGTGCGGCCGCAAAGCGTGTCGAGACGCAATTGCGGACCGGATTTTGACCCAGATAAGCACAGTGTGTCCCCGTGTGCGCGTGAAAATCTACCATCTAGGGGCGCAGCACATCACCGTTAATTTAGAACGTAAATGTACGTATTCTATTATTTAAGATGTGCGCGTGCCAAATCAAAGTGGGCGCTCATAACGTGCGACCACGCAAGCTTCATTGCGCGGTTCACTATTGCCTTTTAAAGACAGCTTCCGCGCAGAAAACCATACTTGGGTTTTTCTTCTTATTCTAATCTCTCAACCAGATGGAGATAGTTGGCTAAGCTTGAGATCTCAATGTTGCGTAGTGATAATGCTCTAGCCTCGCGAAAACAGCTCCGCGGTCTGAAAAGGCATTTTCCTGTTCGATCATCTAGCACGAGGAACGGAAGCGCCGCGGTAGAGTCCGAAATGCCGTGGGAAATCCAAAATTCTATCTTCCTTATTTCGAGAGGTTCTCGCGTTTGAAAGTGATTGTTGAAAGCTTCTTGTTTTTAGGGATATTTCGACATTAGAAAGGCTAAAAGAATTATGCGACCTAAGAAGTAAGGGGGGCTAAACCATTCGAGACATTTAAATTCCCCACGTTGGCACATTACACAAGACACACCGGACAAACGTAAAAAAAGGAAGCTGAATGCTCCGGGATTTTCAAACGAGTTTTTCTCCGAAATTTGAGTGTTTTGTGTGGCTTCTTGGCAAGTTATCACAACCTGGTAGGCCCACCTGCACAAATCAGTGAAAAAATGAACACGGTATTTTGCGCGCACACTGTCTTTAAGGTCAGTTGGCGCGAAATGTGGCTAAAAATGCGTTTAATTAGGCGCAGTTTTTTTCGGACCGCTGGAACCAACGCGGTTTACTTCTTGCGTTCACTTACCCATAAAAGCGAATATGTTGTGTCGCCGCGCCACCAGGTCTGGATACTCATAGGACTCAACATCTGCGCAGAAACTCGATGGCGCAACACCCATTCCGATGTACAATTGCCTTGAATGGTGCAATGCACCACAGTCGGTTATGAACGCCAAATGCGCCAACATACCTCAATCTAATTACGCGCACTACCATCGATTTTGAGCGCAGTTGTGTAGAACGCACACTCAAGTCGCTTGCATACCGGTATGCAGCGCGCTGACTCCTCACCACTCCTGTTCATGTGCGTCTTCAATGGCGCGATGTACCACCGTCGTCAATGAATACAAATGCGCTCACATGCTCCACCGAAATAATGCGTGTACACAATTAAGGTGGGCGCGCTAACTCGATTAAACGATACGCCATTAAAATGTAAGCGCAAAGTGGTATGGTGCATTCTTACCGCGTTTGCGCGTAAGTTAGCACGCAATGTGGCAAAGTGGCACGTTTATTTGTAAGCGCTAAAAAACTCGCGTCTTCAGCGTGATCTTCTGCTGTAATTCGCACTCATTTGCGCTCAGACGTGTCAATAGCGTATCTCGCAGTCGAGTACGCGCACACTTCAAATTGCTACGCGGCCATCTTCAAAGTTGTATGAGCTCAGGCTCCACTGAGCGTACACCCGCCTTTCTCTTCTCCGACTGCGACCTCGCACCCATCGCGCCCCTTCAAAAGAGGTCTAGTGAGTTTTCTACGCGCCCGAGCCAATCCTCCCCTCTTTTAACGGGAAAATTCCGAAATGCCAGATTTTAGTAAAAATCGTACAAATTTTAGTAAATTACCAGTGGAGCTGATCATCTACAGTAAAATTTAGTAGTAATTCTCTCGTAATTTACTGAATTATCACCACTTACAGAGATTAGTGGAAAATCTCTGGTAAAAAGGTCGTATTTTAGTAAAAAAAACACATTTACCAGAGATTAGCCGTAAATCTCTGGTAAAATTGTCGTACTTTTTGAACCTGAGCCAATGAGAGTGTGCAGGACGCCATATAGAGTGTGCAGGTCCTCAGTGGGAGTGTGCAGGACGTCACAGAGAGTGTGCAGGACCCAAATGGGAGTGTGCGGGTCGTCATAGAAAATGTGCAGGACGTCATATAAAGTTTGCAGGTCCACAGTGTGAGTGTGCAGGACGTCACAGAAAGGGCGCAGGTCCCTAGTGGTAAAATGCAGGACGTCATATAAAGTGTGCAGGACCCCTATGGGAGTGTGCGGGACGTCATAGAAAGTGTGCAGGACCCAAATGTGAGTGTGCAGGACGTCATATAAAGTGTGCAGGTCCTCAGTGGGAGTGTGCAGGACGTCATAGAAAATGTGCAGGACCCTAATAAGAGTGTGCAGCACGTCATATAAAGTGTGCAGGTCCTCAGTGTGAGTGTGCAGGACGTCACAAAATGTGCAGGTCCCCAATGGGAATGTGCAGCACGTCATAGAAAGTGTGCAGGTCCTCAGTGGGAGTGTGCAGCACGTCATAGAAATTGTGCAGGACCCAAATGGGAGTACACAGCACGTCACAGAGAGTGTGCAGGACCCAAATGGGAGTGTGCAGAACGTCATAGTAAGTGTGCAGGTCCCCAATGGGAGTGTGCAGAACGTCATAGTAAGTGTGCAGGTCCTCAATGGGAGTGTGCAGAACGTCATAGTAAGTGTGTAGGTCCCCAATGGGAATGTGCAGTACGTCATTGAAAGTGTGCAGATTTTCAATGGGAGTGTGCTGTACGTCATATAAAGTGTGCAGGCCCTCGCAGAGAGCGTGCAGCACGTCATAAAAGGTGTGCAGGACATGAGTGGGAGTGTGCAGTAGTTCGTAGAAAGTGGGCAAGTCCCCGATGGGAGTGTGCAGAACGTCAAAGTAAGTGTGCAGGTCCTCAATGGGTATGTGCAGCACGTCACAAAAAGTGTGCAGGTCCCCGAAGGGAGTGTGCAGCCCGTCATACAAAGTGTGCAGGTACCCAAAGGGAGTGTGCAGCCCGTCATTAAAGGAATGCAGGTTCTCAATGTGAGTGTGCTGCACGTCATAGAAATTGTACAGGACCCAAATGGGGAGTACACAGCACGTCATAAAGAGTGTTCAGGTCCCCAATGGGAATGTGCAGCACGTCATAGAAAGTGTGCAGATTTTTAATGGGAGTGTGCAGCACGTCATAGAAAGTGTGCAGGTCCTTAACGAGAGTGTGCAGCACATCATAGAAAGTGTGCAGGTCCTCAATGGGAGTGTTCAGCACGTTATAGAAAGTGTGCAGGTCCTTTAAGAGAGTGTGCAGCACGTCAGAGAAAGTGTGCAGGTCCTCAAAAGGAGTGTGCAGGACGTCTTAGCAAGTGTGCAGGTCCCCAATGACAGTGTGCAGCATGTCATAGAAAGTGTGCAGGTAGCCGAAGGAAGTGTGCAGCACGTCATAGAAGGTGTGCACCCAATGGGAATGTGCAGCACGTCATAGAAAGTGTGCAGGTCCTCAAAAGGAGTGTGTTGCACGTCATAGAAAGTGTACAGGTCCTCAAAAGGAGTGTGTTGCACGTCATACAAAGTGTGCAGGTACCCGAAGGGAGTGTGCAGCACGAACTAAAAGGTGTGAAGTTCCTCAATCGGAGTGTGCTGCACGTCATTGGAAGTGTGCAGATTTTCAAAGGGAGTGTGCAGTAGTCCGTATAAAGTGGGCAAGTCCCCGATGGGAGTGTGCAGAACGTCATAGTAAGTGTGCAGGTCCCCAATGGGAATGTGCAGCACGTCATAGAAAGTGTGCAGATTTTCAATGGGAGTGTGCAGTACGTCATAGAAAGTGTGCAGGTCCCCAATGGGAATGTGCAGCACGTCATAGAAAGTGTGCAGGTCCTCGCAGAGAGTGTGCAGCACGTCATAAAAGGTGTGCAGGTACCCAATGGGAATGTGCAGCACGTCATAGAAAAAGTGCAGTTCCTCAATGGGAGTGTGCTGCACGTCATTGAAAGTGTCCAGGACATGAGTGGGAGTATGCAGTAGGCCATTCAAAATGGGCAAGTCTCCGATGGGAGTGTGCAGGACGTCTTAGTAAGTGTGCAGGTCCCCAATGACAGTGTGCAGCACATCATAGAAAGTGTGCAGGTTTTAAATGAAAGTGTGCAGGTCCCCAACGGGAATGTGCTGCACGTCATAGAAAGTGTGCAGGTCCCCAATGGGAATGTGCAGCACGTCATAAAAGGTGTGCAGGTACCCAATGGGAATGTGCAGCACGTCATAGAAAGTGTGCAGGTCCTCAATGAAAGTGTGCAGCACGTCGTAGAATTTGTGCAGGTCCCCAATGGGAATGTGCAGTAGGGCATTCAAGATGGGCAAGTCCCCGATGGGAGTGTGCAGGACGTCTTTGTAAGTGAGCAGGTCCCCAATGACAGTGTGCAGCACGTCATAGAAAGTGTGCAGATAGGCGAAGGGAGTGTGCAGCACGTCATAAAAGGTGTGCAGGTCCCTTAAGAGAGTGTGCAGCACGTCAAAAAAGGTGTGCAAGCCTCTGATGGGATAGTGCAGCACATCATAGAGAGTGTGCAGGTCTTCAATGAAAGTGTGCAGGTCCCCAATGGGGATGTGCAGCACGTCATAGAAAGTGTGCAGGTCTTCAATGGGAATGTGCAGCACGTCGTAGAAAGTGTGCAGCTCCCCAGTGGGAATGTGCAGCACGTCATAGAAAGTGCAGTCTTCAATGAGTGGGGTGTGCAGTGTCAAAATGGAGAGTGGGAGTGTCAGAAAGTGTGCAGGTCCCCAAATGAGTGTGCAGCACGTAATAGAAAGTGTGCAGGTCTTCAATGGGAATGCGCAGCACGTCATAGAAAATGTGCAAGTTCCCAATGAGAAAGTGTAGCACGTCATAGAAAGTGTGCAGGTCCCCGAAGGGAGTGTGCAGCACGTAATGAAAGGTGTGCAGTTCCTCAATGGGAGTGTGCAGCACGTCATAGAAAGTGTGCAGGTCTTTAATTAAAGTGTGTAGCACGTCATAGAAAGTGTGCAGGTCCTTAACGAGAGTGTGCAGCACGTAATAGAAAGTGTGCAGGTCTTCAATGGGAATGCGCAGCACGTCATAAAAGGTGAGCAGGTTCCCAATGGGAATGTGCAGCGCGTCATAGAAAGTGTGCAGTTTTTCAATGGGAGCGTGCAGCACGTCAAAAAAGGTGTGCAGGTACCCAATGGGAATGTGCAGCACGTCATAGAAAAAGTGCAGTTCCTCAATGGGAGTGTGCTGCACGTCATTGAAAGTGTCCAGGACATGAGTGGGAGTGTGCAGTAGGCCATTCAAAATGGGCAAGTCCCCGATGGGAGTGTGCAGGACGTCTTAGTAAGTGTGCAGGTCCCCAATGACAGTGTGCAGCACGTCGTAGAAATTGTGCAGGTCCCCAATGGGAGTGTGCAGCAGGTCATAGAAAGTGTGCAGTTTCTCAATGGGAGTGTGCTGCACGTCATTGAAAGTGTGCAGGTCTCCGATGGGAGTGTGCAGAACGTCTTTGTAAGTGAGCAGGTCCCCAATGACAGTATGCAGTACGTCATAGAAAGTGTGCAGGTCCCCAATGGGAATGTGCAGCACGTCATAGAAAGTGTGCAGATTTTTAATGGGAGTGTGCAGTACGTCATAGAAAGTGTGCAGGTCCCCAATGGGAATGTGCAGCACGTCATAGAAAGTGTGCAGATTTTCAATGGGAGTGTGCAGTACGTCATAGAAAGTGTGCAGGTCCTCAATGGGAGTGTGTTGCACGTCATAGAAAGTGTGCAGGTACCCAATGGGAATGTGCAGCACGTCATAGAAAAAGTGCAGGTCCCCAATGACAGTGTGCAGCACGTCATAGAAAGTGTGCAGATAGGCGAAGGGAGTGTGCAGCACGTCATAGAAAAAGTGCAGGTCTCTTAAGAGAGTGTGCAGCACGTCAAAAAAGGTGTGCAAGCCCCTGATGGGATGGTGCAGCCCATCATAGAAAGTGTGCAGGTCTTCAATGAAAGTGTGCAGGTCCCCAATGGGAATGTGCAGCACGTCATAGAAAGTGTGCAGAATTTCAATGGGAGTGTGCAGAACGTCATAGTAAGTGTGCAGGTCCCCAATGGGAATGTGCATCAGGTTACAGAAAGTGTGCAGGTCCCCAATGGGAATGTGCAGCACGTCATAGAAAGTGTGCAGTTTTTCAATGGGAGTGTGCAGCACGTCATAGAATGTGTGCAGGTCCTCAATGGAAGTGTGTTGCACGTCATAGAAAAAGTGCAGGTCCCTTAAGAGAGTGTGCAGCACGTCAAAAAAGGTGTGCAAGCCCCTGATGGGATGGTGCAGCACATCATAGAAAGTGTGCAGGTCTTCAATGAAAGTGTGCAGGTCCCCAACGGGAATGTGCTGCACGTCATAGAAAGTGTGCAGGTCCTCGCAGAGAGTGTGCAGCACGTCATAAAAGGTGTGCAGGTACCCAATGGGAATGTGCAGCACGTCATAGAAAAAGTGCAGTTCCTCAATGGGAGTGTGCTGCACGTCATTGAAAGTGTCCAGGACATGAGTGGGAGTGTGCAGTAGGCCATTCAAAATGGGCAAGTCTCCGATGGGAGTGTGCAGGACGTCTTAGTAAGTGTGCAGGTCCCCAATGACAGTGTGCAGCACGTCATAGAAAGTGTGCAGGTACTCGAAGGGAGTGTGCAGCACGTCATAAAAGGTGAGCAGGTCCCCAATGGGAATGTGCAGCACGTCATAGAAAGTGTGCAGTTCCCCAATGGGAATGTGCAGCACGTCATAGAAAGTGTGCAGATTTTTAATTGGAATGTGCAGCACGTCATAGAAAGTGTGCAGATTTTCAATGGGAGTGTGCAGAACGTCATAGTAAGTGTGCAGGTCCCCAATGGGAATGTGCAGCACGTCATAGAAAGTGTGCAGGTCCTCAATGAAAATGTGCAGCACGTCGTAAAAATTTTTCAGGTCCCAAATGGGTATGTGCAGCACGTCACAGAAAGTGTGCAGGTCCCCGAAGGGAGTGTGCAGCCCGTCATAAAAGGAATGCAGGTTCTCAATGTGAGTGTGCTGCACGCCATAAAAAGTGTGCAGGTCCCCGATGGGAGTGTGCAGAACGTCATAGTAAGTGTGCATGTCCCCAATGGGACTGTGCAGCACGTCATAGAAAGTGTGCAGGTCCTCAATTAAAATGTGCAGCACGTCATAGAAAGTGTGCAGGTCCCCAATGAGAATGTGCAGCACGTCATAGAAAGTGTGCAGGTCCCCAATGGGACTGTGCAGCACGTCATAGAAAGTGTGCAGGTCCTCAATTAAAATGTGCAGCACGTCATAGAAAGTGTGCAGGTCCCCAATGGGAATGTGCAGCACGTCATAGAAAGTGTGCAGGTCCTCGCAGAGAGTGTGCAGCACGTCATAAAAGGTGTGCAGGTCCCCAATGGGAATGTGCAGCACGTCAAAGTGTGCAGTTTTTCAATGGGAGTGTGCAGCACGTCATAGAAAGTGTGCAGGTCCTCAATGGGAGTGTGTTGCACGTCATAGAAAGTGTGCAGGTACCCAATGGGAATGTGCAGCACGTCATAGAAAGTGTGCAGGTCCTCAATGGGAGTGTGTTGCACGTCATAGAAAGTGTGCAGGTACCCAATGGGAATGTGCAGCACGTCATAGAAAGTGTGCAGATTTTCAATGGGAGTGTGCAGCACGTCATAGGAAGTGTACAGATTTTCAATGGGAGTGTGCAGCACGTCATAGAAAGTGTGCAGGTCCCCAATGGGAATGTGCAGCACGTCATACAAGGTGTGCAGCTCCCCAGTGGGAATGTGCAGCACGTCATAGAAAAAGTGCAGTTCCTCAATGGGAGTGTGCTGCACGTCATTGAAAGTGTCCAGGACATGAGTGGGAGTGTGCAGTAGGCCATTCAAAATGGGCAAGTCCCCGATGGGAGTGTGCAGGACGTCTTAGCAAGTGTGCAGGTCCCCAATGACAGTGTGCAGCACGTCATAGAAAGTGTGCAGATTTTCAATGGTAGTGTGCAGTACGTCATAGAAAGTGTGCAGGTCCTCAAAAGGAGTGTGTTGCACGTCATAGAAAGTGTGCAGGTCCTCAAAAGGAGTGTGTTGCACGTCATACAAAGTGTGCAGGTACCCGAAGGGAGTGTGCAGCACGTCATAAAAGGTGTGCAGGTTCCCAATGGGAATGTGCAGCACGTCATAGAAAGTGTGCAGTTTTTCAATGGGAGTGTGCAGCACGTCATAGAAAGTGTGCAGGTCCTCAATGGGAGTGTGTTGCACGTCATAGAAAGTGTGCAGGTCCTCGCAGAGAAGGTGCAGCACGTCGTAGAAAGTGCTGAGGTCTTCAATGGGAATGTGCAACACGTCATAGAAAGTGGGCAAGTCCCCGATGGGAGTGTGCAGAATGTCGTAGTAAGTGTGCAGGTTCTCAATGGGAGTGTGTTGCGCGTCATAGAAAGTGTGCAGGTCCTCGCAGAGAGTGTGCAGCACGTCACAAAAGATGTGAAGGTACCCAATGGGAATGTGCAGCACGTCTTAAAAAAGTGCAGTTCCTCAATGGGAGTGCGCTGCACGTCATTGAAAGTGTCCAGGACATGAGTGGGAGTGTGCAGTAGGCCATTCAAAATGGGCAAGTCCCCGATGGGAGTGTGCAGGACTTCTTAGTAAGTGTGCAAGTCCCCGATGGGAATGTGCAGCACGTCATAGGAAGTGTGCAGGTCCCCGCAGAGAGTGTGCAGCCCGTCATAAAAGGAATGCAGGTTCTCAATGTGAGTGTGCTGCACGTCATAGAAAGTGTGCAGATTTTCAATGGGAGTGTGCAGAACGTCATAGTAAGTGTGCAGGTCCCCAATGGGAATGTGCAGCACGTCATAGAAAAAGTGCAGTTCCTCAATGGGAGTGTACTGCACGTCATTGAAAGTGTGCGGGTCCTCAATGGGAGTGTGCAGCACGTCATAGAAAGTGTGCAGGTCCCCAATGGGAGTGTGCAGGACGTCATAGAAAATGTGCAGGACGTCAGGAGTGTGGCAGTCACGTCATAGAAAGTGTGCAGGTGTCATGGTGTGCAGCACGTCAAAAAAGGTGTGCAGGTTTACAATGGGAGTGTGCAGCACGTCATAGAAAGTGTGCAGGTCTTCAATGGGAATGTGCAGCACGTCATAGAAAGTGTGCAGGTCCCCGAAGGGAGTGTGCAGCACGTAATAAAAGGTGTGAAGTTCCTCAATGGGAGTGTGCTGCACGTCATTGGAAGTGGGCAGATTTTCAATGGGAGTGTGCAGTACGTCATAGAAAGTGTGCAGGTCTTCAATGGGAATGCGCAGCACGTCATAGAAAGTGTGCAAGTTCCCAATGAGAAAATGTAGCACGTCATAGAAAGTGTGCAGGTCTTCAATGGGAATGTGCAGCACGTCATTGGAAGTGGGCAGATTTTCAATGGGAGTGTGCAGTACGTCATAGAAAGTGTGCAGGTCCCCGGAGGGAGTGTGCAGCACGTAATAAAAGGTGTGAAGTTCCTCAATGGGAGTGTGCTGCACGTCATTGGAAGTGTGTAGGTCCCCAATGGGAATGTGCAGTACGTCATAGAAAGTGTGCAGATTCTCAATGGGAGTGTGCTGCACGTCATAGGAAGTGTGCAGATTTTCAAAGGGAGTGTGCAGCACCGCGTAGAAAGTGTGCAAGTCCTCAAAGGGAGTGTGTTTCACGTCATATAAGGTGTGCAGGTAACCAATGTGTATGTGCAGTACGTCATAGAATGTGTGCAGGTCCCCGAAGGGAGTGTGCAGCACGTAATAAAGGTGTGCAGGTTCTCAATGTGAGTGTGCTGCACGTCATAGAAAGTGTGCAGATTTTCAATGGGAGTGTGCAGAACGTCATAGTAAGTGTGCAGGTCCCCAATGGGAATGTGCAGCACGTCAAAAAAGGTGTGCAGGTACCCAATGGGAATGTGCAGCACGTCATAGAAAAAGTGCAGTTCCTCTATGAGAGTGTGCTGCACGTCATTGAAAGTGTCCAGGACATGAGTGGGAGTGTGCAGTAGTCCGTAGAAAGTGGGCAAGTCCCCGATGGGAGTGTGCAGAACGTCATAGTAAGTGTGCAGGTCCCCAATGGGACTGTGCAGCACGTCATAGAAAGTGTGCAGGTCCTCAATTAAAATGTGCAGCACGTCATAGAAAGTGTGCAGATTTTCAATGGGAGTGTGCAGCACGTCATAGAAAGTGTGCAGATCCCCAATGGGAATGTGCAGCACGTCATACAAGGTGTGCAGCTCCCCAGTGGGAATGTGCAGCACGTCATAGAAAGTGTGCAGATCCTCAGTTGGAGTGTGTGGGACGTCATGTAAAGTGTGCAGGTCCTAAGTGGGAGTGTGCAGGACGTCATAGAAAGTGTGCAGGACCCAAATGAGAGTGTGCAAGACGTCATAGAAAGTGTGCAGGTCTTCAATGGGAGTGTGCAGGACGTCACAGAAAGTGTGCAGGTCCAAAATGGGAGTGTGCAGGACGTCATAGAAAGTGTGCAGATCCTCAGTTGGAGTGTGCAGCACGTCATAGAAAGTGTGCAGGTCCTCAGTGGGAGTGTGCAGCACGTCACAAAAAATGTGTGCAGGTCCTCAATGGGAGTGTGCAGGACGTCATAGAAAGTGCAGGTCCGAATGGAGAGTGTGCAGCACGTCGTAGAAATTGTGCAGGTCCCCAATGGGAGTGTGCAGCAGGTCATAGAAAGTGTGCAGTTTCTCAATGGGAGTGTGCTGCACGTCATTGAAAGTGTCTAGTACATGAGTGGGAGTGTGCAGTAGGCCATTCAAAATGGGCAAGTCTCCGATTGGAGTGTGCAGGACGTCTTAGTAAGTGTGCAGGTCCCCAATGAAAGTGTGCAGCACGTCGTAGAAATTGTGCAGGTCCCCAATGGGAGTGTGCAGCAGGTCATAGAAAGTGTGCAGTTTCTCAATGGGAGTGTGCTGCACGTCATTGAAAGTGTGCAGGACCCCTATGGGAGTGTGCAGCATGTCATAGAAAGTGTGCAGGACCCAAATGGGAGTGTGCAGCACATCATGGAATGTGTGCAGGTCCTCAGTGGGAGTGTGCAGCACGTCACAGAAAGTATGCAGGACCCAAGTGGGAGTGTGCAGGACGTCATAGAAAATGTGCAGGACCCTATTGGGAATGTGCAGCACGTCATGTAAAGTGTGCAGGTCCCCAATGGGAGTGTGCAGCACGTCATAGAAATTGTGCAGATTTTAAATGGGAGTGTGCAGTACGTCATAGAAAGTGTGCAGGTCCCGAATGGGAATGTGCAGCACGTCATGTAAAGTGTGCAGGTCCCCAATGGGAATGTGCAGCACGTCATAGAAAGTGTGCAGGTCCACAGTGTGAGTGTGCAGGACGTCACAGAGAGGGCGCAGGTCCCTAGTGGGAGTGTGCAGGACGTCATAGAAAGTGTGCAGGTCCTCAATGGGAGTGTGCAGGACGTCATAGAAAGTGTGCAGTTCCTCAATGGGAGTGTGCAGGACGTCATAGAAAGTGTGCAGTTCCTCAATGGGAGTGTGCGGGACGTCATAGAAAGTGTGCAGGACCCAAATGTGAGTGTGCAGGACGTCATATAAAGTGTGCGGGTCCTCAGTGGGAGTGTGCAGGACGTCACAGAGAGTATGCAGGACCCAAGTGGGAGTGTGCGGGACGCTTAGAAAATGTGCAGGACCCTATTGGGAGTGTGCAGTACCCCAATGAGAGTGTGCAGGACGTCATAGAAAGTGTGCAGGACCCAAATGTGAGTGTGCAGGACGTCATATAAAGTGTGCAGGTCCTCAGTGGGAGTGTGCAGGACGTCATAGAAAATGTACAGGACCCTAATAAGAGTGTGCAGGTCGTCATATAAAGTGTACGGGTCCTCAGTGGGAGAGTTCAGGACGTCACAAAAAATGTGCACGACCCCAATGGGAAAGTGCAGGTCGTCATATAAGGTGCGCAGGTCCTCAGTGGGAGTGTGCAGGACGTCATAGAAATTGTACAGGATCCAAATGGGAGTACACAGTACGTCACAGAGAGTGTGCAGGACCCAAATGGGAGTTTGCGGGACGTCATAGAAAGTGTGCAGGTCCTCAGTGGGAGTGTGCAGGACGTCATAGAAGGTGCGCAGGTCCTCACTGGGAGTGTGCAGGAAGTCATAGAAAGTGTACAGGACCCAAATGGGAGTTTGCGGGACGTCATAGAAAGTGTGCAGGTCCTCAGTGTGAGTGTGCGTGACGTCATAGAAAGTGCGCAGGTCCTCACTGGGAGTGTGCAGGAAGTCATAGAAAGTGTACAGGACCCAAATGGGAGTGCACAGGACGTCACAGAAAGTGTGGAGGTTCTCAGTGGTAAAGTGCAGGACGTCGTATAAAGTGTGCAGGACCCCTATGGGAGTGTGCGGGACGTCATAGAAAGTGTGCAGGACCCAAATGTGAGTGTGCAGGACGTCATATAAAGTGTGCGGGTCCTCAGTGGGAGTGTGCAGGACGTCACAGAGAGTGTGCAGGACCCAAGTGGGATTGTGCGGGAAGCTTAGAAAATGTGCAGGACCCTATTGGGAGTGTGCAGGTCGTCATATAAAGTGTGCAGTACCCCAATGAGAGTGTGCAGGACGCCATATAGAGTGTGCAGGTCCTCAGTGGGAATGTGCAGGATGTCACAAAGAGTGTGCAAGTCCTCAGTGGGAGTG
Source organism: Aplectana chamaeleonis (assembly GCA_029168955.1). Taxonomy (NCBI): domain Eukaryota; kingdom Metazoa; phylum Nematoda; class Chromadorea; order Rhabditida; family Cosmocercidae; genus Aplectana; species Aplectana chamaeleonis. Next base: position 272,925 of record JAPDOI010000710.1, on the reverse strand, counting down.
TGCAGGACGTCATAGAAGGTGTGCAGATTCTCAGTGGTAAAATGCAGGACGTCATACAAAGTGTGCAGGACCGCTATGGGAGTGTGCGGGACGTCATAGAAAGTGTACAGATCCTCAGTTGGAGCGTGTGGGACGTCATGTATAGCGTGCAGGTCCTAAGTGGGAGTGTGCAGGACGTCATAGAAAGTGTGCAGGACCCAAATGAGAGTGTGCAGGACGTCATATAAAGTGTGCAGTTCTTCAGTGGGAGAGTGCAGGCCGTCACAGAGAGTGTGCAGGACCCAAATGGGAGTATGCGGGACGTCATAGAAAGTGTACAGATCCTCAGTTGGAGTGTGCAGGTCGTCATATAAGGTGTGCAGGTCCTCAGTGGGAGTGTGCAGGACGTCATAGAAAATGTACAGAACCTAAATGGGAGTTCACAGGACGTCACAGAGAGTGTGCAGGACCCAAATGGGAGTTTGCGAGACGTCATAGAAAGTGTGCAGGTCCTCAGTGTGAGTGTGCATGACGTCATAGCAAATGCGCAGGTCCTCACTGGAAGTGTGCAGGAAGTCATAGAAAGTGTACAGGACCCAAATGGGAGTTTGCGGGACGTCATAGAAAGTGTGCAGGTCCTCAGTGGGGTGTGCAGGACGTCATAGAAATTGTACAGGACCCTAATGGGAGTACACAGGACGTCATAGAAAGTGTGCAGTTCCTCAGTGTGAGTGTGCATGACGTCATAGAAAGTGCGCAGGTCCCAAGTGGCAGTGTGCGGGACGTCATACCCGTCAGGTATGGCCTAACCTAATAGCGAGCTCTAGGACGTTTTTAGTAGACTCTCGATTTCAATTACAACCACCAGCGAGCGGTCGCTTTTTGTCGAAGCATCGTTACCAGTAGTTATATCTTTCCACAGCCTATCGCTCCGTCGTTGGTGATAACAAAAAACGAGAGCCCTCTGGAATTGCCCCAGTAGTCAGAAATGCATCATCCTGCTGCATCACATGAGTAGAACTGCGATCAACAAAGTTCTCCAAGGGCGAGCACAATCAAAGCTGCTGAAAGCAGTAAATGCATGGCATTTCAATACGCTCACACCAGAGTTCAGTCGCCACGTGTTGGCAGCACATTTCAAAACTGTTATTTCCGGTGGAAACCTGCCAGGGTACGAATTTACTTTATATATGGTTAGGTTCGTGGCTCGTTTCCTCAAGAAAAACATTTGCACCCGCGGCTGGCGCGCTCATCGATTCAGGCCGAGAGAAGAGCGCAGCTGATCGGCTCATCATACCGGCAGCCACGGTTTAGATTTGAATGTTTTTTCTTTTGGAAACAAGCCACGGACTTAAATGTATGTAATACTGCTGCAAACGCCACGAAACGCACTTTCGCGCTCCATTCGAAGCCGCGTCGCAACCGCCAAAGGGTTCGAACGGCATTGGTGGTCGCCGCAGTTCTGCACTATCTCAGACCAGGGCTGGGCACGCGTCCCGCTTAACCTTAGGGTCCGAATAGACTCCCGCCGTGGAAAGGCGCGGCAGCATGCAATGGAGGAGTATCGATCATGCGGCGCCGCACGATCGATTCCCCTTTATTGCAAGCTGCCGCGTCTTTCAGCGGCGGGAGTCTATTCGGCCCCTTAGGGGGTGCATATTAGACGTTGCAGAGAGGGCAAAAGGGGGGGTGCCTAAACCGAACACCAAAAAAAGAACGAAGTGCATGTTCTGTCGAATTTCAGGAAAAAAATAATACGCACTATTCTTCTAATTTGTCATATCTTCTTCCCCGCTTTTTGAGTCGAACACTGAAAGAAATCAAAGTATTGATAGAGATGCAGATTGTTTTCGCAATAATTCATAGTTGCTGTCAAAGTTTGTTTCGATGAAGGATTAAACACTACTCTGTTATCTTGCAGCAAGTAAGGATTGATGTGGTGTCATGTTTCTTTGATGCAACGTTCATTGATTACGCGGGTGGCTACCGATTCGAGGCAAAGATACTAAGACAGCGCCCAGGAAAACTATCATTCAAGTTCGAAAAAAGATTAGCGAACTGATGTATAGCCTAGGTCGCTCATTTTGAGCCGGTCGAAGCAAGGTTTATCGGGCTTATCATGTCAAAATCTTCTTATCACTGTTATACTTTGCCATGACCGACCGCTCCGCTGCTTGCTCTGCCCGGACTCGTCCGAGCAGGCTAGGATTTATTTCGACAGTTTAAAAGTACAGATAGCACAGTCAGCATCACCACTAGTCAATAGATTTTTATTCATGAGAATGTGACTTATGAAGAGCGCCAGCTGTAAAAATTGAAGACTGCAAGTTACTATGAAAGAAGCGAATGACCGTGCCGTCCTCATTGAGAAGTACCCTGATCATAAAAACCCGAGTTTTATTCACCTTGAATGCCGCAATCTCTTATAAACTAGGCTAGCCGTGCGATCTGGTGTTTGTCCGCAGCTACACAACGCGCACTGGAGTGGACGCGCACGCAATATTAATTAAAAAATGCATTTTATTACAGAACCAGGCGGAGAAAATGATTGAAACTGGAGTAAATGGAAGCAGGCAGAAATAGGATTCTTTCAATGTATACAGTATAGAAATTTAATGTAAACAAACTATGTTGGAGCGGAGTGAATTTTTTGGACATAATAAGGTTCATTCAAATGAACCTAGTTGATTAAAAAAACCCATAATTATGAGAACTAAGAGCATTGCGAGAAAGATGAGAATCTGGCAAACATTTTAATAGCAATATGTTTGATATTCAATGTGATTTAAGGACCTTAAAACTCGTCCCGGTTTTGTCCCGGTTTTCGGGGTAAAACCGGGACGAGATTTAAGGTCCTTAAATCACATTAAAAACCGGTCACATTAATGCTAAAATGTTCGCCAGATTCTCTTCTTTCTCACAATGTCCTTTGCTCTCAGTTTAATGCTAGTTTTGATCAACTAGGTTCGTTTGAATGAACCTTATCACAGCTAAATATTTGCACCCGCTCTAACTTTGTTTATTTACATTAAATTTCTAAAGTGATTACATCCAGAATAGAGTACCTTTACCATCTTCCATTTCCTTCAGTTTCAATGCTTTTCTCCTCCCCGTTCTGTAATAAAATACATTTTTTATTAATATTGTGTGCGCGTCCATTCCCGTGTGCGTTGTGTAGCTGCGTACAAACACCGTATCGCACGGCAAGCCGATTTTTTAAGGGATAGCGGCATTTTAGGAGGGTAAAACTCGGGTTTTCTACTCCCTACGAATCACATGAATCCTAACATTGTTCCACAACACAAAATAGTTCTGATTTCCACATCAGAACAATGAAACACAGATTAACTAATCCTTCATAGGTTTATGAAAACATTCGACAGAAAACATTAATTATCGCAGTAGTAGTAGTTCTGTTTATTGTAATTACTCAATTGTTTTGTAATGAAAATTGTTTTATCTTTTTTCACAACTTACCGTCTTACTAACAAATTTTCCTCATGGGGTTGTTTTGAAGTTCAGAAATTACACTACCCTTTTTGTTGCCATTTCAGAATTTTCTCTATTCAGTGTTTTTTTTACATTCTTGTTTATTAAAATCAGGAAGTCAAGATCATGGCTGTCCAACTATTCGGAAAACAGCCGATTTCTATTTCCCATAAGGGGGTGCCTAAAAATTACCGAGCTAAGGGGGGTGCATATTCAGAATCGGTATGCCGGGACGCGTGCCCAGCCCTGTCTCAGACAGTCGGCGGTACTCGGACGCCGACTTCTAGTTGTCGTGTCCGGTGAGCGCACCTTGGAGTGAGCGGGATGAGAGACGCAGACCGGTAGCTCCCCTAGCGACACGGCTATGTCGATTTTCCCGGACGCAGACCAACAACCGTCAAGCGACCAACACGAGAGTACATGTTGAAGGATTAGTGCAAACCCGCGCTGTATACGGAACGCGTGGGGGTTAGGTGGTCGGCCGATTAATGGTCGTTAAAGGGCAAAGCAAAGTCTTGATATTGCCGAGATGACCCTAAAAGGAAGGGAGGCCTGGGGGACTGAAGCCTCCTAGGCAAATTTTGTAGGAAACAGGCCTTACGGCTTGTTTCCTAACAACTTTAGCGCTTCGTCATGAAGCATCACGAAAAACCTACAATAGCGTGAAGGGGCGCTCACCGCCAAAATTTGGTAGAGGTCGGCGTCCGAGAAGGCTCTGTGGCCGGTGAGCGCCCGTCCTCCAGGCCAGACGTCGCTGTGGGAGCGTCCGAGCTCCGCATCGGCGGCGTCCGAGTACCACCGACTATCTGAGATAGTTGTACAATTTCGAAAAAAATGTCGAACGAACAAAAATCGGAATTTTTTCGTTCGAAAAACTTCGAACGAACGAAAAAATTTTCGAAAAATCTTTCGAAAATTTTTCGAAAATTCCGTTCGTGTACAACTATATTCTGCACGTGCCAAGATAATAGAACGGGCATTTCCTGTAAGCATAGGCATGCCGTTAAGACCTATGGCGACCTAGATCAGCAGGACAGTACTGTTGACGTTTGCGATTTTGACTTGGAAGCCGACGAGCTGGAAAGGGATTCTCCTGAGACGGAACCACAGCATCTAGAGGAAGTGAATTTGCCCGCAGAGGAGGAGATAACTGGAGCTCAGCTTAACATAGAACTGGGTTATCAAAAATTGCATCCCATAGCATGAACTCATAAACAAACTTTCTCATGAAGAAATGTGTTGTTAATTACTGATTTTCGCGAGCCTATATAATATGTTTTGATACATTTAGAAGGTAATGTTGGATACATCATTGAACACGTGTTGAGGAAAGAAGCGTAAATCCGTGAAAATGCCTGTGAATGAGCAAGTTGTCATCATTAACGAAATACCCAGGTGCTGTTAGTTCAGCAGGTGTTGGCGTGGTCGCTTTCCACTACAATTGAAAATTAGCTCTAATAATGGATCCAATGTCAGTATTTGGGCTAAAAATGTATCCTAGAAAAAAGGTATGCGATATTAATCAAAACTCTGCCAGCATTGGCCTCACCACTATGCGATTAGCGGTGTGTGTGTATGTGTGCGTGGTGTGACAAGCGCGCTCCATCACACCTCGCCGCGCCGCGCGACGGCGACTAGAGGTATCTTTACGTAACATGGCCGCAGTTCTGCGATATGCTCCTATTTACTTAGCGTTTAGTACTCGGGAACATCATTCAGAGTTGTTTTGCTAAAGTTTTAGAACGTCTTCTATCTCTTTCCTTATATATTGAGTGATTTTCCATTGCTGCTCTTATCGATTCCGCTTGAGGTTTTACATGTTTGTCTTTAAACTCGCCTGATATATTTCAGCAAGAGTTATTTAAGGGACGCGAGAAGCGCGGTACGGAGGAAGAAATAGGGATTATCGCATCATCATGAGTCTGAGCTCCTAACGAAGGCTGGACAGCTTGTCTTGTTTGTAAGTTTTCAGCTCTCCTTGTTCTTGTTTGTTGATTGATGGTTTAATTTTTTTTTGTTTGATTTTCGGCTCTGTTGACTTGGTTAGCACTGTTGAGCTTTTAATGCGCCATATGATGATGTTTTATTTTATGGAATTCAGAACTTCATTGTTTTAAAAGCCTAGCAGGCCGGGAAGAGTTTGTGCGGTGGAAGCAGCGGAGCGGTCGGTGATGGCAAACACAGCAATGATGAGAAGATTTTGACATGATAAGCGCAATAAGCCTTACTTCGACCGCCTTAAAATGAGTGAGAAAGTCTATAACAAAGCGTATTTTCCTATCCTATTCCTCTCTAACATTAGTTTCTGTGCGCTATTAATACTATTACTGGGAAATCTCACTAGTTTTCTTTTGCGAACGGCATCCGGACCAGGGGTGTGCGGAAATTTCTGTTTTCTGTTTTCTGGCCGTTTTGGCCTTTCTGATTTCTGTTTTCTGAAAAATCTGCGAAAAACAAAAAAATCAACGAAATCCGGATCTGTGGAACAGCGGAGGTACTACTTGCGTTCAATGGTGCGATTGCTGCTAAAGGTAGGGTTTACCATAAGAAACGGTTGTTATGGTATCCTCATGAAATGGTAGACATGATCACCATAAAGTTCAAGTTTTGGCAAATGCGTTTAGGAAGGCTTTCCTTGAGGATACTGACCTGGATGAACTTGTTAGTCCTTCTCTTTTTCCTGTCATGCCTGACTCTGTATGGTTTCACCCGGGGGAATTGTCGGAGCTACTAGCCAAATGGCCTAGTTCGTTTTCTGATACGCCGGATCACATACCATTATGTTTCATTAAAAAGGTGATTGATATCATAGTTAGCCCACTTGCACATATTTTCAACCTGAATTTTATGCGTGGAGATGTTCCGAGTAGATGGCGTACATCCTTTGTTACTCCTATACCAAAGAAGAAGCCATTTTCTGATCCCAACAATTACCGTCCCATCAGTATTACGTCTATCTTTGCAAGGCTTTTCGAAAAAGTAATAAAAAAAGAATTATGGCTCATCTAGAGGAGCACTCCATCATTTCGGAACACCAACATGGTTTTCAAAAGGGTAAATCGACAATTTCGGCTATGCTGGAGTCACTTGATGATTGGACGCGTGCGCTGGACAAAGATATAGGTGTGGATGTTATTTACCTTGATTTTTCCAAGGCATTTGACAGAGTTTCTCATCGCAAATTAGTAAACAAACTGGAAATAGTGGGTATCCATCCGCGTATAGTGGCTTGGATTCGTGCTTTTCTCACGGGTAGAACTTTCAGGGTCAGGCTTAATAGTACGTTCTCCTCTCCCTTTGCAGTCCTTAGTGGTGTTCCTCAGGGGGGAATGCTTTCACCAATTCTCTTTAATATCTATACGTATGAACTTCCCTCGATCATATCCTTGAACAACGTCGGCTGTTCGGCATTCGCTGATGACTTTAAGTTGTATAAACCTATTTTGACAATGGAGGATTCGGAGTGTTTGCAAAAAGCTCTCAATGATGTAGCCAAATGGTCGAATGAATGGAAATTGCCGCTTTCCAGCGAAAAGACTAAAGTGATGAAGCTTGGTAAGAGGCGAGTTAGTGGCTTCTATACTATCGACGGTTTGCAGTTGAGCGAGGTCAGCGAGATTAAGGACCTTGGTTTTCTTATCAAGGACGATCTTAATTTCGATGATCACTGCCTCCAGGTTGCGTCCACGGCTAATAGGATGATGCACTGCGCGTTTCGAGCACTATCAACTACTAATGCAAACGTGCTGACCGAGGTGTATAAAACGTACGTACGTCCACTAATGGAGTATGGTACGGTAGTTTTTAATCCATACAAAAAAGGATCCATCGACGCTCTTGAGAAAATCCAGAATACTTTCACACGTAGAGTTTACTTCCGGACATCGTGGTTTCAGACGGATCGCAACGTGTGTCATGTCACCAGAAACGCCAAACTGGGCCTAACCACTCTAGAGCGCAGGAGAAGAAGGTTTGATATGATATTGATGTATAAGATCATTCATGGGAGTGCTGGTATCAAGGCTAGCCGGCTGTTCAACCTTAGACCATCAACCACTAGGGGAGCACCGGTGAAATTGGGCCTCATTGGGGCCAGGCGGAACGTACGACAGCACTTCTTTGTCAATAGAGCGGGGTCTGAATTCAATAAACTACTTCGGTCAGGTTTGATAATGGGGAAACTAAGTGAATTCAAAAAGACACTTGAGTGTTATCTGTTGTCCCATGAGTAATGTTTGTAAGATTTCTTTTCTTGATGGTGCCGATGTATGCCTAATAGTCAGTTGATCCATTTGTTTATTGTTGTTCGACTGATTTTAGTGCTTTTATTATTCTGTTGTTGTCTTTGACACGGTTCTACCGTGTAATAAATCAAATAAAATCATAAAAGTGAAAATAGGTGAAAACTCAGAGGAAAAACGCTCAGGAACAGAATATTGCTGATTGTCACCTTACCCACAATTAACTAAATTTCTATGTATGTTTGTTCTGCCGTCTTCCGCCTTGCTGTTACACCCTATTCATACATTTGCGAGGCGGCAAATGCCGCGGATTATCACTAGAAAAATGAGAAATCAGATGCTCGGTAACGGTATCAAACATCTGTTTTCTCATTTTTCTACTGATGTTGCGCGGCATTTGCCGCTTCCGGAAAAGCATGAATAGGTTGCTAAACGAAAAAACCAGCACTTATATGAATCGTGTTAGTTGGGGCTTGCGAACACCCACCAAATAGCTGTTCTAAGCTGTTTTTGTGCGTTTCTCCTACAACTTTTCACTTTTCTCCCTTTTGTGATGGTGAAACCTGCATTATCATGAAGAGAACTCAGCAACTGATTTTATCGCGAACCATGCTCACCTACTCAGTACTCCGGCACAATAGGGGTTGCATCCCAGGGCAAAGATCGAGTGCAAACCCTCGCTGTCAGCAGCAGCTGCTGCTGACAGTGGCATATGATTCCAACACTTGCTGGGGTTCAACCCCTCGATATCAATAACAACTGCTGCTGTTAGCTGTCAGCTGAAGCTGTTGACAACGAGGGATGCAACCCCTACTGTGCTGACGTACAGGCATTTTCTGCGAAATTCACCCGATCAATAGACAATAAATAGCCAAGAAATGCCTGCTTTCTGCGTGATAGCCGGAAAATGGTCGGGAAGTAGCTGTTTGCCGCGTAATAGCCTAGAAATAACCGCCAAAAAATGTTCGCCGCGAATTGGACGCCAAATAATGCTCTCCAAGGGATGTATGGTCGGCATGGATCCTGAAGAGACTTTGCGTTCCCCATTGGAGGTTGGCGCAAACCCGGTGCACCGATGTTATAACATATGGCACCGAAATTGCGCCAACCTTCAGCAGTCAACGTGAAGTCTCTTCCGGATACACGCCGACGTTACAGTTCAACTCCGCATTGCCGTTCAGTCCGCAAACTGCACGTTGATTCCGAAAGCGTGCTGCGGGGCGGTTGCAAGTATCTCAGACAGGGATGGCGGATCACCTGGGCACCAATACATCCATACATCCATGTCTGAGGACACTCGCAACCGCGCCGCAGCACGCTTCCGCAATCAGCGTGCACTTTGCGGACTGAACGGCAATACGGAGTTGAACTGTACACGACGCATTCCTGAGGCATGATTTGGATGTCAACACCTCTGTTGGTTCAACTAACCTAGTTGGACCACGCCTAGCACCAGGAGGCCCGCCGAGCTGCAGGAGGCCAAGGCGGCTGCTCGGCGAGCCGGGAAACGCCGCGTCGCGTGTTGGTGTGCCTGTCACGTCTTGGTTATTTCTCCGTTATTGCTCGGCTACTTCTAGGCTATTTCGTGAACAACATGATCTTGGCCGCCTAATAATCCAGAAACAATCAAGAAAGATTTGAGAAATAGCACATCAAGAACCGCTGTGGAGCTTAGTGAGCTAATTCTCGGCTAAAACTCTCAAAGAGACCTGTCATTGACGTGCCATCGCTACTATCAATGTCTTATTAGTTAATTGTCCAGACTCGTAGATACAGTTGACCGCAATGTTAACTGGACATGGTGCGGTTGCGGACTCGCACTAAAACTACGGTAGAATCTGGCATTTTGCCAGATTTCGTCATCGATCAGCGCCACAGCTGATATTCTCGTGAGCAGAGAGACGACGGTTGACGCCGATCGATGACGAAATCTGGCAAAGTGCCAGATTGTACCGTAATTTATTGCGAGTCCGCAATCGCACCATGTCCTAGTAACATTGCGGTCAACTGTATTGTATTACAGGTATAGCAAAGATGTTCAGAAATACACTCTCCTTCCTCTTGAAAAAAAAGTTAAAATGCAGTGAGTATTTTTTCTGAAAATTTTCTGTTTTCTGTTTTCTGGCCGTTTTGGCCTTTCTGTTTTCTGATTTCTGTTTTCTGACAAACTCGATTTTCTGTTTTCTGAAATTTTTTGAAAAATTTCCGCACACCCCTGATCCGGACCTTGTGTTGGGTCGATCATCTATTAGGTTTTTCTTGTGAAATCCACTTCCTGCATTCGAATACCTGATACCTTAATTGCTTTTAGGAAATTCTAACTTCTCTTTATTCGTATTTAAACTGCTTATCCACTTCTACATATGTTGAGATGAGAAGCGTCGAAATATGTACTGTCTGTGGTTTGGGGCCTCTGATGTTGTACAATTTGTACCAGCATTTGCGCTAAAAGCATTTTTGGACTGAACAAGAGGTGGAAAATGAAACTGCTAGCGGAGACATCATTTCGTGGCTTAGCTGCTCCAACCTCTACACATGCAAAGCATGGGCTCACAAGAATTGCTCTAGTTTAGTTGGCGGCCGATGCAGTCTATGAACGAAAAAAATGGTTTCTCACCAAGAAATTCAATGGGAAGCACTGATTTGTCTGTTATTTTGTTGTTTAGCTATCTCTTTTATGACTGAGTAGGTTATGTTATTGTAATTGTTACTCCTAATTGTTGAATCTACGTTGCTACAAGCCAAAAAATTGCTATCAAGAGTTTTTCAAATGAAGCATAATGAAAGATCTAAAGTTCATCACCTTACATACCCTGCAGATCGACTTAAATGCCCTCCTTTCTAATAAAACTCTCAAAGAATATAAAAGGGCCGAAAAAAAAAACCATGTCCGGCTTGAAACACAGGCAAACTCTCTAAAAAACACTTTTGGTGGTTACCTACTGCCTTTAGCCTTTATTAAAAATTGCGCGTAATAAGGGCGTGTCTTGTACGTGGATGCACGCAACACAATTTATTTCACGGTCAATCGTTTTGTGTTTTGTCTCCATGGCATTAGCCAGAACCTGGTACCGGGCGACCCGCCGCTGCTCGTCCGGGTCGCCCGAAATGGTGAATCGGGTCGCGAGAAAATTTGTACATTGTAGATTAGTCGTCCGTGACGTACATTCACGCGCAAATTCGCTGCACCGGGAAGGCAGTTTTCGTCATCCGGGTGGCTGGTAACAACTGAGGGGTTAGCGGGTCGCCCGGACTGGTTGGCGGGTCGTCCGTAACGGGATCTGGCCCCGATTTTGAGTGTCCGGGTGGCCTCAAATGCAGTTTTTTTGCACCGGGAAGGCCGGAATGAAGTTCTGAGTGACATTTAGAAAGCGGATAATTGCCTTCTGTCCGTTTTGTCAGCAAAGCTTATTCCTAAAAGGTGATTTCATTCCTACTTCCATTGTTAGTTTCCTATTAAACTGGACAGGATTTCTCATGACCGACTCCATGAAAATGTAACGCAAAGGACATATAATACAGTGGAGTCCACCAAGAGTGTCTCATTTACTTTTCAATGAGAAGCGGTCGATTGGAGCTCAATGAACATGAAACTCATTGCAGCACAACCGCTCTCGCTCAATCGGTATCGAGCGTGCTGGTATGGGATTCATGCACATTAATCCCCAGCCGACCGCATCTTATTGATAAGTAAATGAGACACTCTTGGTGGACTCCACTATACACTGCACGGTGCTATCTTAGCGGGGGGGTCTATGGTGCGGTGCAGTTGTCCGCTCCCATTTTACTGTGCCGCACTGAATTTGAGCACCTACCCGAGGTTTCCCTCCCTTGCCAACATCAGGAGAGTCGTTGTGGCACGGAAAAGTGGGCGTGGCCAAGTGCTACACAACAGTGCCCTCCCCCGCTAAGATAGCACCCATTGCACAACTAGTGGGTTTTCACGAGCAAAACCCCTGATTTGTTAGTTTGGTCGCCTCGTGGAGCAAACAGTGAGGAGGATCAGAGGGAAGGGCTCAGGGTTGAGCAGCGTTGTGACTGATCACAACGGGAGGTCGTAAAATTTTTTAAAATTTCGGAAAAAAAATGAAAATTGGGAGAGGGTCGTAAAACTTTTGGAGAAAAATAGGATTTTTTCAAACAACATGGTAAGGTAAAATGAGGTAGGAATAGTCAGTCGCGTGCGAGGTGTATGCATTTTCAACAATATAAAAACAGATTATATACAGAGAAGATGTTTAGAAAATAGACATTTTCTTGACAAAATTAACAATAAGACACTGAATAAGCTTTAAAAAATTTTGGTCCCAGGGGGTCGTAAAATTTTGGAATTTTGGGAGGGGGTCGTGACTGCGACAAAAATCGCCACAACAGCTTGCTCAACCTTGGAAGGGCTATCACCGCTAATGGTCGACGCTACTTTGGCGAACAATAGCGCTGCTTGCCCCCCCCCCCCCGTTCCTCTCTGCCCGCCCTTTTCACTGTTTGGCATCAGCAGACGGCCATTCGATTGGTTGTACCGCCGAATGTGTGCCGTGGGGTTTTCTCAGTTCCGCCGTTTCTTTCTATTTGTGGCTAAAAAAGGTGAATCATAGCTTTGGCGCGCGCAAAAATGCGTCTCTATGAAAAGTGCCCATCATCTAGCAAGGTTTTTCTTCTTCTTTTTCTTTGCAGCCACATCGAGGGTTTTGTCATAGGCGGAGAAACTGGGCGACCAGTAGTAGATTAGTCCATAGGTCCATTGGTGTCAGCGTGGTAGGTCTCACCGGGTAGTTAAATAGATGTACTGCATCATGGCCGATAGTACCGCAGTCCGGACAAACATCAGATTTGCTGCTGTCAATCTTGCTGACGTAGGACATGAGCATTGTCGAGTGACCGCAGCGATGCGAGTGTGCATCTCGCCCTTCTTCCGAGTTGAGTCTCGGATTTGCAGACTGGGGGCGGTACTTCTCCTAGTATAGGAATCACCGCCGCCTTCTCAAGATGAAACCGTACGAACTTAATGTGCTCCTCGCGCAGAAGACGGAGTCGTTCTTGCTGTGAGTCGTGCCATCTCTGCAAGTTGACTTTGCTTGGAGCATCGGCAAATGGCTGTCTTTTAGCTCTCTCTCTCTCTAACGGGATTAAGTACTCTTCGTGAAGGATGGTTTGGTTGTTTTATAATGTCGATACGGAATTGTTGAGCTTGCAGCTCACAGTGCTCCTTCACTGGTAGTAAACGTGTTTCGGCATGCAAGTGCTCGACTGGGGAACTCCTGGCACAACCGGTGGCGATGCGAAGAGCGGCATTCTGTACTCGTTGCATCTTCGTCCAAGAGGAATCTGCCAAACCGGTGCGGCGTACTCCAGTGCGGGCTGGAGGATCGCCTTATACGTAGTGAGTATAGTTTCCTTGCTGCTTCCCCATGAGGTACCGCCCAGGGCCCTGAGTACATTGAGCTTGGCTTTGACGACCGCCTGCTTCTGCTCGGTATTTTTATGAAACTTGAGCGACGGATCGAGCACAAGACCGAGCAGTTTTGGAAATCGCGCAGCAGGTAGACGGTCTCCATCCCACTTCACGTCCGGATGAGCGCTGTGCTCGGGAGGATCCGTTGTGAGAACGGATTCTGACGACTTGGATGCAGAAATCTTTAGCATCATCTCGTCGAAAAAGATCTTCAGTGTGATCAAGTACTCGTTGATCTTATTGGCGGTCACCTGTAAGTCCCGATCTCGACACATGATTGCTATGTCGTCAGCATACGCGACAACCTTGATATCCTGTGGCGGCTCAGGCATACCCTCGAGGTACAGGCTGAAGAGGGCTGGCGATAGGACACCGCCCTGCGGGACTCCAGCTGCCATTGGAATACTATTGGAGACATGGTTCTGGAACATAACTCTGGCTCGTCTGCCCTTGATGAATACCGATATCTAGCGTTTCTGCCACTGCGGTATTGATGATTTCAGCTGCCGAGATGTCGTACGTTCGTGCCGTGGCAGTGTGGAGGAAAGAAGATCATCTCCGTGCAAACCGACGTCATCCCCTCCACGAAGAGGGTTTTTGTCATGGGAGAGGTGCTGGCCGGCCGCAGGTCTCCTTCGGATTCTCCTGCAAACGACCGGCGTGGAGAGGAATCCTGGACCCGCTCAGAAGTACCTATGCGCCGCGTGCGGCAAGGATGTTACCAGGAGACATACCAGCGTCCAGTGCTTCGGATGCCAAAGGTGGGTGCATCTCTCCTGTTCGGGTCTCTGTTCTGTGAGGCATCATCACTCTTCTTTTCGATGTGTTTTCTGCTCCTCACCTACCAACTCTGATTCCTCAAACTCCAATCGCCCCCTTTCCATTGTACATATAAATCTCAACGGCCTTCGTGGCAAGCTTTCTGAGCTATCTCTCTTTGCACGTACTTACCATCCAGACGTGATCATGGTTCAGAAACCAAGCTTTCTCCATCCCTACAAATCCTCATCCCAATATCCCGGGCTATACTTCTTACCATGCTCCAAGGTCAAATCTTGGCGGAGGAGTTTCCACTTTGTATTATCTACTCTTCCCTCACACCTCATACCTAACACTCCCACGGACGGTACTCTCGAGTACCTCCCGGTCCATCTCCCCCTCAAAACTCCCTTTCTCTCTTCAACATCTATATTCCCCTACCACATCATGCCCTCCATCCTATGATCCTATTCTACTCCTCAGGCAGCTTTACGACTGCTCCATCTCATCTTCGTCTATATTTGCGGGCGATTTTAATGCTCATACATTTTGCTCGTCTCTTGGCTCTGATGCTAGAGGAAGTGACGTCGAGGAATGGGCGGAGGAGTGCGACCTGGTCATACTAAACGATGATCAGCCCACTCGCCTCCCTGCCAACGGCCGATCTTCTAGCCCAGACATAACTCTTGTCTCTTCCAACCTTTCAAACACCTGCTCATGGTCTACCTCGACTACATTGTCTAGTGATCATATTCCTGTCTTTGTGCACATCGATCTCTCAAATTCTCTTGCTCCTTATTCTGGTGTTCGACAACGTTCTTATCTCAATTTAGGCCAAGCAGACTGGTGCCTGTTCAGCGAGGTTGCGCTCCGCCTAGCGGCTGACTATCCGTGGAACGGCAATGTGCATCAAAAAGAGCACCACCTGTCTGATGTAATCCGCCGGGCCATGAAGGCGGCTATTCCTGTTGGCCGCGTTAAGACGTTCTATCCAAACGTCACCAGAGAAATTCTCCAAAAGATTAGGACTAGAGATGCCAGGAGAGCAGCCGACCATCTAGACCCTGTCGTTGCTCAACTCGATGACGAGATCAGAAAAGATCTGGACAGGCACAAGAAAGAATGGGAAAAGTTCACGGGACAGTTGGATTTCAAGGCGGACAGTGCAACTACGTGGAAGGTACTACGGAAGCTGTCTGGAAAGAGCTCGCCAGCTACCGTATCCACCATTGAATTTGATAATAACGTTTTCAAGACGGGTAAGGAAGCCGCCTACTCTCTTGGAAAAAGCTTCTTTGTCACAAGTACACGGCGTGGTCCGCAGAATAGAGTGACAGTTAGAGAGCTGTGCCGCCTCCCGCTCATGAGCACGGCCGATGCGTACACTGTGGCGCACGTAGAGAAGATCATAAAGGACATGCGGAACTCCAAAGCTGTCGGTCCCGACGGCATTTGTCCTGCTGTACTGAAGAAGCTCCCGACTGAGATCCTCCCACTCGTCGTTGATGTGATTAACACTTCATTCAGCTCGTGCATTATTCCCCAAAACTGGAAGACAGCCAACGTCATCCCGTTGCCGAAGCCAGGCAAACCTCAGTCGTCAGTAAAGGGTTATCGACCCATTAGCTTGATGTCACCTTTCGCTAAGGTAGCCGAAAAGCTCATTGTGGAGAATTTAGCAGAGCATAACGAGAAACAATTGTTTCAACACGGGTTCAAAAGGCTGCATTCTACAACTACTGCGTTGCTAGAAATTACTAGCTATGCAATCGACGGGTTCAACGCTTTGAAGCCATTGAGAAGTGTTGCTGTCGCGTTGGATCTCACCAGGGCTTTCGATACGGTTAACCTAGGAATCTTGTCAAGAAACGTTTTGGAGTCGTCGATACCACCGTGGCAAAAGCGCTGGATATCGGCCTTTATCAAAGGTCGACGGGCAAGAGTCATGTTCCAGAACCATGTCTCCAACAGTATTCCTATGGCAGCTGGAGTCCCCCAGGGCGGTGTTTTATCACCAGCTCTCTTCAGTCTGTATCTAGAAGATATGCCTGAACCACCACAGGATATCAAGACTGTCGCCTACGCCGATGATATAACAATCATGTGTCGAGACCGGGATATAAAGGTAGCCGCCACCAAGATCAACGAGTACCTGAAGACGCTGAAGAGGTTCTTCGACGACAAGATGCTAAAGATCTCCGCATCGAAATCATCAGTATCCGTCCTCACAACGGAACCATCCGAGCACAGAGCTCATCCGGAGGTAGAGTGGGATGGAGACCGTCTGCCTGCTGCTCGATTTCCAAAACTGCTCGGTCTTGTGCTCGATCCGTCGCTCAAGTTTCATAAAAATACCGAGCAGAAGCAGGCTGTTGTTAAAGCCAAACTCAATGTTCTCAGGGCCCTAGGCGGTACCTCATGGGGTAGCAGCAAGGAAACGATACTCATGACGTATAAGGCGATTCTTCAGCCAGCCATGGAATACGCCGCACCGGTTTGGCAGCATCTAGTTTCAGAATCTTCCTGGTTTAAGATGCAACGCGTACAAAATGCCGCTCTTCGCATTGGCACCGGATGTGCAAAGAGTTCCTCAGTCGAGCATCTGCATGCCGAAGCCCGTCTATTGCCTGTGAAGGAGCACTGTCAGCTGCAAGCCCAACAATTACGAATCAATATTATTAAGCAACCAAACCACCCGTCCTGGAGAGTGCTTAACCCCGTTAGAGAGAGAGCCAAAAGAATGCCAATTGCCGATGCTCCATGCAAAGTCAACTTGCAGAGATGGCACGACTCACAGCAAGAACGACTCCGTCTTTTGCGCGAGGAGCACACCAAGTTCGTACGGTGTCATCTTGAGAAGGCGGCGGTGAATCCTATACTAGGAGAAGTACCGCCCCCAGTCTGCGAATCCGAGACTCAACTCGGAAGAAGGGCTAGATGCACACTGGCATCGTTGCGCTGCGGTCACTCGTCAATGCTCATGTCCTACGTCAGCAAAATCGACAGCAGCAAATCTGATGTCTGTCCGGACTGCGGTACTATCGGCCATGATACAGCACATTTATTTCGCTGTCCGGTGAGACCTACCACGCTGACCATAATGGATCTATGGACGAATCCACTACTGGTCGCCCAGTTTCTTCACCTATGACAAAACCCTCGATGTGGCTGCAAAGAAGAAGAAGAAGATGATTTCAGTAAGTTCAGTGACAGCAGGGCATATTCCGTCAGGACCAATCGCTTTAGAGTTCCGCATATCGTTTATCATCTTATCAACTTGCGTCGTAGTGAACGCTTCGGCCGTGCCCATAAGAGGGAGGCGGCACAGCTCTCGTACAGTCGCTCTATTCTGCGGACCACGCTTTGCACTGGTGATGAAAAAAAAACTTTTCCCGAGCGCATTAGCGGCTTCCTTATCTGATTTGAATACGCCGTTGTCGAATTCTGTTGTGGAGACGGTGGCAGGCGAGCTCTTACCCGAGAGCTTCCTTAAAACCTTCCAGGTAGCTGCACTGTCCGTCTTGAAATCCAACTGTCCAGTGAACTTCTCTCACTCTTCTTTCTTGTGCCTGTCTAGATCCTTTTTGATCTCATCGTCAAGATCAGTAACGACGGGGTCCAGATGGTTGACCGCTCTCCTGGCATCTCTTGCCCTGATCTTATCGAGGATCTCCCTTGTGATATTTTGGATAGAACGTCTTAACGCGGCCGACAGGAATATCCGCTTTTATGGCTCTGCGGATCGCGTCAAATAAATGGCACTCTTTTTGGTGCCCGTCGCCATTCCAAGGGTAATCGGCCGCTAGGTGAAGCGCAACCTCATTGAACAGGCGCCAGTCGGCTCGGCCTAAATTAAGATAAGAATGTTGACGAACACCAGAATAAGAAGCGAGAGAATTGGGGAGATCGATATAGATGAATACAGGGACATGGTCATTTGCCAGAGTTGTTGAGGTGGACCATGAGCAGGAGTTAGAAAGGTTGGACGAGACTAGAGATATGCCTGGGCTGGAGAATCGGCCGTCGGTAGGGAGACGAGTGGGCTGATCATCGTTTAAGATGACCAGGTCGCATTCCTCTGCCCAATCTTCGACGTGACTTCCCCTAGCATCAGAGCCAAGAGACGAGCAAAAAGTGTGAGCGTGGAAATCGCCCGCGAAAACAACCGTAGATGAGAGGGAGCAGTCGTAAAGCTGCTTAAGAAGTGGAATGGGATTGTAGGAGGAGGGGCATGAGGTGGTAGGGGGAATATAGATGTTGGACAGACAAAGGGGAGTTTTAAAGGGGAGATGGATTGGAAGGTACTCGAGAGTACCATCCGTGGGGGTGTTTGGTATGAGGTGGGAGGAGAGAGAGGATAAAACAAAGGTTGAAACTCCTCCGCCAAGAGCTGACTTTGCAGCATGGAAGGCAGTATAGCCCGCAATATTAGGATCAGGACTGGTAGGGGATGGAGAGAGCTTGGTTTCTTGAAACATGATCACGTCTGGATGGTAAGTACGTGCAAAGAGAGAAAGAGCTGAGAAAGCTTGACACGAAGGCCGTTGAGATTGATATGTACAATGGAAAGGGGGCGATTGGAGTTGGAGGAATCAGAGTTAGAAGGTGAAGAGCATATAACGCAGCGAAAAGAAGAGTTATAATGCTTAACAGAATTGAGACCCGAACAAGAGAAGTGCACCCACCTTTGGCATCCAAAGCATTGGACGCTGGTCACATTCCAAGTGACGTCTCTGTCGCATGTGGCACATGGGTACTTCTTCGGAGGCGGCACAGCTCTCGTACAGTCACTCTATTCTGCGGACCACGCTTTGCACTGGCGATGAAAACAAATCTTTTCCCGAGCGCATAAGCGGCTTCCTTTCCTGATTTGAATACGCCGTGGTCGAATTCTGTTGTGGAGACGGTAGCAGGCGAGCTCTTTTCCGAGAGCTTCCGTAAAGCCTTCCAGATAGATGCACTGTCCGTCTTGAAATCCAACTGTCCAGTGAACTTCTCTCACTCTTCTTTCTTGTGCCTGTCTAGATCCTTTTTGATCTCACCGTCAAGATCATTAACGACGGGGTCCAGATGGTTGACCGCTCTCCTGGCATCTCTTGTCCTGAATTATCGAGGATCTCCCTTGTGACATTTGGATAGAACGTCTTAACGCGGCCGGCAGGAATATCCGCCTTTATGGCTCTGCGGATCGAGTCAAATAAATGGCACTCTTTTTGGTGCCCGTCGCCATTCCAAGGGTAATCGGCCGCTAGGTGAAGCGCAACCTCATTGAACAGGCGCCAGTCGGCTCGGCCTAAATTAAGATAAGAATGTTGGCGAACACTAGAATAAGAAGCGACAGAATTGGGGAGATCGATATGGATGAATACAGGGACATGGTCATTTGCCAGAGTTGTTGAGGTGGACCATGAGCAGGAGTTAGAAAGGTTGGACGAGACTAGAGATATGTCTGGGCTGGAGAATCGGCCGTTGGTAGGGAGACGAGTGGGCTGATCATCGTTTAAGATGACCAGGTCGCATTCTTCTGCCCAATCTTCGACGTCATTTCCCCTAGCATCAGAGCCAAGAGACGAGCAAAAAGTGTGAGCGTTGAAATCGCCCGCGAAAACAACCGTAGATGTGAGTGAGCGATCGTAAAGCTGCTTAAGAAGTGGAATGGGATTGTAGGAGGAGGGGCATGAGGTGGGAGGGGGAAGATAGATGGTGGAGAGACGAAGGGGAGGTTAAAGGGTGATGGATTGGAAGGTACTCGAGTACCATCCGTGGGGTGTTTGGTATGAGCTGGGAGGGGAGAGAGGATAAAACAAAGGTTGAAACTTCTTCTTCTTCTGCAGCCTCAAAGTGGTTTTTGTCATAGGTTGAGGAACTGGGCGGCCTTCACAGGATTCGTCCAAAGGTCCATTGTTGTTAAGGAGGTAGGTCTCTTCGGGCACATGAACATGTGCGCCGTGTCGTGTCCGGGAGCACCACAGTCCGGGCATGCGTCTGGTCGGCTGCTGTCGATCTTGTTGACGTAAGACATGAGCAGAATAGAGTGACCACAGCGCAGCGATGCAAGAGCACATCTGGCTCGTCTGCCGAGTTGAGATTCGGACTCGCAAACCCGAGGCGGCACCGTTCCCAAGATAGGGTTCACAGCCGCCTTTGCTAGATATCCTCGAACAAACTGGGTGTGCTCCTCACGCAGAAGACGAAGCCTGTCCATTTTGGAGTCGGCCCATCTCTGTACATCAACTTTACGAGGAGCATCGGCGAACGGCGTCGTAATCGACCTCTCTCTTATGGGCTTCATGATTCTCTTTGACGGATGATTCGGTTGCCTCAGAACATTAATATACATCTGCTGTGCCTGGAGTTCACAATGCTCCTTGACCGGCAATATACAGGCCTCCGCGTGAAGATGCGCTACCGGGGAGCTCCTTGCACAACCGGTAGCAATTCTAAGCGCAGCATTCTGTACACGCTGCAGCTTATTCCAGGAGCTGTCAGACACCAGGTGCTGCCACACTGGTGCCGCATATTCCAGAGCCGGCTGAAGTATTGCTCTGTAGGTTCTCAATATAGTCTCTCGGCTGCTTCCCCATGATGTTCCTCCGAGAGCTCTCAAGATATTAAGTCTAGCTTTGACGACTGTTTGTTTCTGTTCCGCGGTTTTGTGGAACTTCAGTGAGGATCAAGAATAAGGCCAAGCAGCTTGGGAATTTAGCTGCTGGCAACAGGTCACCATCCCATTTGACATCTGGATGGGCACTGTGTTCCTTGGTGTTCGTTGTGAACACTGAAACAGAGGATTTTGCGGCAGAGACTGTGAGCACCATTTTATCGAGGAAGAGCTTCAACTCGACGAGATAGGCGCTGATCTTGTTAGCGGCTATCTGCAGGTCACGATCCTGGCACATGATGGTGATGTCGTCGGCATACATAACAATCCTTACATCATTGGGAGGCTCGGGAATGTCCTCCAAGATACAGGCTGAATAGGGCAGGGGACAACACTCCGCCTTGCGGAACACCGGCTGCTATTGGAATGCTATCGGATACATGATTCTGGAACAGAACCTTAGCACGGCGGCCTTTAGTGAACGCTGCAATCCATCGCTTCTGCCATGATGGTAGCGACGACTTGAGCAGTTTCTCGGACAGCAGTCCCAAGTTAACAGAGTCAAACGCTTTGCTCAGGTCGAGGGCGACGGCCACCGTTCTCAGGGGCTTTCTCATGTTGAACCCATCGACCGCAAAGCTCACGATCTCCAATAGAGCTGTAGTAGTGGAGTGAAGTTTCCTGAACCCATGCTGATGCTGCTGTCGCTCATTTTGATCAGCCAGGTCCGTCACGATCAACTTTTCAGCTAATTTAGCGACGGGCGATAACAGGCGTATTGGTCGAAAGCCCTTTGCCGTGCTTTGGGACTTGCCTGGCTTTGGCAACGGTATCACATTGGCTGTCTTCCAAGCTTGGGGTAGAGTGCAGGTCCGGAAAGAAGTGTTAATGATATCTGCAAGCATCGGTAGAAGTTCCGTGGGAAGCTTCTTCAGGATGGCTGGGGAGATACCGTCAGGTCCGATAGCCTTCGAATTCCGCATTTCTTTGAGAGCCTTCTCTACCTGTGTGAGAGTAAAGGCCTCAGATGCGTTCATGAGCGGCAACCGGCTCAGCTCTCTAACCGTGACTCTGTTTTGCACGCCTCGCTTGGTACGTGTGATGAAAAAAATTCTTGCCGAGTGCGTAAGCAGCCGCTTTCCCTGATTTGAAGACGTTCTCCTCGAACTCAATAGCGGAGCTCATCGAGGGAGCGGACTTGCCGGAAATTTTCCTCAAGACTTTCCACGTCGTAGTTCCGTCAGCCTTGAAATTCAGCTTTTCAGTGAACTTCTCCCAGCATTCCTTCTTGTTCTTATCCAGATCCTGCTTGATCTCGTTATCAGCACAGCTATGTCCGGGTCTAGATGGTCTGCGGCTCTCTTCTCATCTCTGGTTCTTATCTTCTGCAGTATTTCCCTGCTGACATTTGGAAAAAAGGTCTTGACACGACCCTCAGGAATTGCTGCTTTCATGGCCTTGCGGATGGTACTTATTAGATGGCGCTCTTTCTGATGAACATCACCATTCCATGGGAAGTCGACCGCATGGCGGAGTGCAACATCTCTGAACAGGGTCCAGTCTGCTAGGCCTAAATTAAGATAAGTACGATGACGAAAACCAGAGTAAGGGGCAAGAGAGTCAGAGAGATCAATATAGACAAAGACGGGAATGTGATCACTGGAGAGAGTTGTGGAGGTGGACCACGTGCAAGCATTAGAGAGATTGGATGACACAAGAGAGATATCTGGGCTAGAAGGTCGGCCGTTGGTCGGGAGACGAGTGGGCTGGTCATCATTGAGGATAACCAGGTCACACTCCTCAGCCCATTCTCCGACATCTTCCCCTCTGGCGTCAGAATCAAGAGCGGAACAGAACGTGTGAGCATTGAAGTCACCCGCAAAGACAGCTGAAGGGGAGAGTGAGCAGTCATTACAACTGCTTAAGGAGGGAATAGGATTATAAGAGGGGGACAAGATGATATAGGAGGAATATATATGTTAAATAGAGATAAAGGGGTTTTGAGGGGGAGGTGGACAGGAATGTACTCGAGAGTACCGTCCTTAGGAGTATTAGGGATAATATGAGAAGGTAAGGCAGATTGAACGAAAGTAGACACTCCGCCCCCAAGAGCTGTCCTTGGCATGTGATAGGCGGTGTAGCCCGGAATGTTAGGTTGGGGCTAAGTGGTAGACGGAGAGAGCTTGGTTTCTTGAACCATGATAACATCCGGGTGATGAGAACGTGCGAATAGAGAGTTCAGATAATTCGGCGCGAAGGCCGTTGAGATTAATCTGAAAAATGGAGAGGGGGCGGTTGGTAATTGAGGAATCAGTGTTTTTGTGGGCAGAGCATAGAACACAACGAAAGGATGAGTTATGATGCCTCACAGAACTGAGGCCCGAACAGGAGAAGTGCACCCACCTTTGGCATCCGAAGCACTGGACACTTGTTTTATGCCAGGTAACATCCTCGCCGCAGGTGGCACATGGATACTTCCGTGCTGGACCTGGATTCCTCTCGACGCCGGCCCTTTGTAATAAAATCCTCAGGAGAGCTGCGGCCGACCAGCACCTCTCCCATGACAAAAACCCTCTTCTCGGAGGGGTTGACGTCGGTTTGCACGGAGGCGATCTTCTTTCCTCCACACTGCCACGGCACGAACGTACGACATCTCGGCAGCAGGTTGAAACTCCTCCGCCAAGAGCTGACTTTGGAGCATGGAAGGCAGTATAGCCCTGGATATTAGGATCAGAACTGGTAGGGGATGGAGAGAGCTTGGTTTCTTGAAACATGATCACGTCTGGATGGTAAGTACGTGCAAAGAGAGAAAGAGCTGAGAAAGCTTGACACGAAGGCCGTTGAGATTGATATGTACAATGGAAAGGGGGCGATTGGAGTTGGAGGAATCAGAGTTAGAAGGTGAAGAGCATATAACGCAGCGAAAAGAAGAGTTATAATGCTTAACAGAATTGAGACCCGAACAAGAGAAGTGCACCCACCTTTGGCATCCAAAGCATTGGACGCTGGTCACATTCCAAGTGACGTCTCTGTCGCATGTGGCACATGGGTACTTCTTCGGAGGCGGCACAGCTCTCGTACAGTCACTCTATTCTGCGGACCACGCTTTGCACTGGCGATGAAAACAAATCTTTTCCCGAGCGCATAAGCGGCTTCCTTTCCTGATTTGAATACGCCGTGGTCGAATTCTGTTGTGGAGACGGTGGCAGGCGAGCTCTTTTCCGAGAGCTTCCGTAAAGCCTTCCAGATAGATGCACTGTCCGTCTTGAAATCCAACTGTCCAGTGAACTTCTCTCACTCTTCTTTCTTGTGCCTGTCTAGATCCTTTTTGATCTCACCGTCAAGATCATTAACGACGGGGTCCAGATGGTTGACCGCTCTCCTGGCATCTCTTGTCCTGAATTATCGAGGATCTCCCTTGTGACATTTGGATAGAACGTCTTAACGCGGCCGGCAGGAATATCCGCCTTTATGGCTCTGCGGATCGAGTCAAATAAATGGCACTCTTTTTGGTGCCCGTCGCCATTCCAAGGGTAATCGGCCGCTAGGTGAAGCGCAACCTCATTGAACAGGCGCCAGTCGGCTCGGCCTAAATTAAGATAAGAATGTTGGCGAACACTAGAATAAGAAGCGAGAGAATTGGGGAGATCGATATGGATGAATACAGGGACATGGTCATTTGCCAGAGTTGTTGAGGTGGACCATGAGCAGGAGTTAGAAAGGTTGGACGAGACTAGAGATATGTCTGGGCTGGAGAATCGGCCGTTGGTAGGGAGACGAGTGGGCTGATCATCGTTTAAGATGACCAGGCCGCATTCTTCTGCCCAATCTTCGACGTCATTTCCCCTAGCATCAGAGCCAAGAGACGAGCAAAAAGTGTGAGCGTTGAAATCGCCCGCGAAAACAACCGTAGATGAGAGGGAGCGATCGTAAAGCTGCTTAAGAAGTGGAATGGGATTGTAGGAGGAGGGGCATGAGGTGGTAGGGGGAATATAGATGTTGGACAGACAAAGGGGAGTTTTAAGGGGGAGATGGATTGGAAGGTACTCGAGAGTACCATCCGTGGGGTGTTTGGTATGAGCTGGGAGGGGAGAGAGGATAAAACAAAGGTTGAAACTTCTTCTTCTTCTGCAGCCTCAAAGTGGTTTTTGTCATAGGTTGAGGAACTGGGCGGCCTTAACAGGATTCGTCCAAAGGTCCATTGTTGTTAAGGAGGTAGGTCTCTTCGGGCACATGAACATGTGCGCCGTGTCGTGTCCGGGAGCACCACAGTCCGGGCATGCGTCTGGTCGGCTGCTGTCGATCTTGTTGACGTAAGACATGAGCAGAATAGAGTGACCACAGCGCAGCGATGCAAGAGCACATCTGGCTCGTCTGCCGAGTTGAGATTCGGACTCGCAAACCCGAGGCGGCACCGTTCCCAAGATAGGGTTCACAGCCGCCTTTGCTAGATATCCTCGAACAAACTGGGTGTGCTCCTCACGCAGAAGACGAAGCCTGTCCATTTTGGAGTCGGCCCATCTCTGTACATCAACTTTACGAGGAGCATCGGCGAACGGCGTCCTAATCGACCTCTCTCTTATGGGCTTCATGATTCTCTTTGACGGATGATTCGGTTGCCTCAGAACATTAATATACATCTGCTGTGCCTGGAGTTCACAATGCTCCTTGACCGGCAATATACAGGCCTCCGCGTGAAGATGCTCCACCGGGGAGCTCCTTGCACAACCGGTAGCAATTCTAAGCGCAGCATTCTGTACACGCTGCAGCTTATTCCAGGAGCTGTCAGACACCAGGTGCTGCCACACTGGTGCCGCATATTCCAGAGCCGGCTGAAGTATTGCTCTGTAGGTTCTCAATATAGTCTCTCGGCTGCTTCCCCATGATGTTCCTCCGAGAGCTCTCAAGATATTAAGTCTAGCTTTGACGACTGTTTGTTTCTGTTCCGCGTTTTTGTGGAACTTCAGTGAGGATCAAGAATAAGGCCAAGCAGCTTGGGGAATTTAGCTGCTGGCAACAGGTCACCATCCCATTTGACATCTGGATGGGCACTGTGTTCCTTGGTGTTCGTTGTGAACACTGAAACAGAGGATTTTGCGGCAGAGACTGTGAGCACCATTTTATCGAGGAAGAGCTTCAACTCGACGAGATAGGCGCTGATCTTGTTAGCGGCTATCTGCAGGTCACGATCCTGGCACATGATGGTGATGTCGTCGGCATACATAACAATCCTTACATCATTGGGAGGCTCGGGAATGTCCTCAAGATACAGGCTGAATAGGGCAGGGGACAACACTCCGCCTTGCGGAACACCGGCTGCTATTGGAATGCTATCGGATACATGATTCTGGAACAGAACCTTAGCACGGCGGCCTTTAGTGAACGCTGCAATCCATCGCTTCTGCCATGATGGTAGCGACGACTTGAGCAGTTTCTCGGACAGCAGTCCCAAGTTAACAGAGTCAAACGCTTTGCTCAGGTCGAGGGCGACGGCCACCGTTCTCAGGGGCTTTCTCATGTTGAACCCATCGACCGCAAAGCTCACGATCTCCAATAGAGCTGTAGTAGTGGAGTGAAGTTTCCTGAACCCATGCTGATGCTGCTGTCGCTCATTTTGATCAGCCAGGTCCGTCACGATCAACTTTTCAGCTAATTTAGCGACGGGCGATAACAGGCGTATTGGTCGAAAGCCCTTTGCCGTGCTTTGGGACTTGCCTGGCTTTGGCAACGGTATCACATTGGCTGTCTTCAAGCTTGGGGTAGAGTGCAGGTCCGGAAAGAAGTGTTAATGATATCTGCAAGCATCGGTAGAAGTTCCGTGGGAAGCTTCTTCAGGATGGCTGGGGAGATACCGTCAGGTCCGATAGCCTTCGAATTCCGCATTTCTTTGAGAGCCTTCTCTACCTGTGTGAGAGTAAAGGCCTCAGATGCGTTCATGAGCGGCAACCGGCTCAGCTCTCTAACCGTGACTCTGTTTTGCACGCCTCGCTTGGTACGTGTGATGAAAAAATTCTTGCCGAGTGCGTAAGCAGCCGCTTTCCCTGATTTGAAGACGTTCTCCTCGAACTCAATAGCGGAGCTCATCGAGGGAGCGGACTTGCCGGAAATTTTCCTCAAGACTTTCCACGTCGTAGTTCCGTCAGCCTTGAAATTCAGCTTTTCAGTGAACTTCTCCCAGCATTCCTTCTTGTTCTTATCCAGATCCTGCTTGATCTCGTTATCCGGCACAGCTATGTCCGGGTCTAGATGGTCTGCGGCTCTCTTCTCATCTCTGGTTCTTATCTTCTGCAGTATTTCCCTGCTGACATTTGGAAAAAAGGTCTTGACACGACCCTCAGGAATTGCTGCTTTCATGGCCTTGCGGATGGTACTTATTAGATGGCGCTCTTTCTGATGAACATCACCATTCCATGGGAAGTCGACCGCATGGCGGAGTGCAACATCTCTGAACAGGGTCCAGTCTGCTAGGCCTAAATTAAGATAAGTACGATGACGAAAACCAGAGTAAGGGGCAAGAGAGTCAGAGAGATCAATATAGACAAAGACGGGAATGTGATCACTGGAGAGAGTTGTGGAGGTGGACCACGTGCAAGCATTAGAGATTGGATGACACAAGAGAGATATCTGGGCTAGAAGGTCGGCCGTTGGCCGGAGACGAGTGGGCTGGTCATCATTGAGGATAACCAGGTCCCACTCCTCAGCCCATTCTCCGACATCTTCCCCTCTGGCGTCAGAATCAAGAGCGGAACAGAACGTGTGAGCATTGAAGTCACCCGCAAAGACAGCTGAAGGGGAGAGTGAGCAGTCATTACAACTGCTTAAGGAGGAATAGGATTATAAGGGGGGACAAGATGATATAGGAGGAATATATATGTTAAATAGAGATAAAGGGGTTTTGAGGGAGGTGGACAGGAATGTACTCGAGAGTACCGTCCTTAGGAGTATTAGGGATAATATGAGAAGGTAAGGCAGATTGAACGAAAGTAGACACTCCGCCCCCAAGAGCTGTCCTTGGCATGTGATAGGCGGTGTAGCCCGGAATGTTAGGTTGGGGATAAGTGGTAGATGGAGAGAGCTTGGTTTCTTGAACCATGATAACATCCGGGTGATGAGAACGATGCGAATAGAGAGAGTTCAGATAACTTGTTGCGAAGGCCGTTGAGATTAATGTGAACAATGGAGAGGGGCGGTTGGTAATTGAGGAATCAGTGTTGTTGGGGGCAGAGCATAGAACACAACGAAAGGATGAGTTATGATGCCTCACAGAACTGAGGCCCGAACAGGAGAAGTGCACCCACCTTTGGCATCGAAGCACTGGACACTTGTTTTATGCCAGGTAACATCCTCGCCGCAGGTGGCACATGGATACTTCCGTGCTGGACCTGGATTCCTCTCGACGCCGGCCCTTTGTAATAAAATCCTCAGGAGAGCTGCGGCCGACCAGCACCTCTCCCATGACAAAAACCCTCTTCTCGGAGGGGTTGACGTCGGTTTGCACGGAGGCGATCTTCTTTCCTCCACACTGCCACGGCACGAACGTACGACATCTCGGCAGCAGGTTGAAACTCCTCCGCCAAGAGCTGACTTTGGAGCATGGAAGGCAGTATAGCCCTGGATATTAGGATCAGGACTGGTAGGGGATGGAGAGAGCTTGGTTTCTTGAAACATGATCACGTCTGGATGGTAAGTACGTGCAAAGAGAGAAAGAGCTGAGAAAGCTTGACACGAAGGCCGTTGAGATTGATATGTACAATGGAAAGGGGGCGATTGGAGTTGGAGGAATCAGAGTTAGAAGGTGAAGAGCATATAACGCAGCGAAAAGAAGAGTTATAATGCTTAACAGAATTGAGACCCGAACAAGAGAAGTGCACCCTGCTTTGGCATCCAAAGCATTGGACGCTGGTCACATTCAAGTGACGTCTCTGTCGCATGTGGCACATGGGTACTTCTTCGGAGGCGGCACAGCTCTCTCGTACAGTCACTCTATTCTGCGGACCACGCTTTGCACTGGCGATGAAAACAAATCTTTTCCCGAGGGCATAAGCGGCTTCCTTTCCTGATTTGAATACGCCGTGGTCGAATTCTGTTGTGGAGACGGTGGCAGGCGAGCTCTTTTCCGAGAGCTTCCGTAAAGCCTTCCAGATAGATGCACTGTCCGTCTTGAAATCCAACTGTCCAGTGAACTTCTCTCACTCTTCTTTCTTGTGCCTGTCTAGATCCTTTTTGATCTCACCGTCAAGATCATTAACGACGGGGTCCAGATGGTTGACCGCTCTCCTGGCATCTCTTGTCCTGAATTATCGAGGATCTCCTTGTGACATTTGGATAGAACGTCTTAACGCGGCCGGCAGGAATATCCGCCTTTATGGCTCTGCGGATCGAGTCAAATAAATGGCACTCTTTTTGGTGCCCGTCGCCATTCCAAGGGTAATCGGCCGCTAGGTGAAGCGCAACCTCATTGAACAGGCGCCAGTCGGCTTGGCCTAAATTAAGATAAGAATGTTGGCGAACACTAGAATAAGAAGCGAGAGAATTGGGGAGATCGATATGGATGAATACAGGGACATGGTCATTTGCCAGAGTTGTTGAGGTGGACCATGAGCAGGAGTTAGAAAGGTTGGACGAGACTAGAGATATGTCTGGGCTGGAGAATCGGCCGTTGGTAGGGAGACGAGTGGGCTGATCATCGTTTAAGATGACCAGGTCGCATTCTTCTGCCCAATCTTCGACGTCATTTCCCCTAGCATCAGAGCCAAGAGACGAGCAAAAAGTGTGAGTTTGAAATCGCCCGCGAAAACAACCGTAGATGAGAGGGAGCGATCGTAAAGCTGCTTAAGAAGTGGAATGGGATTGTAGGAGGGGCATGAGGTGGTAGGGGGAATATAGATGTTGGACAGACAAAGGGGAGTTTTAAGGGGGAGATGGATTGGAAGGTACTCGAGAGTACCATCCGTGGGGTGTTTGGTATGAGCTGTTAGGGGAGAGAGGATAAAACAAAGGTTGAAACTCCTCCGCCAAGAGCTGACTTTGGAGCATGGAAGGCAGTATAGCCCTGGATATTAGGATCAGGACTGGTAGGGGATGGAGAGAGCTTGGTTTCTTGAAACATGATCACGTCTGGATGGTAAGTACGTGCAAAGAGAGAAAGAGCTGAGAAAGCTTGACACGAAGGCCGTTGAGATTGATATGTACAATGGAAAGGGGGCGATTGGAGTTGGAGGAATCAGAGTTAGAAGGTGAAGAGCATATAACGCAGCGAAAAGAAGAGTTATAATGCTTAACAGAATTGAGACCCGAACAAGAGAAGTGCACCCACCTTTGGCATCCAAAGCATTGGACGCTGGTCACATTCCAAGTGACGTCTCTGTCGCATGTGGCACATGGGTACTTCTTCGGAGGCGGCACAGCTCTCGTACAGTCACTCTATTCTGCGGACCACGCTTTGCACTGGCGATGAAAACAAATCTTTTCCCGAGCGCATAAGCGGCTTCCTTTCCCTGATTTGAATACGCCGTGGTCGAATTCTGTTGTGGAGACGGTGGCAGGCGAGCTCTTTTCCGAGAGCTTCCGTAAAGCCTTCCAGATAGATGCACTGTCCGTCTTGAAATCCAACTGTCCAGTGAACTTCTCTCACTCTTCTTTCTTGTGCCTGTCTAGATCCTTTTTGATCTCACCGTCAAGATCATTAACGACGGGGTCCAGATGGTTGACCGCTCTCCTGGCATCTCTTGTCCTGATTTATCGAGGATCTCCCTTGTGACATTTGGATAGAACGTCTTAACGCGGCCGGCAGGAATATCCGCCTTTATGGCTCTGCGGATCGCGTCAAATAAGTGGCACTCTTTTTGGTGCCCGTCGCCATTCCAAGGGTAATCGGCCGCTAGGTGAAGCGCAACCTCATTGAACAGGCGCCAGTCGGCTCGGCCTAAATTAAGATAAGAATGTTGACGAACACTAGAATAAGAAGCGAGAGAATTGGGGAGATCGATATGGATGAATACAGGGACATGGTCATTTGCCAGAGTTGTTGAGGTGGACCATGAGCAGGAGTTAGAAAGGTTGGACGAGACTAGAGATATGTCTGGGCTGGAGAATCGGCCGTTGGTAGGGAGGGCGAGTGGGCTGATCATCGTTTAAGATGACCAGGTCGCATTCTTCTGCCCAATCTTCGACGTCATTTCCCTAGCATCAGAGCCAAGAGACGAGCAAAAGTGTGAGCGTTGAAATCGCCCGCGAAAACAACCGTAGATGAGAGGAGCGATCGTAAAGCTGCTTAAGAAGTGGAACGGGATTGTAGGAGGAGGGGCATGAGGTGGTAGGGAATATAGATGTTGGACAGACAAAGGGGAGTTTCAAGGGAGATGGATTGGAAGGTACTCGAGAGTACCATCCGTGGGGTGTTTGGTATGAGGTGGGAGGGGAGAGAGGATAAAACAAAGGTTGAAACTCCTCCGCCAAGAGCTGACTTTGGAGCATGGAAGGCAGTATAGCCCGGAATATTAGGATCAGGACTGGTAGGGGATGGAGAGCTTGGTTTCTTGAAACATTATCACGTCTGGATGGTAAGTACGTGCAAAGAGAGAAAGAGCTGAGAAAGCTTGACACGAAGGCCGTTGAGATTGTTATGTACAATGGAAAGGGGGCGATTGGAGTTGGAGGAATCAGAGTTAGAAGGTGAAGAGCATATAACGCAGCGAAAAGAAGAGTTATAATGCTTAACATAATTGAGACCCGAACAAGAGAAGTGCACCCACCTTTGGCATCCAAAGCATTGGACGCTGGTCACATTCCAAGTGACGTCTCTGTCGCATGTGGCACATGGGTACTTCTTCGGAGGCGGCACAGCTCTCGTACAGTCACTCTATTCTGCGGACCACGCTTTGCACTGGTGATGAAAAAAAACTTTTCCCGAGCGCATTAGCGGCTTCCTTTCCTGATTTGAATACGCCGTTGTCGAATTCTGTTGTGGAGACGGTGGCAGGCGAGCTCTTTTTCGAGAGCTTCCGTAAAACCTTCCAGATAGATGCACTGTCCGTTTTGAAATCCAACTGTCCAGTGAACTTCTCTCACTCTTCTTTCTTGTGCCTGTCTAGATCCTTTTTGATCTCACCGTCAAAATCATTAACGACGGGGTCCAGATGGTTGACCGCTCTCCTGGCATCTCTTGTCCTGATTTATCGAGGATCTCCCTTGTGACATTTGGATAGAACGTCTTAACGCGGCCGGCAGGAATATCCGCCTTTATGGCTCTGCGGATCGCGTCAAATAAGTGGCACTCTTTTTGGTGCCCGTCGCCATTCCAAGGGTAATCGGCCGCTAGGTGAAGCGCAACCTCATTGAACAGGCGCCAGTCGGCTCGGCCTAAATTAAGATAAGAATGTTGACGAACACTAGAATAAGAAGCGAGAGAATTGGGGAGATCGATATGGATGAATACAGGGACATGGTCATTTGCCAGAGTTGTTGAGGTGGACCATGAGCAGGAGTTAGAAAGGTTGGACGAGACTAGAGATATGTCTGGGCTGGAGAATCGGCCGTTGGTAGGGAGGCGAGTGGGCTGATCATCGTTTAAGATGACCAGGTCGCATTCTTCTGCCCAATCTTCGACGTCATTTCCCCTAGCATCAGAGCCAAGAGACGAGCAAAAAGTGTGAGCGTTGAAATCGCCCGCGAAAACAACCGTAGATGAGAGGGAGCGATCGTAAAGCTGCTTAAGAAGTGGAACGGGATTGTAGGAGGAGGGGCATGAGGTGGTAGGGGGAATATAGATGTTGGACAGACAAAGGGGAGTTTCAAGGGGGAGATGGATTGGAAGGTACTCGAGAGTACCATCCGTGGGGTGTTTGGTATGAGGTGGGAGGGGAGAGAGGATAAAACAAAGGTTGAAACTCCTCCGCCAAGAGCTGACTTTGGAGCATGGAAGGCAGTATAGCCCGGAATATTAGGATCAGGACTGGTAGGGGATGGAGAGAGCTTGGTTTCTTGAAACATTATCACGTCTGGATGGTAAGTACGTGCAAAGAGAGAAAGAGCTGAGAAAGCTTGACACGAAGGCCGTTGAGATTGATATGTACAATGGAAAGGGGGCGATTGGAGTTGGAGGAATCAGAGTTAGAAGGTGAAGAGCATATAACGCAGCGAAAAGAAGAGTTATAATGCTTAACATAATTGAGACCCGAACAAGAGAAGTGCACCCACCTTTGGCATCCAAAGCATTGGACGCTGGTCACATTCCAAGTGACGTCTCTGTCGCATGTGGCACATGGGTACTTCTTCGGAGGCGGCACAGCTCTCGTACAGTCACTCTATTCTGCGGACCACGCTTTGCACTGGTGATGAAAAAAAACTTTTCCCGAGCGCATTAGCGGCTTCCTTTCCTGATTTGAATACGCCGTTGTCGAATTCTGTTGTGGAGACGGTGGCAGGCGAGACGGTGGCAGGCGAGCTCTTACCCGAGAGCTTCCGTAAAACCTTCCAGGTAGCTGCACTGTCCGTCTTGAAATCCAACTGTCCAGTGAACTTCTCTCACTCTTCTTTCTTGTGCCTGTCTAGATCTTTTCTGATCTCATCGTCAAGATCAGTGGCGACGGGGTCCAGATGGTTGACCGCTCTCCTGGCATCTCTTGTCCTGATCTTATCGAGGATCTCCCTTGTGATATTTGGATAGAACGTCTTAACGCGGCCGGCAGGAATATCCGCCTTTATGGCTCTGCGGATCGGGTCAAATAAATGGCACTCTTTTTGGTGCCCGTCGCCATTCAAGGGTAATCGGCCGCTAGGTGAAGCGCAACCTCATTGAACAGGCGCCAGTCGGCTCGGCCTAAATTAAGATAAGAATGTTGGCGAACACTAGAATAAGAAGCGAGAGAATTGGGGAGATCGATATGGATGAATACAGGGACATGGTCATTTGCCAGAGTTGTTGAGGTGGACCATGAGCAGGAGTTAGAAAGGTTGGACGAGACTAGAGATATGTCTGGGCTGGAGAATCGGCCGTTGGTAGGGAGACGAGTGGGCTGATCATCGTTTAAGATGACCAGGTCGCATTCTTCTGCCCAATCTTCGACGTCATTTCCCCTAGCATCAGAGCCAAGAGACGAGCAAAAAGTGTGAGCGTTGAAATCGCCCGCTAAAACAACCGTACATGAGAGGGAGCAGTCGTAAAGCTGCTTAAGAAGTGGAATGGGATTGTAAGATGAGGGGCATGAGGTAGTGGGTGGAATATATATGTTGAAGGGAGAAATAGGTGTTTTGAGAGGGAGATGGATTGGAAGGTACTCGAGAGTACCATCCGTGGTGGTGTTGGGTATGAGGTGGGAGGGGAGAGAAGATAAAACAAAGGTTGAAACTCCTCCGCCATGAGCTGACTTTGGAGCATGGAAGGCAGTATAGCCCGGGATATTAGGATCAGGACTGGTAGGGGATGGAGAGAGCATGGTTTCTTGAAACATGATCACGTCTGGATGGTAAGTACGTGCAAACAGAGAAAGAGCTGAGAAAGCTTGGCACGGAGGCCGTTGAGATTGATATGTACAATGGAAAGGGGGCGATTGGAGTTGGAGGAATCAGATTCAGAAGGTGAAGAGCATATAACGCAGCGAAAAGAAGAGTTATAATGCTTAACAGAATTGAGACTTGAACAAGAGAAGTGCACCCACCTTTGGCATCCAAAGCATTGGACGCTGGTCACATTCCAAGTGACGTCTCTGTCGCATGTGGCACATGGGTACTTCTTCGGAGGCGGCACAGCTCTCGTACAGTCACTCTATTCTGCGGACCACGCTTTGCACTGGTGATGAAAAAAAACTTTTCCCGAGCGCATTAGCGGCTTCCTTTCCTGATTTGAATACGCCGTTGTCGAATTCTGTTGTGGAGACGGTGGCAGGCGAGACGGTGGCAGGCGAGCTCTTACCCGAGAGCTTCCGTAAAACCTTCCAGGTAGCTGCACTGTCCGTCTTGAAATCCAACTGTCCAGTGAACTTCTCTCACTCTTCTTTCTTGTGCTTGTCTAGATCTTTTCTGATCTCATCGTCAAGATCAGTGGCGACGGGGTCCAGATGGTTGACCGCTCTCCTGGCATCTCTTGTCCTGATCTTATCGAGGATCTCCCTTGTGATATTTGGATAGAACGTCTTAACGCGGCCGGCAGGAATATCCGCCTTTATGGCTCTGCGGATCGCGTCAAATAAATGGCACTCTTTTTGGTGCCCGTCGCCATTCCAAGGGTAATCGGCCGCTAGGTGAAGCGCAACCTCATTGAACAGGCGCCAGTCGGCTCGGCCTAAATTAAGATAAGAATGTTGGCGAACACTAGAATAAGAAGCGAGAGAATTGGGGAGATCGATATGGATGAATACAGGGACATGGTCATTTGCCAGAGTTGTTGAGGTGGACCATGAGCAGGAGTTAGAAAGGTTGGACGAGACTAGAGATATGTCTGGGCTGGAGAATCGGCCGTTGGTAGGGAGACGAGTGGGCTGATCATCGTTTAAGATGACCAGGTCGCATTCTTCTGCCCAATCTTCGACGTCATTTCCCCTAGCATCAGAGCCAAGAGACGAGCAAAAAGTGTGAGCGTTGAAATCGCCCGCTAAAACAACCGTACATGAGAGGGAGCAGTCGTAAAGCTGCTTAAGAAGTGGAATGGGATTGTAAGATGAGGGGCATGAGGTAGTGGGTGGAATATATATGTTGAAGGGAGAAATAGGTGTTTTGAGAGGGAGATGGATTGGAAGGTACTCGAGAGTACCATCCGTGGTGGTGTTGGGTATGAGGTGGGAGGGGAGAGAAGATAAAACAAAGGTTGAAACTCCTCCGCCATGAGCTGACTTTGGAGCATGGAAGGCAGTATAGCCCGGGATATTAGGATCAGGACTGGTAGGGGATGGAGAGAGCATGGTTTCTTGAAACATGATCACGTCTGGATGGTAAGTACGTGCAAACAGAGAAAGAGCTGAGAAAGCTTGGCACGGAGGCCGTTGAGATTGATATGTACAATGGAAAGGGGGCGATTGGAGTTGGAGGAATCAGATTCAGAAGGTGAAGAGCATATAACGCAGCGAAAAGAAGAGTTATAATGCTTAACAGAATTGAGACTTGAACAAGAGAAGTGCACCCACCTTTGGCATCCAAAGCATTGGACGCTGGTCACATTCCAAGTGACGTCTCTGTCGCATGTGGCACATGGGTACTTCTTCTTCTGAGCAGGTCCAGGATTCCTTTCCACGCCGGCCCTTAGCAGGAGAATCCGAAGGAGAGACGCGGCCGGCCAGCACCTCTCCCATGACAAAAACCCTCTTCGTGGAGGGGGTGACGTCGGTTTGCACGGAGGCAATCTTCTCTCCTCCACACCGCCACGGCACGAACGTACGACATCTCGGCAACAGCAAAGTTTTTGCTCTTGGCCACCGAGATGGGTGGGGTTCCAAGATTCTTGCCACACAGAAGCTGTTTTTCGGTGCTATTGCAGCAAAGAGGGGCACCATGGTACCGCACTTTCCCACGCCAATTGCAGGCCTAGGCGTACGGTGTGACGATCACAGAGGGGGGGGGGGTGCAGGGTAGGGGGATCGCAGTCCCCGGATCCGTCATCATGTATAAAATTTCCCTTCTGCAGTACCGAGCGGGTTTTTCTCCCAGAAAACAGCGATTCGCGGCATTTCTGCGCGCTTAAAGGGCTGCGTCGCCACAACTTGTTTTAGAGTGGTCCGATTTCAATTCTGATGTCATTTTTGAGCAACTTTAAACGAGTACTCGATTGGTCCTTCCTGCAGCCAAGCAGTCGACGATGAGTCTGTAAATCGGGTCGATGAAAAATCGGAAAATTGCTGTCTGGAGAGATCCAAAAATAGTTCTTCAGGACCTGGTGTTGTTGATCGACAGCAGACTGGGAAGCATTGAGCGGCGTGCGTATGTTTCTTGGTTGGGGACCGTACGACGGAAGATTGTAGTTTGGATGGGTCGGGCTTTTGACAATACTTATGAGAAACTGCTGAGACTGAAGTAAGCAGTGCTGTTTCACGGTGAGTAGGCAGGTTTCCTGATGAAGATGCGGAATAGGCGTCGACTTGTGACATCCAGTAATAAGGCTGAGGGCAGTATTCTTTGTTCTCTGCAACTTGCACCAAGGGGATTCAGAGAGATGTCTGGTCCAAATACGGGCGCCATATTCCAATACCGGCTGGACCATGGCTCTATACGTCGTAAGTTTTACTTCCTTCGTCCTGCCCCACGAGGTTCCAGCCAGGGCGCGAAGAATGTTGTTGCGCGAGTTGGCAGAGGCAGCTCGTATACGCGTATTCTTATGAAATCGTAAATAGGGGTCCAGGAAAACTCCCAATAGTCGAGGATGCTCAGACAGTGGCAGCTCGTGGCCATCCTAGACGACTTTGGGATGAAGCCGATGTTCAACGGTAGCCGTTGTCTTCTTCTTCTTCTTCTTTGCAGCCACATAGAGGGTTTTGTCATAGGCGGATGAACTGGGCGACCAGTAGTGGATTCGTCTATAGGTCCATTGGCGTCAGAGTGGTAGGTCTCTCCGGACAGTTGAACAAGTGTGCGTTATCGTGGCCGATGGTACCGCAGTCCGGGCATATCAGATTTGCTGCTGTCAATCTTGCTGACATAAGACATTAGCATTTTAGAGTGACCACAGCTCAATGATGCGAGCGTGCATCTTGCCCTTCTTCCGAGTTTAGACTGTGAGGTGCAGACGGGGGGGGGGGGCGGCGGTATATCTCCTAGTATAGGATTTATGGCCGCCTCCACAAGATGACACGTATGAACTTGGCGTGCTCCTCGCGCCAAAGACGGAGTCGTTCTTGCTGTGAGTCGTGCCATCTTTGCAAATTGACTTTGTTTGGAGCATCGGCGAATGGCTTTCTTATACTTCTCTCTCTAACGGGGTTTAGCACTCTCCACGACGGGTGATTTGGTTGCATTATAATGTTGATGCGGAATTGCTGCGCCTGGAGCTGACAGTGCTTCTTCACTGGTAATAGACGGGTCTCAGCATGCAGGTGCTCGATTGGGGAACTCCTTGGACATCCGGTGGCGATACGGAGAGCAGCATTTTGTACTCGTTGCATCTTTGTCCAGGAAGATTCTGAGACGAGATGCTGCCATACCGGTGCGGCATACTCCAGAGCGAGCTGAAGCATTGCTTTATACGTTGTGAGTATAGTCTCCTTGCTGCTACCCCACGAAGTGCCGCCCAGGGCCCTGAGAACGTTGAGCATAGCTTTAACGACTGCCTGCTTCTGCTCGGTATTCTTATGAAACTTGAGTGACCGATCGAGCACAAGACCGAGCCGCTTTGGAAAGCGAGCAGCAGGCAAACGGTCTCCATCCCACACGACATCCGGATGAGCGCTGTGCTCGGATGGGTCTGTCGTGAGAACGGACACTGATGACTTGGCTGCAGAGATCCTTAGCATCTTGCGGTCGAAAAAGCTCTTCAGTGTGATCAAGTACTCGTTGATCTTATTGGCGGTCACCTGTAAGTCCCGATCTCGACACATGATTGCTATGTCGTCAGCATACGCGACAACCTTGATATCCTGTGGCGGCTCAGGCATATCCTCTAGGTACAGGCTGAAGAGGGCTGGCGATAGGACACCGCCCTGCGGGACTCCAGCTGCCATTTGGAATACTATTGGAGACATGGTTCTGGAACATAACTCTGGCTCGTCTGCCCTTGATGAATACCGATATCTAGCGTTTCTGCCACTGCGGTATTGATGATTTCAGTAAGTTGCTTGACAGAACTACATGGTTTACTGTGTTAAATACCTTGGTGAGATCTAAGGCAACAGCCACGGTTCTCTGTGGCTTCTCGGCATTGAACCTATCGATGGCAAAGCTTGTAATTTTCAGCAGAGCTGTCGTGGTGGAATGCAGCTTTCTGAATCCGTGCTGAAACACCTGGTTCTCATTATGCTCTGCAAGGTCCTTTACGATCAGTTTTTCGGCTACTTTAGCAAAAGAGAACAGCAAACTAATGGGGCAATATCCCTTGCCTGAAGCTTGGGGCTTGCCAGGGTTGGGCAGCGGCGCGACGTTGGCTGTTTTCCAAATCTGCGGGATAGTGCAAGAACTTAACGAGGTGTTTATCAAGTCAGTGAGAAGCGGAAAGATTTCAGTTGGTAACTTCTTCAAGACAGCAGGGCATATTCCGTCAGGACCAATCGCTTTAGAGTTCCGCATATCGTTTATCATCTTATCAACTTGCGTCGTAGTGAACGCTTCGGCCGTGCCCATTAGCGGGAGGCGGCACAGCTCTCGTACAGTCACTCTATTCTGCGGACCACGCTTTGCACTGGTGATGAAAAAAAAACTTTTCCCGAGCGCATTAGCGGCTTCCTTTCCTGATTTGAATGCGCCGTTGTCGAATTCTGTTGTGGAGACGGTGGCAGGCGAGCTCTTACCCGAGAGCTTCCTTAAAACCTTCCAGGTAGCTGCACTGTCCGTCTTGAAATCCAACTGTCCAGTGAACTTCTCTCACTCTTCTTTCTTGTGCCTGTCTAGATCCTTTTTGATCTCATCGTCAAGATCGGTAACGACGGGGTTCAGATGGTTGACCGCTCTCCTGGCATCTCTTGCCCTGATCTTATCGAGGATCTCCCTTGTGATATTTGGATAGAACGTCTTAACGCGGCCGACAGGAATATCCGCTTTTATGGCTCTGCGGATCGCGTCAGATAAATGGCACTCTTTTCGGTGCCCGTCGCCATTCCAAAGATAATCGGCCGCTAGGTGAAGCGCAACCTCATTGAACAGGCGCTAGTCGGCTCGGCCTAAATTAAGATAAGAATGTTGACGAACACCAGAATGAGAAGCGAGAAAATTGGAGAGATCGATATGGATGAATACAGGGACATGGTTTTTTGCCAGAGTTGTCGAGATGGACCATGAGCAGGAGTTAGAAAGGTTGTACGAGACTAGAGATATGTCTGGGCTGGAGAATCGGCCGTTGGTAGGGAGACGAGTGGGCTGATCATCGTTTAAGATGACCAGGTCGCATTCCTCTGCCCAATCTTCGACTTCTTCTCCTCTAGCATCAGAACCAAGGGACGAGCAGAAGGTGTGGGCGTTAAAGTCGCCCGCGAAAACAACTGATGATGAGAGGGAACAATTGTTTGAGAAGAGGAATGGGATTGTAGGAGGAGGGGCATGAGGTGGTAGGGGGAATATAGATGTTGGACAGACAAAGGGGAGTTTTAAGGGGGAGATGGATTGGAAGGTACTCGAGAGTACCATCCGTGGGGGTGTTTGGTATGAGGTGGGAGGGGAGAGAGGATAAAACAAAGGCTGAAACTCCTCCGCCAAGAGCTGATCTTGGAGCATGGAAGGCAGAGTAGCCCGGGATGTTAGGATGAGGACGGGCACGTGATGGAGAGAGCTTGGTTTCTTGAACCATGATCACGTCTGGATGGTAAGTACGTGCGAAGAGAGAGAGAGAGAGCTCAGAAAGTTTGGCACGAAGGCCGTTGAGATTGATATGTACAATGGAAAGGGGGCGATTTGAGGAAGAGGAATCAGAGTTGGTAGGTGAAGAGCCTAAAACACAGCGAAAAGCAGAGTCATGATGCCTCACAGAACTGAGACCCGAACAGGAGAGATGCACCCACCTTTGGCATCCGAAGCACTGGACGCTTGTTTTCGCCCATGTGACATCCTTGCCGCACGTGGCGCATGGGTACTTCTGAGCAGGTCCAGGATTCCTTTCCACGCCGGCCCTTAGCAGGAGAATCCGAGGGAGATACTTGACCGGCCAGCACCTCCTCCACGGCAAAAACCCTCTTCGTGGAGGGGGTAACGCCGGTTTGCATATAGGTGATCTTCTTTCCTCCACACTGCCACGCCGTGAACGTACGACATCTCGCCAGCAGCCGTTGTACATAGTGTAGCATTTGATTCGAAGGCAGAGACAGTCAGCGAATTGATTTAAGATACACTGCCAGGGCCCGTAAGTAGTCATTCATAGTAGCAGAGGCTCGATCGATAACTGATTCCGTGCTTACGATAGTGATGCCGTCAGCGTACAGGCACAGATGAAGACCAGTTGGTGGCACAGGAATATCAGATAGAAATAGCGAAAATAGGCTAGGGGATAACACTCCGCCTTGAGGGACACCGGCTTTCAGAGGAATCGAAGACGACAGATGTCCTTCGAACTTGACACGAATAGACCGGTTCTTGATAAAGCTATCAATCCACCTTTTAGACCAACTGGGCATGTCCGATTCTAGAATGGATTTTGAGAGGAGCGGAAGACTAACGCTATCAAAAGTCGCCGTAAGATCTATGGCAACAACGAGGCTTCTACCAGCCGGGGTCTTGCGATTAAATCCAGCAATGATATGCTCGGTGATTGACGTCAGGGCAGTGATGGTGGAATGCTCCTTCTTAAAACCATGCTGTTTAGTGTTGTGCTGCAACGCGTTTTGGAGGAGCGGATTGACGACTTTTTCCGCAAGCTTGGCAAGGGGGGAGAGAACGGAAATGGGGCGGTGGGAGGCAGCCTTATCCGGCGGTTTGCCTGGCTTGGCAATGGGGATGACGACAGCTTGTTTCCAGCGGGCCGGAATAACACCAGATTTGAATGACGAATGAATAAGATCGAGAGCAGTTCGTAATAGGGATCAGGAATATGTTTGAGATGAACAGCTGAAAGCCCGTCGGGTCCCTCAGCCCGCGAATT
The DNA here is from genome assembly GCA_029168955.1 of Aplectana chamaeleonis. Classification (NCBI taxonomy): domain Eukaryota; kingdom Metazoa; phylum Nematoda; class Chromadorea; order Rhabditida; family Cosmocercidae; genus Aplectana; species Aplectana chamaeleonis. The sequence continues at coordinate 231,703 of JAPDOI010000710.1, read as the reverse complement.
TTTCATCGATTTGATGACCTTGTCGATGGCGGAAGGAGAGATAATAGGGACATCCAGTCGACTGAGTTTCCTGATTGCTCGCATTGTTCGTCTGTGTTGCTTATCCCGAGGCGATGACGCAGATGCAAATAGTCTGCCGAGCAGACCAGCAGCTCTTATGGAGGATCGCCTACTCGTTGGCAAGAGCGTACGCGGAAGAAGAAGTCGTCTACAACTGCCGTCATCCTTCCGAAGCCAAAGGTCCTCAACTATACCTCCCGGAATATTCACTTTTCACGAGTCCTGGAACCAATTTTTTCGGTTGCGGGTCAGCATAAACCGGCGCTGCTTCTTCTTCTTCTTCTGCAGCCACAGAGAGGGTCCTGTCATAGATTGAGGAACTGAGCCACAAGCGTCGGATTCTCCCACAGATCTACTGGTGTTAACGATGTCGGTCTCATCGGGCAGTTGAAAAGGTGCGCAGTAGTATGCCCTTTATTACCACAATCCGGGCACTCGTCAGGTCTGCTGCTATCGATCTTATGTAAATAAGACATAAGCATGGGGGAGTGCCCGCAGCGCAACGAGGCAAGGGTGCACCTGGCACGCCTACCGAGTTCCATCTCGGTTTCGCTGACCTCAGGCGGCACGACTCCGAGAATGGAGTTTACGGCGGTCTTGCATAAGTGATCCTTGACGAATTGGGTATGCTCAGCACGTAAGAGACGGAGGCGTTCTTGTTGTGCGTTGGTCCATCTCTGTATATTGATTTTCGTGGGAGCATCGGCAAACGGCTTTCTTATACTTCTCTCTCTGACGGGGTCTAATAGTCTTCGCGACGGATGATTCGGCTGCTTCAGGATGTTTATGTGCAGCTGTTGTGCATGGAGTTGGCAATGGTCCTTAACTGGCAGGATGCGAGCCTCGGCGTGTAGGTGCTCTACTGGAGAGCTTTTAGAACAGCCTGTTGCGATTCGCAATGCTCCATTTTGAATGCGCTGCAGCTTGGACCAGGATGTGTCCGACACGATATGCTGCCAGACTGGTGCAGCATACTCCAGGGCGGGCTGTACGATGGCCTTGTACGTGGTCAGGATCGTTTCTTTACTGCACCCCCAGGACGTTCCGCCGAGAGCACGTAGGACGTTAAGTCTTGTTTCACTGCAGCTTGCTTCTGCTCAGGTGTTCTTATGAAACCTCAGCGAAGGGTCCAACACGAGTCCGAGCAGCTTAGGGAATCGGGCGGCCGGCAGGCGAGTTTCGTCCCATTTCACCATGGGATGAGCACTGTGCTCCGCATTATCAGTGGAAAAGACGGTTACGGATGATTTAGCGGCAGAGACCGTAAGCATCTTGCTATCGAGAAAACATTTCAACTCGATCAAGTAGTCATTGATCTTACTGGCAGCTACATTTATGTCGCGGTCCCGGCATAGTATAGTAATATCATCCGCAAATGCTACGACCTTGATGTCTTGGGATGGAACGGGTAGATCTTCAATATACAGACTGAAAAGAGCAGGCGATAGAACTCCTCCTTGAGGTACACCGGCGGCAATTGGGATGCTATTGGAGACGTGCCCTTGAAATAGCACATTTGCCCGACGTCCTTTGGTGAATGCGGTTATCCACCGCTTCTGCCAGGGCGGAATGGTAGACCTTAATAGGCTCTCCGTCAAAATGCCCAAATTTACAGTGTCAAAAGCCTTCGTTAGGTCGAGGGCTACACCTACGGTACGCTGAGGTTTCATGGCATTGAAGCCGTCCAAAACATAGCTCACAATTTCCAGCAGGGCCGTAGTGGTGGAATGTAGCTTACGGAAACCATGTTGATGCTGTTGTTTGCTATTATGTTCGGCAAGCTCCTCCACAGCCAATTTTTCTGCAACTTTGGCAATAGGTGAGAGAAGACTGATTGGCCTGTAACCTTTTGCCGTGGATGGTGATTTACCCGGCTTCGGCAATGGGATGACGCGTGCTACTTTCCAATCTTGAGGTAATGTACAGGTACGAAACGATGTATTAATGACGTCAGCGAGCAGGGGTAGTAGTTCATTTGGCAGTCTCTTTAGAACTGCTGGGCTCAAACCATCTGGCCCTACTGCCTTCGAGTTACTCATTTCCTTGATAACCTTCTCGACCTGAGCGGGCGTGACTGCATCATCTTCAGCCATGAGTGGCAGTTTACAGAGTTCCCGAACAGTTATTCTATTCTGCTTCTCTCTTTTTGATTTAGTTATGAAAAAATGCTTCCCAAGAGCATTTGCGGCCTCTTTCCCTGACTTGAAGACTCCGCCGTCGAATTCAATCGTGGAATTGTCGGCGGAGGTGAACTTTCCGGAGATCCTTTTCAAGGCCTTCCACGTTGCTGCTGCATCATTTCTGAAGTTCATCTTCTCAGTGAACTTTTCCCAAGATTCTTTCTTGTGCCTATCAAGGTCCATCCTGACCGGCGCTGCTGATCCGTTGTCTACTCATCCGTGCTGGAATCGAAGCGAACCCCGGACCCCCTCTTCGGATTCGATGGCCCTGCACCCATTGTGGTACCTCAGCTGCTGCAGGGAGCGTCCAATGTATCAAGTGTAGGAAATGGACTCATGTGAGGAAATGTTCCGGTCTCAAGTCCTTCAAGGATGCGGACAGCTCATACGTGTGCCCGAACTGCGTAGCTGTGCCGGCATCTCAACCTCAACGTTCAAGTCCCTATTCTTCGAGGATAATCCAATGGAATATCAATGGTTTTCGCAACAAATCAGCGGAACTAGAAGCTCTCGCATACCGTACAGGAGCTGAAATTGTGGGGCTTCAAGAGACTAAACTGGACCCAAATCACGGATCACCGGTTGTTCGAGGCTACACATGCCTGAGAAACGACAGGACGAGCTCTGGAGGAGGTGTGGCTTTTCTGGTTAGAAACGACTCACAGTGCAGTGTGATCACTCCAACAACTAGCGATGGTACCACGGAATGCATCTTCATAGCTGTGGAAACGAAGGCTGGATCTGTTCACATTCGCAAACTCTACTCTCCGCCAAGATCCTCATGCCCACCCTCATACGAGCTCTCTATCGCCCAATTCCTGACATGCGGGAAGTCCACAATTGTCATGGGAGATGTCAACGCGCACAGTCCTCTATGGTCAGAGGGTGAAGAGGACCAACGTGGACAGGACCTCGAAGACGATATAGCGCAGTCTAATTTCGTGATTCTCCATGATGCCCCTCACCCTAATAGGAAGCCGACATATGGAAGACCGTCGTCACCGGACCTCTCGCTGTGCTCACAGGACTTAGCATCGTCAGCAGTTTGGGACACCGTGAACACAGGGGCGAGTGACCACCTCCCGATCCTGATGGAGTTCAAAAGCGAGGCCCTCATATCTTCCTCACCGAGAACCACGTTCGTTAACTTCAAAAAGGCGAACTGGTTCAAGTTTTCGTCTGTGCTGGAACAGCAATCTGCTGGTTTTGACTTCCGAGCAAACCCACTGGAGATGGATCGATTCCTGACATCAGCCGTAAGGACAGCAACGTCACAATCTATCCCTAAGGGTAGGCGTAAGGCTTTTATGCCGGGACTGTCGGATAACGCTAAGGACCTAATAAGGGAAAGAGACTCGATTCGAAAAACGGACCCCACCAACACCAGGATCCCTGAGCTGAACACAGAAATTGCAGATGAAGTGAGGATGGACCGACAACAGACTTGGAGAGCGTTCGTGGAAGGCATAGATCATCGTACAAACTCCTCCAAGCTTTGGACAACCATGAAAGCTTTGGATGGCCGTTCAGCGAAACCCAATCCCATTCAAATGCTGCATAAGGGCAAACCGTTGAATAACAGGAATGCGGCCAACCTTCTATGCAAACAGTTCAGTTCGCCATGCCCTCATCAAAGCCTGAAGTCGTCACGAAGGACCTTCCGATGGATCAAGAACTTTTCGAGAGAAGACGTCCCACTCATTGCGACCGCCCTTGTTGACGCCGCCTTGAAGAAGTGCAAGCCGTCTAGAGCGTTGGATACAAGTGGTATGGCCCCCATCATACTCAAGCATTTGGGACCAAATTTTCGTGAATGCCTTAGAGCCCTTTTCAACAGAACCCTGTCAACTGGACTGATTCGGCATCGTGGAAGGAGGCAAGAATCTTCCCACTCCTGAAGCCCGGAAAACCTGCTGAGGATATAAACAGCTACAGGCCTATTTCGATAATCTCATCTATGGCCTGCACTTTTGAAAGAACCATTCTTCCTACACTAGAGACGCACATGCAAATCCCTGGATGGCAGAATGGTTTTTGGAAAGGCTTCTCTACCACCTCAGCGTTGGTCGAACTCACCGGATTCATTACAGATGGGTTAAACGAGAAGAGACCGCCTAGCCGCTCAATTATGGTCGCACTCGACTTGAAGAAAGCCTATGACACTGTCGTTATCTCCATGCTTTGTCAAAAGCTTGCGGAGTCGTCCCTGCCGAGAGGTTTAGCCCGCTGGATCTCTAGCTACTTGAAGGGCAGAACAATACGGACAGAATTTAGAGGCCAGATGTCCAACCTAAGATTGGTGCGCTCCGGGGTACCGCAAGGTGCTGTCCTCTCTCCGCTCCTGTTTTCTTTCTATATCTCCCGGCACCACCACCAGAAACACGCCTAGACGGATATGCGGATGACCTAACTTTGGTTGCATCACATCCAGATGTGGAAACCTGCGAAAAACGCCTGAACGACTATCTTCCGATGCTAACAAAGGCCCTGGAAGATCTACATCTTCAACTGTCGCTCCGGAAGACCACTGTCTCTCTTCTTACAACACATCCTGCTCAAGCGGGATACGTGCCGAAAGTGTTCATAAATGGGACGCAAATCACGCACGAAAGAAATCCGACGATTCTCGGCTATCATTTCGATACTATGATGACGGGACGACTACAGGCGGAAGCTGTTCGTAAGAAGACGGCTAGAAGAGCGAACCTTCTGAAAGCGTTGACAGGAAGGAACTAGGGACAAAGCAAAGAGCTGCTCACATTGACCTACCGTGCCATCGGACAATCCGTGATGTCATACGCTGCTCCAGCCTGGAGCCCGCTCATTGCATCGTCTCACTGGGACCGGTTACAAGCGTGTCAAAATGCAGCCTTGAGGACCGCGACGGGAAACCTGGCTATGGCGAGCACCATCCACCTGAGTAACGAGACGGGAATCATGCCAGTCCAAGCTCACAATGAGATGCTGACTCTTCAATATCGTACGGTTGCGACAATCGATCCAGAACACCCATCGCACGACATGATGATGAAGCCGGAACCGCCTAGACAGATCAGGAAGCATGTCAGATCTGTTAAGCCAATGTCGGTAAGACCTGGAACTGCAGAGAGCATTCGGAAAGAAGTTCACAAGGAGTTCGTAAAAGAGTTCTTGGGTACTATGAACTCTCCCCTGCTAAGTGGACCGCCGCCGAAGATTGCGAAGGAGGAGGAGACTTTGCCAAGATCAAGTCGGGCAGCGCTATCCCAGCTCCGGAGTGGTTTCTACTCGAAGTCGCAATGGTATCCGCATAAGATAGGAGCAGCCGATAACCCACTTTGCCCTGAATGCGGGCTCGAGGAACACACAGTACCTCACATGTTCTCATGCTCTGGAAAGCCAACGCACCTTACAATCGAAGATCTCTGGCTCAAACCAGTGGAAGTCGTCAATTTTCTGTCACTTTGATAATTCATTGACTGTCACTTTGATCATATAAGTATGAAAAAAAGCTTAAAAAAATAAAATAAAAAAAGACAAAAGAAAAAAAAGAGGGTTGAATAACGCCCCATACCGGGATCCTCCAAAGAAGAGGATCTCAATCTGCTTTGATTATGTCGTTAACGTGCCGGAAGTTGGATCCAGGATCAGTGTATATGGTGGAAGATGGGCAACAACAACAACAGCATCAGACAAGCAGCTTAGTGGCCGTGCTCGAATCTTCCAGACGAAAATTCGAGCATGTTGCGGTCAGTAGTCATCTTTTTGCCTGAAAGCTGCTTCAAGGTGTTCCAAGCTTTTCTGGCATCCACGGCAAAATCGATCGACTCGGTGAGCTCATTCCAGCGTTGCTGCTTGCGTTGATTTAGCAATGCGTTGATGTCTTCCGACAGCTGCTGTAACGTTGGATCATTGGGGTCCGATCTTCGCTTGTCATCTCTCATAGCGATCAGTTCAAGCACTTCATTTGGCACGATTAGGTGAAAAGTCCTCACACGTCCAGTAGGGATAGCAGCTTTGGTAGCACGTCCTATGGCATCGACTATGAACTTCTCCTTGTTGTAGACTGAGCCGTTCCACGGGTGGCTGGCCACCTGGCTGAGCATTACCTCTTTGAATAGGTCCCAATTAGCCTTACGATAATTAGAATAGGACTTACAACGAGAGCCAGAGAACGGAGCAAGCAAACTTTTAAGTGACAGATCCAATGACATAATTATGGGAATGACCAGCGCCACATCAGTAGACCAGTTACAGGAAATAGATAGCGAAGATGATACAAACGTGGTATCGGGTGAGGAGGGCCTGCTCACCTCTGGAAGACGAGTGGGAGAATCCTCATTGATGGGAACAAGATCACAATCATCAGCAAAAAGCTCAATGAGTTCACCTCTATTGTCAGGCTCTAGAGGAGAAAACCACGAAGGAGGATGAGCATTAAAATCACCAGCTACTACAACCGAACTTGATGATAAGGCAGCATGTACATCATGTAGGTAAGGCGTGGGATCAAACGCAATGGGACAGGATGTGGTGGGGGGGGGGTCACATAGACATTAACAGTATCAAGGGGGCCACTTTGTAATGCAATATGAACTCCAAGACATTCAACAACATGCAATAAGGTGAGAATGGATTGATGATTCTACAAATGTTGAAACACCACCGCCATGAGAAGTACTTGGAATATGGTAGGATAAATAACCGGTGAGACGGGAGGCAGGAGAAAGAAGTGATAAGCTTGGTCTCCTGCAGGAGAAGGACATCAGGTGGAGTGCGATTTACATACTCTGTGAGTTCAGCAAGTTTGGCACGCAGGCCATTGATATTGAGTTGATAAATGCTAAGACCATGTGGAGGAACCGTAGGAGGATTCACAGAGCAAGACATACAACAGTAAGCATGAGTGTAGTCATCATAGCTGGACAATCCCGAACATTTGAGGTGCACCCAGCCAAGGCAACCGCCACATTGAATGCTTGCATGTTGAGCAGATAGTCCGCAGTGACAGCAGGGATATCGTGGTGTCTTGCTGCGCGGTCCGGGATTCCTCTCGATGCCAGCTCGTAGAAATAGAATGCAGAGGAGTGTAGCAGCCAGCCAGTTACACTCCCAATACGAAAAAATTCCACATGGAGTGATTGATGTTCGTTTGATGAACCTCCATATGTCGACTCCACAGATCCACCACGCGTAGGTTGACATCTTGGATCCGCCGGAGTTTTCGTGTTAATGTCTCATATCTGAGGCCAGATTCATCATTGCGTTAGCCTTGGGTTTGTGGATTTGGGCTGGGTTCGGAGCCGAGATTAGCGCGTTACTGCACGCGCTAAACCCCCAACCCAAATCGGTAAACCCAGGGCTAACGCAATGACAAATCCGGCCTCGGCGGAGCTTTCGGTGTAAACAGGTAGATGTGACGTCACACTGACTAGAGCCTAGTTTTGACTGCATCGCTGCTGTTTTTCATCGCAGCGATTTCACACCCGCTGCTGCAGCGATGTAGCAGCGGCAGCGATTCTGTTCATAGTGCATAGCCTCACGGATGATCGGAGAAATTAAATCAATCAGTGAAATTAATGGCTGTTAGTTATCAATAACACGTTTCGACCCGTAAACACTGACCTTTTCATGTGAAAGGGTCAACGTTCACTAGACTAAACGTGTCATTCGCGGGCAATCGCTTTATCGCTGCCATAATGGCAGCGATGGAGCGATGATCAGCGATCATCGAGAATCGCTCCTCCAGCAGCGAAGCAGTAAAACATAGGATTTCGTCGCCGCGGCCCAGCGATGTAGGACGTTAGCCACGAAGCGATCACAATTGAAGCGTCTTTCCATTACGCGCGATGAAAAAGGAACAGTTGTCCCTCGCATTGCAGCAGCGACCTGCAGTCAAAACTAGGCTTAGGGCTTAGGACTCAACGTCCTACGTGCGCTCGGCGGAGCGCCCCGGGGTGGAGGGCAGTAAACAAACGATCCTGACTACGCACAAGGCCATCGTACAGCCGGCCCTGGAGGGCTTAGTCCTCGCAGACGCCTCGGTCATCGGGACTCACGCGTAAAGTAAAATGCGGGTGGTGCAGGTGAACACAACACACGCGCCTTTACGCGCAAATAAAAAAAACAGAAAAACAGATTTTTTTTCAAAGCATGGATAAAGCCTTAAATATGCGATGAATACGCGACAGTGCATTAACATACGTATATGACTACGACAAAAACAACTCCTTTGAATAAAAGTACTGTATTTATAGGATTGAGATTTTCACCGTAACTCTTCTCTTTACATTACGAAGCTAATTTTCCCTGTTTGCTTAGCTACCGTTCCCATCACTTCTTTCCAGCACAAAAATTTTCTTTGCGTTTCCGGGCAGAATGCGGCAGTTTTCTGAGTTTTCAGGTCTTCGTACTGGGCCTTTTTCATTGATAACAGACGTCACATACCATTCCACTCTTCACAGCTGTTCTACTTCTGGAACGTTAATCGTAAAAAGGCGTAAAATTCAAACATCGCCTTTAATTCTTTTTCAATCACGATCACCCAGAGTTTTCTGTCAGATTTTCGTATGAATGTGGACTCAATGAGAAATACCGAGCGGTGTATATATGTAATTCATAACAAGAACAATGATTTTCAGTATTCCCTCGAGTTTACCTACTTAACATAAGCGGTCGGCGATGTGGCAATGCAATTAGTATCACCACTTTATTTAACCTTGGCAATGTGTACCGCTCGGTACTTGGAGATTACAAGAGTGCGGTAGGCCAGCGCAAAAATAACCTGGTACTCTAAGGCACCAGACAAGTTCTCCAGGAAGTTCCTAAACAAGCTCACCACGAGTCTTTTCCAGTTTTCCTCAGAACCTCGATCCGCGTTGCCATCCGTGAAATCCTTTTTGCAACCGTTTTGCTTATCTAATGTAGCCGCGTTTGGCATCCTATGTATTCAACACTTAATTGTCCAGTCTCCATTGTTGATGGCTGGGGAGCAGGATGCCATCGTCTGAATCTGGCCCTCTGTTTTGGTTATTCACCAGGGGAGTGCGGCAATTGCCGTTTGCCGTTCGCCGGCCACTTTTGGCGTTTGCCGTTACCGTTTGCCGAAAATTTCGCTTGAAAAGGCAAACTTTGGGTAAGAATTCGATTTTATTTTACTAGGTAATCAGAGGAATTCGGTCAAGTTCAAAGCTGTTTGGGAGTCTTGAAGTGTGTTCTTCAAATCATCAGATTCTTAACCCCTTAAAAATGACGAAATTGCAAAAACCCTCTCTCTGAAACATTCTGATTACTGCAAGTTCCACGGTTACAAAGCCAAAAGGTATCAAAAGTGGAGCGTGAAAGCATCCTTCTTTACTCAGGCAAACCATCGCTCCGAGCGGTACCGGAGAGCTACTCGAGCGGCGCTGCCTCTCTGCTCCGAGCGAAAATTAGCCATCTACTCGGGCCACAGCAGCCGCTCTCCGGGCCACAGCAGTATCGCTCGGAGCGATCTTCGGTCCCAACTGGCACTGCGGTCTCTGTTCGGGCGATTTTCAAAAATTTCCTAATTGCTAAATTTTCTTTATTTCCGCCTCTTCTGGAGAGGATTAAGCCTGTTAAGAGGATAAGGCACCTGTTACAGCCTGTGGGTCAGGAGGTTAATCCTGCCACAGGCCGCAACAAGGATACCATCCCAGCATGATCCGCAATGAGGAAGCATTTCCCACCGCGGGCCATGGAGGATCCCTCGGCCGCCAAAATTTGTCACCCTGAGAGTGATCCGAGGTCATCTCTCAAGAGTGGCCTCGAAAGGCCAACTACCCGTCTACACGAGGCGAGCCGCCTTTTATACCCGCAGGATTGGTTGTTCTTTGAGTGATAACGTGGCTCGCACGTTATCACTCAAAGAACAGCCAATCCCGCGTCTCTATCTCTGGCGATGGCACCGCTGTGGCCCCGAGAGCGACCGAGGGGCGAACTGGCACCGGACAGGGACCGCGGTGCCAGTTGGCCCCTCGGCCGCTGTCCGGGCGATGACGTCATAATTGGGAGGAGCCGGTCCGCTCGGAGCGATGGTTTGCCTGAGTAGACGTATGAACCAGTTAAGAACTCGTGTAGCCCTTTTCGCCAGTTCCGCACCTGCTGGACGTTACGAAACGCCCTTTAGTCTTTGAAAAGTTCGGAATCTGACCTCATAATCGTGTCCAGCGCCCAGAATAACCGCCTGATCAAAGTTCAGGTGAGAGCGTGTTTTCCGCACTTTGCACAGAGTGAAAGCGTGTTCCACTTACACAACACATAGTTTCTGATTTTAGTACATATTCTATACTCCAAAAGCGCATTACTTTTACGAAAATCCGGAAAAGGATCTTATAATAGTGTTTAGCGCCCGAAACACACCCCCCCCTAAACAAAGTTTGGGTGAAAGCACATTTTCCGAACCTTCTGCAGACTGATAGCGTTTTGGACTTGTACGGATTTTCGGTTCAGCGTTCAACTATATCAATACGGGGTACAAAAAGCGTCTAAGAAACGTATTCCACTTTTTATCATCAACGGGTTCAGCATGATCATCAAGTCAATGATGCAGTCTTGAATGTTGTCTGCCCTGAATGTCAGGAAACGTTCCATCATTACTCTGACCTCGCCAGGCGCTGTGGGGAAGCTCACACAGACGAGGAAGGAAGTAAATGATTCAGCATATATTCTTAACCCTCTAACGCGAATGACAGTATATCGGTTTCGTATCACAAATTCCTTATCACAGTGTTGTTGTCCACCAGATCACATGAGTTTCTCAGCTTTGTGCCTCTAAAGGCTATATATCCCACTTTGGTCATCATCAATATTAAAAAATATTAAAAAATGACTTTAAAAAGTGTAAAGAATATATCACAAGTGAATATATGATAAGTGGATTCCGTACCACATGAAAAATGAACTATTCCAGTTGTATTACTTGAGTGTATTTACAAGACAACTGGTTTTCGTATTTAAAACGATCTTCTGTAAGAAAAACTGGCCGCAAAGCTCTTTCTGATCTGAATTCGGACTCTAACGAACGTAAATTCGAGAAACGGTGAGTCGGTGAATTTTAGCGAGTTGCGCGTGAAGGCGCGTGTGTTGTGTGCGCCTGCACCACACGCATTTTATTTTACGCGTGAGTCCCGATGACCGAGGCGTCTGTGAGGATTAAGCCGCCCTGGAGTATGCTTCACCAGTCTGGCAGCTTATCGTGTCGGGCACATCTTGGTCCAAGCTGCAGCGCATCCAAAATGGAGCACTGCGAATCGCAACAGGCTGTTCTAAAAGCTCTCCAGCAGAGCACCCACACGCCGAAGCTCGCATCCTGCCAGTTAAGGACCACTGCCAACTCCACGCACAACAGCTGTACATAAACATTTTGAAGCAGTCGAATCATCCGTCGCGAAGAGTATTAGACCCCGAGAGAGAGAGAGAGAGAGGTATAAGAGAGTTTGCTGATGCTCCCGCGAAAATCAGTTTACAGAGATGGACCAATGCACAACAAGAACGCCTCCGTCTCTTACGTGCTGAGCATACCCAATTCGTCAAAGATCACTTATGCAAGGCCGCCGTAAACTCCATTCTCGTAGTCGTGCCGCCTGAGTTCAGCGAAACCGAGGTGGAACTCGGTAGGCGTTCCAGGTGCACCCTTGCCTCGTTGCGCTGCGAGCACTCCCCTGTGCTTATGTCTTATTTACATAAGATCGATAGCAGCAGACCTGACGAGTGCCCGGATTGTGGTAATAAAGGGCATATTACTGCGCACCTTTTCAACAGCCCCATGAGACCGACATCGTTAACGACAATAGATCTTTGGACAAATCCTACGCTTGCGGCTCAGTTCCTCAATCTGTGACAGGACCCACTCTGTGGGTGCAGGAGAAGAAGTGCTTAGGTACCTTACACTCCCGTGGGCTTTCATAAAACCATGTGTGGGTAGTTGTAGGTATTGAACACTGCATTGATAATCCGGTTTCGAATTCCCCTTAATGCCTCAGAGATTTACAGGAAAATTCCAAAAGTTGGCATCTTCATAGCTTCGCGTAGATAAAAGGAATACACAAATAACAATTTTCACGGCGTTCAAAAAATGCCTGGGATTGAGCTGAAAACGTTTCTCTAGGGGTTGTTTTGGGTGCTGATTACGAATATGAGGCCCATTTGTAAATCTTTTTGCTGGATACCTTGTAATTCTTTCCGTTGGGTTGTTTAGCGCAGCAACGCGCATTTTTCTATTCCATTGTGTTGTTTATCTTTTTTCCATGCTTGAAGTTCCTACGGTTCATTCGTGTTCTGCAATCGTTGAACTTTGTGTTTCACTGCATAGGCTTGCCTATGTAATAAATATATATTTGAAAATTTTTACCTGATTCCGTCCGAAGCTTGAAAATGAAGGAAATCTCGCTGGCAAAACGCGAATTCTGACGATTTCGAGAATGCTACGTTTATCGACTTCCGATAGATTGCGGTAGGTTATGGTGGGTATACGGTAGCTCGGTTAAAGTCCCAGATTCGGCTCAAAATTTTACTGTGGGTGTTATTTGGGACGCTGAACACGAACTTGAGGTTTATTTTTCGATTTTTGAAATTTTGAGGTAATTAACGCCAGCTAAAAAAGGCATTATGCCCACCGTAATTTACAGTAACCCTAAGTCTGGCGAGGAATAGACCCCATATTCGGGTTTAGCGCCCAATCCCCAGTTAAAAGTTTTGAGCCGAATCCGAAAAATTTTTTACTCAAGGCCGAAAAAATTTCCTGATGCTTTTTGGTGAAGAATGCCATTTTTGAAATCCCCGCAGCCATTTAGCGTATTTCAAGTATGGGTCATCTATGTACTGTCACAGACCTACAGAAACGACAACATTCTTTTCCAAATCTCTTCGAGAAGTTCAAAGCAGTCCCTAGTGAGTGGTCGGTGGGAGATCATTAGACCCAGCTTTTGGTGCGAACGGGTGAAGTGTGAAGTGGCATTGTAGGGTCGGTGGGAGGTGGACACACAGTTTTCGGCATGAAAGGGGGAGTTTTCGGGTCTTGATCGCCCATTTTCCGTTCAGAGTGAGAGCACTTCATTTGTTCAACCCTTCTCAACCGGCCACCGATGCCCGCGAGGGTGTGAGATATTGGCCTCCTGTGCTGCGACAGCACCTTTCTTTTTATTACTTGACACCCCAGCTTCTCACAGAATTTTACAAAATTAACTTAAGTAAGTTTTGTGTCATAGAGGCTCATGCTTAAAGGTAGTATTGAATGATACTAATGTTCTTCGGTTGATAAAGTTTCCATTTTCGGGGCGTGGCGGCAGGGTCCAGCAGGTGTGGATAGCTTGCCAACGGATGGTGAGGAGGGCCGTGAAAATTTTCGTGCGAAAAAACAAAATTTGGGCTGTTTTTTTTATACAGTTCAATTTTTTTTTATTTTTTTGATTTTATCCGGAATCTTTAAATGAAAAACTGAATGACCGAATTTTTTCGAGTGGGGGTCGTTAAAATTTCCCAATTTTTGAGCGCGGACCGACCTCCGAGGGGAGGGTCGCAAGTATTTTGCGTCCTTTGCCAACGGGCTGCTGGACCCTGCATGGCGGGACCAAAGAATCTCGCTCCAAAATGAGGTGTTGTCAAAACATCGTGGTAGGTTGGCTAAGTATTCGTTAGGGGTTTGTGCTGAAGAAATCGTACTTTCTTTTTCTTCTTTTTCTTCTTCTTCTTCCTTCTTCCTTCTTCTTCTTCTTCTTCTTCTTCTTCTTCTTCTTCTTCTTCTTCTTCTTCTTCTTCTTCTTCTTCTTCTTCTTCTTCCTCCTCTTCTTCTTCTTCTTCTTCTTCTTCTTCTTCTTCTTCTTCTTCTTCTTCTTCTACTTCTTCTTCTTCATCTTCTTCTTCTTCTTCTTCTTCTTCTTCTTCATCTTCTTCTTCTTCTTCGTTGGTTGCAGCCACTTACGAGGGAAGGATCATTGCATTCCGTAGCCATTCCATATGAAATAAGTGCTACTAGGATCGATTTTCCGCGTAGGATTCGAATTTTCACATTGCAGCTGCGAATCGTTTCTCTGAAAGGAGTTATAGGCGTTTTTCGCGCTTCACTCGTAGACGCATCATAACGTTCAATCCATGAGTCTTCGTCGCCTCCTAAAATACACCGATGTGAATTCTACACCAGGAATCATCCCAGAGTGTGGTTTAATGCCGAAATGTGTTGCTACGATTAACGAGGCTGCGCGCCGTCATATACCAAGTCAGCGCCCCCAGAGCTGTGACCGTTTGGCGCAGTGGGAGTCCCGGCTGCAGCGAGGAACCAGGTCTCGGGTTCGAATCCATGCTGCGCTTGCGAGTTTTGCCCTCTTGTAAAATACCCGTTTTCATCTCGTAAAGTGCGGAGGATTAGTAGTTTTATCGTGCGAGAGCTTTTTTGTTAGAAAATGAAGCGTTTCAGTCGTGGAAGTCTGATCCCCGTGGCTGGTGTTTCAGTGTGAAAATAATTGGACTTGCAACAAATTTGTAGCTACGAGCACATGTTGTTATTGTGAACAAAATATTCAAAACAAAGCATCTTCTCACAATGACAATCACGAATTTTTGTGAATTTTAGAACAATCATCAAAATCACACAGGCTTGCCAGTTCAGGAGGCAAACGGTAGTGAGCCGGAGTTTCGAACTGTCATGATATACTGCCGCATACCATGAATAAGCGAGAAAATTTTAAAATCTTGGAGCTCAAAATTGAAAGTACACAAGATATAACAATCGAATGATTGATTCACGTGAGTTTACGGACGGAGTTGTCCAAATCGTGTGCGATGCGCTTGTACATATACTTAAATGGCAAGTTAAATCATTTGAGGAATTAGGTTGGAGTGAACGCGGGCGGAGAAAGATCAATATTGATTGGGAGATCACGGCATCGGAAAAAATAGGCTGATCTGGCGCAAATGCCACAAACACATGATTTCTGAAAAAAGGCTCTTCTTTTTGAGAACTACTGTAGGTCGTAGTAGCCAAAATACCATATTTCTATCGTAACCTACAATAATCAACTCGAGTATCGAAAAATAACTTAATATTCGTCTTCAGCGCCCCAAATAACCCCCCCTGCACGACGTTTGGGCAAAAAAAAAGTTTTTCACCTTCGTAGCCCACGCAGGTGGTAAAACCCCACTTGGGAGTCCAGAAGTCGAAAAAAATTTTGCTCCGAATTTGTTCAGGTGGGTCATTTGGGGTTCTGATCACCAATATGAGATCCGTTTTCGGTTTTTCGGAAGATTTCTGTAGGTTACGGCAGGTACAATGCCATTTTTTCATAGAAATCCATATAAAAAAGCTTATAACTCTGTTTAGAGAATTGACTCGCAGCTGCAGTAAACAAATTCGCATTCTACGTCAAAAATCGATCATAGAAACATATAATTCATTTGGAATGGCTACGGCATGTAATGATCCTTCCCTTGTTAGAAGGTTTTGTCATAGGCGAAGAAACTGGGCGACCAGTGCCGGATTCGTCCATAGGTTCATTGTGGTCAGGGTGGTTGGCCTCTCTGAATAGTTGAGTAAATGTGCGTTATTATGACCGATGGAGCCGCAGTCCGGGCACATGTCAGATTTGCACTGCCAGTCTTGCTTACGTAGGACATAAGCATTGCAGATTGACCACAGCGATGCGATGCTAGTGCGAATCGAGCCCTCCTTCCGAGTTGAGACTCTGACGTGCCGACTGGTGGCGGGACTTCCCCTAGAACAGGATTCATGGCCGCCTGTTTGAGATGACACCGAACAAACTGAGTGTTCTTCTCGCGCAACAGACGGGGCCGTTCTTGCTGTGAATCGTGCCAACGTCGCAAAATGACTTTGTTCGGAGCGTCGGCGAAAGGCTTCCTTATCTCTCTCTCTCTCTCTCTCTCTCTCTCTCTCTCTCTCTCTGTCGCTCTCCTCTAACGGGGTTAAGCACTCTCCAAGTTGAGTTGTTTAGTTATTTAATTATATTGATGCGAAATTGCTGGGCCTGGAGCTGGTAGCTCTCCTCAAAGGCAGTGTTTACGATAATCTTCGATTTCGAGATTAATCGTCAAATCGATTGTTTGGCCTCCGGGTAGAACCGAAATGACGAAGAAATCGAGAAAACGCGCTAGAAGGGCCCAAAATCCTTTACTATCACCACAACTTTTTACTCTAACTGGAACTGTTCGTTGTGACAATGAAATCTTTTGTGGACCCGTCATTTGCAATTCGCTACTCGCTGTTGCTCCGCGCTATCTTTTGGACCCTAACTAATACTTTTTTTGCCTATAATACTCTTTCATTTTTGATTAGCCCCATTTCTCACCGGTGACAATCACTGTGAACATGTTCATCTGATCGGACAACTAGTCCATGTTATAGAATAACTAGCGAGACTTAGCGAAGTTTTCGCTCACAGAAACTTTTGCGTGAGCCAACTACCTGAGACGGATTAGTACCACTTTGTTTTCGCCATATAAGAAGAAGGATATCGACTACTTGGAGTCAGTGCAGAGTAGTTTCACTCGTGAACTCGCTATTAGATGCTCAGGGCTAAGTTATGAGTTTATACCGAATGGAGTCCTTAGGCGGCATATATATATTCTTTACCTAGTTTGTTGAATAGAAGAAAGAAAAATGACCTTATTATGGCTTTCAAAACTTTAACAAGGAAGGTATCGATTCCCTTCACGAACTTTTTCACTTTCGCTAATTCCAGGGGTAGGAACAATATGATTCGATTCAAGGTTCCGTTATCAAGAACTAAAATAAGGTCGAGTTATTTTTCAGTAAGAATTCTTACGATGTTAAATAAAACATTTAGGGATGATTGGTTTCGAATGTCACTTAATTTGTTCAAGTTAAAGGCTAGAGAACTTGTGCTAACAGAGAATTCCTGAAAGTGTTGTGCTATAGGTATTTTTATAGGGTTTGCATTACTGAAGATTTCTTTTTAGCGCATCTATTTTATGATGCAGCGATATCATATTGTTTTTCTCAGTCATATTTTGTTTGTTCTACGTAGGTTTTCCTACGTCTATCAATAAATAAATAAATAAATTGTTAGAACGGTGGTGACTGACTTACGTCTACCCGAAAGTTGCTGTACGTATGGACTCTCCTGAGCAGAGCAGGGTGCCGTACATTTACAGCAGGCCGTGGGGGTATCAAAATGTAGGATCATAAAACAAAACATAAGAAGCCAGCGGTAATTCGTCGGTTGCTACCGGCACAAAATTCACAACCCCTTCTGTACTTCCTTCCCTGACGTCGCTACCCACTGCCCTTTCTTCCAATTTGTAGAGTTCACAAGCGATTATTCTCACTTTACCGTCTCTATCATGATAAGGAAAAACGCATTCCCATATTATATGATGTTTCCCTAGTTGCCCAACATCACGCCCTTGCTCTCAATGAATGAAATTAGTAGGTGGTTGTTTATGTTTTTTTGTGGTGCAGATTTTGATAAGCTCAGACTTGCAATATATATAAAACTGGTTTTTGGAAGTTACGGATTCGAAATGACTGAACGGTTGCAATGAGTGGCGAACAGAGAAGGTGCGGAAGTGGAGCTGCTGCTTGTTTCCTAAAACTGGCAAGAAAATGTCTCAGGAGTTCTGCGTCAATCTCATAACGCGTCACACGCTTCTCAAGATTCATGTTTTCCTATCTGTTTTCTTCCCCACAAAAGGATAAGATTCAGCATTGAAAAATTAAAAAACCTTTTTCAAATTCTACACCCTTGGTGACGTCCTTCACACTCCCACTGCGGTCCTGTTAACTTTTGATGACCTGCACACTCCCGCTCGGGACCTGTGCATTTTCTATGACGCCCTGCACACTCCAACTGGGGACCTGCACACTCTCTATGACGTCCTGCACACTCCCGTTAGGGTTCTTCACACTTTCTATGACGCCCTGCACCCTACCATTTAGGTCCTGCACACTTTCTGTGACGTGCTGCACACTCGCGTTGAGGTCCTGCGCACATTCAATGACGTCCTGCACACTCCCACTGGGGTCCTGCAAAATTCCTACTTAGGACCTGCGCACTTTCCATGACGTCCTGCACACTCTGATTAGGGTCGCACACTTTCGCTGGGGTCCTGCACATTCCTACTTAGGACCTGCGCGCTTTCTATGACGTCCTGCACACTCCGAATAGGGTCCTGCACACTTTCTATGACGTCTTGCACACCCTCACTGGGGTCCTGCATACCTTTTATGACGCCCTGCATTTTTTGTATCGCTAGATGACTCGCAGAAGTTATCATGACCCACGGCCAAAAGTGCGCTCCACGGACAAACTCAGTTTGCCCCGAGGCACGTAAGAGGTGACTCGGGCTGATTTTTTGGTAATCGATAAATGTCGCACCCACCTAAATGTTGGTACCATTTCATACAAGTTTTGATCGGCCATTCCTAAGATATGCGGGACACATGCACACACATACACACACACACACACACACACACACACACACACACACACACACACACACCCACACACCCACACGCATCGGGACATAACTGCTTTAAGTATAAGGATGTCGCTGAAATTCGACGTTTTAATGCGTTTTTCGCCGTTTCTTCGTAATTATAGTAGCACTTTGAGGCCAACGCATTGTTTTGAGTGGAGAACTCGGGAAGGAAAATCATTGTGAACACTGCCTTTAACTGGCAATAAACCGGCTTCAGCATGCAGGTGCTCGATTGGGGAACTAATTGCACATCCGGTAGCGATGCGAAAAGCGGCATTCTGCAAACGCTGCATATTGGTTCAGGGTTGGGATACACTATCGCTTAGCCGGGGGTCCCAGCAGGGTTTGGTTGGAAACGTCCGCAAACCAGCAATTCGTCATCGCTAGGTTTGGTAAGGACTGGGCTACGCCTGGGTTTCATGTAACCGCACCTCCGAAGTGGTGGTTTGATTATTTTTGGCCCAGCTGGGGCAGCTAACCAAAGCAAACCCTGCCAGGACCCAGTGCGTTCATGGATCCCATCTCAGGAGGTTTCCGATACCAAGTGATGCCACACTGTTGCAGCGAACTCCAGAGAGGGCTTCAAAATGGCCTCATACGTTGTAAGTATCAGTTCCCCTGCTGCCACCCCATGAAGTACCGCCCAGGGCCCTGTGAACATTGAGCTTCGTTTTCACGATTGCCTGCTTCTGTTCAATATTCTTATGAAACTTGAGCGGCAGATCAAGCACAAATTCGAGCAGTTCTGGAAAACGAGCAGCAGACAAACGGTCTTCATCCCACGCGGCATCCGGATGAGCACTGTGCTTGGATCGGTCCGTTGTGAGGACGGATACGGGAGATCTTCAGCATCTTGTCGTCGAAGAACCTCTTCAGCTTGATCAGGTACTCGTTGATTTGTTGGCGGCAATTTGTAGGTCCCGATCTCGACACATGAGTGCTATGTCGTCGGCATACGCGACAATCTTAATATCCTGTGGGGGTTCAGGCATCTCCTCGACGTACAGACTGGAGAGGACTGGCGATAGAATAGCGCCTTGCGGGACTCCAGCTGCGATAGGAATACTGTTGGAGACATGGTTCTGAAACATGACTCTTGCTCGCCGACCTTTAATAAAGGCCGATATCCAGCCCTTCTTCTTCTTCTTTGCAGCCACTGAGAGGGGTTTCGTCACAAGTTGAGAAACTGGGCGACCAGCACTGGATTCGTCCACAAGTCTATTGTACTTAGCGTTGTTGGCTTCTTCGGACAATCAAATAGGTGTTTAGTGTCGTGGCCTTGGTTTCCACAGTCCGGGCACACGTCAGGCTGGCTACTGTCGATCCTGTGCAGGTAAGACATGAGCAATGGAGAATGTCCGCAGCGCAACGAAGCGAGGATACACCTGGCGCGCCTGTCGAGCTCGGACTCGGTATCACATACCCTGGGCGGCACATCACCGAGAATGGGGTTGACGGCCGCTTTGGCGAGATGATCCTTCACGAACCGGGTGTGCTCCGCGCGTAAGAGACGAAGCCGCTCTTGATTCGGGTCGGTCCATCTCTGTACATTCACTTCGTTCGGAGCATCGGCAAACGGCACTCTGATCTCTCTCTCTCTCTCTCTCTCACGGGATTTAATAGTCTTCTCGACGGATGATTAGGTTGCTTAAGGACATTAATAAACATCTGCTGAGCCTGGATCTGACAGTGCTCTTTCACTGGCAAGATACGGGCCTCGGCGTGAAGGTGCTCAATCGCTGAGCTTTTTGCACATCCAGTGGCTATTCGTAGTGCAGCATTCTGAAACCACAATAAGTCATAGTGACCATTCCAAATGAAATGTACTGTTCTAGAACCATTTTTGAACGAAAAGTCCGAATATGCCCATCGCAGCTGCCTAGACCCACTCTGAAAAAAGTTATGAGCGCTTTTTGAAGCTTCGCGGCAAGGCAAGGGTACATCCCATGGAATTTTTAGGGTGTTTTAAAAGTTTACTCCGGATTTCGCTAAAACATGAATGTAGGGGTAATCTGGGGTGCTGAACACGAATTTGGGGTTTGCTTGCCCAAATTTTAAGGTTTACTGTAGGTTACGGTAGGTAACATGCTATTTAGGAGACAAAACCTACCTCAACATTCCGATAATTGACAAATGGACATCAAATTCGTATTCAGCACCCCAAATAACCCCCACATAGAAACTTTGAGACAAATCTGAGACTTTGACCAATCTACTGTACACCCACCGTAATCTACCGTAAGCTGCCAAAAATCGATAAATCGACATCAGATTCGTCTCCAGCACTCCAAATAACTCCCAGAGAAATAATTTGAGCATATTCTATAGTAGCACTCCGGAAATCGTCAAAAGTCGTGATTTGCTATCAAATTCTCTCCCGATGGGAATCTGTGAACGAATACAGTCGAAAACATCGGAAAATTGATAAATGAACGTCAGATTCGTGATCAGCACCCCAAATAACCCCTCAGGGTGAATTTTCAGTCAAATCTAGAATATTTTTCTAAAACGCTTGGAGAGCCCTCTTATTAGTATAAATAAACGCCCACCGGAAAATCCGTTCAAGTCCAAAACGCTGTTAGTCTGCGCAAAGTTTGGAAAATGTTCCTTCAACCAAACCTCGCCTAGAGGGGTAGTTTTGGGCGCTGAACACGATTATGAGGTCCGTTTCCTGTTTTTCGTTAAAATAATGCGCTTTTTGGAGGGTACAATAAGTACGAAAATCAGAGAAAATATGCCTATAACTTTTTTCAGAGTGGGTCTAGGCAGCTGCGATGGGCATATTCGGACTTTTGCCAAAAATGGTTCTAGAAAAGTTCATTTCAGTTGGAGTGGTCACTATGACTTATTGTGGTTCCCTTGTTAGTCCAGGAACTGTCCGACACGATGTGCTGCCAGACAGGTGCAGCATACTCCAATGCAGGCTGCAGAATAGCTCGATATGCCGTCAAGATTGTCTCTCTGCTGCCACCCCAGGACGTTCCTCCTAGAGCTCTCAACACATTAAGCTTTGCCTTGATAATTGCCTGCTTCTGTTCAGCATTTTTCTGAAACTTCAGCGATGGGTCCAAAACGAGGCCCAGCAGTTTAGGAAATTGCGCTGTAGGCAAGAGGTCACCAACCCACCTGACAACAGGTTGGGCGCTGTGTTCCTTTGGGTCAGATGTGAATACCGAAACAGAAGACTTCGCCGCGGAAACTGTGAGCATCATACTATTGAGAAAGTTTTTAAGCTCGACGAGATAGTCGCTGATCTTGTTTGCGGCTACCTGTATGTCACGATTACGGCACATGATGGTGATATCGTCGGCATACGCAAAATTTTTTATATCTTCAGGAGGCTCAGGCAGGTCTTCAATATACAGGCTGAAGAGGGCAGGTGACAAAACTTCACCCTGCGGCACACCGGCTGCTACAGGTATACTATCGGAGAGGTGATTCTGGAATAGCACTTTGGCCCGACGACTTTCGTAAACGCTGCGATCCAACGCTTCTGCCACGGTTGCAGCGAGGACTTCAATAGTTTCTCGGACAAAAGTCCTAGGTTAACAGAATCGAATGCTTTGGTTAGATCGAGGGCAACGGCCACTGTTCTAAGAGGCTTTCTGAAATTGAACCCATCGACCGCATAGCTGACAATCTCCAGAAGGGCAGTGGTGGTGGAGTGAAGCTTTCTAAACCCATGTTGATGTTGCTGTGCCTCATTCTGCTCTGCCAGGTCTCTTACGAATTTTCACCTGACAGGACTCCAAGGTTAACCGTATCAAATGCCCCAAAATCCAACGCAACAGCTACAGTTCTCAATGGCTTATTAGAGTTGAATCCGTCGATAGCATAGCTGGTAATTTCTAGCAAAGCCGTTGTTGTGGAATGTAGCCTCCTGAACCCATCTTGAAGCTACTGCTTCTCGCTGTGCTCCGCTAGATGTTTGACAATGAGCTTTTCGGCTACCTTTTGCGAACGGTGACATGAGACGAATGGGACGATATCCCTCCACCGACGACTAAGGTTTGCCAGGCTTGGGCAACGGGGTGACGTTGGCTGTCTTCTAGTTTTGCGGAATAGAGCAGGAGCTGAACGAACTGATAATCATTTCAACGACGAGCGGAAGGATCTCAATCGGAAGCTTCTTCAATACAGCAGGAGAAAAGACGTCGGGATCAACAGCTTTGGAGTTCCGCATATCGTTTATCATCTTCTCAGCTTGCGTCGCAGTGAACGCTTCGGCCGTGTTCATAAGCGGAAGGCGGCACAGATCTGTTACTGTCACTCTATTCTGCGGACCTCACTTTGTACTCGTGATGAAAAGCGTTTCCTGAGATAGTAGGCGGCTTCCTTTATTGTCTTATAACGTTATGATCAAATTAAATAGTGGAGATGGTGGCGGGTTAGCTTTTCCCGAAAGTTTCCGTAGTACTTTTGAAGTAGCTGCACTGTCCGTCTTGAAATCCAACTGTCCTGTGCTCTTTCCCCACTGTTCTTTCTTATGCTGGTCGGGATCTTTTCTGATCTCACCATCGAGCTGAGCGATGACAGGCTCCAGATGGTCGGTTGCTCTCCTGGCATCTCTTGCCCTGATTTTCTGGAGAATATCTATGGTGACATTTGGATAGAGCGCCTTAACGCGGGCGAACAGGAATAGCCGCTTTCATGGCCCTGCGGATTGCATCAGACAAGTTGTGCTCCTATGAGCGCAAATTTCCATTCCATGGGTAGTCAGTAGAGTATGTCAACGAATATTCGGAAAACGAATATTCGGTCGAATAAACGAATATTCGAATAATTCGATTATTCGGAAAAGTCAATCTCTCGAGTAATTCGTTTATTCGAATATTCTGATGAGTCAATTTTTCGAATGATTCGTTTATTCGAATATCAGGAGAAGTCTATTTTTCGAATAATTCGTTTATTCGAATATTCGGACTGTCCAATATTCGAATATTCGGCCGAATAAACGAATAATTCCAGAAAAACAGGAAGCTAAGTCTCCAGCACATGTCCATTTTTCTGGTCAAGAGGTGGAATGTCTCCAACCAAACTGGGTGCTATCTTAGCGGTGGGAAGCCACTATGGGTGGGTGCACCTGGCCCCGCCCATTTTACCGGGCCGCACTACATTTGAGCATCACCCGAGGCTTCCCTCGCCTGCCAAAATCAGGATTGCAGCACGGAAAACTGGGCGTGGCCAGGTGCGATACAACAGTGCCCACCCCCCGCTTAGATAGCACCCCAATCTGATGAGAAATTCCGATATTGTTGGTAGATATTGTTTAGGAAATCAAGAGACTTTAATCGTATCGTTTAACAACTACTCATAGACAGTGATAAATGTTGGCTTGAGTACTCTTATGATCAGGGTTGAGCAGGCCGTTGTGGCGATTTTTGTAGCGACTACGACCCCCCCCCTATTTTCCTTGTTTTCAAAAAAGAATCGAGAATTTCACGACCCCTGGGACCAGAATTTTTAAAGCTTTATTTAGTGTCTAATTGTCAATTTCGTCAACAAAGTGTCAATTTTCTGAAAAGCTTCTCCGTAAATAATCTGCTTTCATATTGTTAAAAATGCATACACCTCGCACGCGACTGACTATTCCTACCTCATTTTACCTTACCATATAGTTTGAAAAAACTATTTTTTCCAAAAATTTTACGATCCCTCCCCAAATTTTCATTTTTTCTCCGAAATTTCCAACGACCCGTTTGTGACCAGTCACAACGCTGCTCAACCCTCCTTATGATATTATGTGATATGTCTTTTCGTGGAAGTACATTGGCATAGCTTTGATTTATATAATACTATACAAAAATGTCAA
This sequence comes from Aplectana chamaeleonis, assembly GCA_029168955.1. Lineage (NCBI taxonomy): Eukaryota > Metazoa > Nematoda > Chromadorea > Rhabditida > Cosmocercidae > Aplectana > Aplectana chamaeleonis. The sequence goes on along the minus strand of JAPDOI010000710.1, from coordinate 207,199 downwards.
GAAAGTTGGTAGTGCCGCGAAAGGGGGTTCGATTATGCGTACTCGGTCCATACTTCTCTTTCAAATATTCGTGAATTTAGCCGGATATTCGAATCATTTGTATTCGAACCATTTGAATACGATTATTCGGAAAAGTCACATTTTCGTATAATTCGTTTATTCGATTATTCGAAAAGTCAAATTTTTCGAATAATTCGCTTATGAATATTCAGAGAGCTCAATTTTCCGAATAATTCGTTTATCCGAATATTCGGTGAAGTCGATTTTCCGAATAATTCGTTTATTCGAATATTCGAAGAAGTCATTTTTCTGAATAATTCGTTTTTTTTTGAATATTCGAAACAGTCAATTTTTCGAATGTTTCGTTTATTCGAATATTCGAAAATTTTTATTCGTTTGATATACTCTAGTAGTCAGCCGTCGCGTAGCACAACCTCGCTGAACCGGCACCAGTCTGCTTCGCCTAAATTCGGTTAAGAACGTTGACGGACGTCAGAATCAGGAGCAAGAGAGTTGGAGAGATCGATGTGGACAAAGACGGGAACATGATCACTAGACAATGTTGTTGAGGTAGACCATGAGCAAGCGTTGGATACGTTGGAAGAGACTAGAGTTATGTCTGGGCTAGAAGATCCGCCGTTGGCAGGGAGACGAGTGGGCTGATCATTGTTTAAGATGACCAGGTCGCACTCCTCAGCCCATTCTTCGACTTCTTCTCCTCTAGCATCAGAACCGAGGGACGAGCAGAAGGTATGGGCTTTAAAGTCGCCCGCGAAAACAACTGATGATGAGAGGGAACAATCGTTAAGTTGTTTGAGAAGAGGAATGGGATTGTAGGAGAAGGGTCATGAGGTGGTAGGGGAATATAGATGTTGAACAGAGAAAGGGGAGATGGATTGAAAGGTACTCGAGAGTACCATCCGTGGGGTGTTTGGTATGAGGTGGGAGGGGAGAGAGGATAAAACAAAGGCTGAAACTCCTCCGCCAAGAGCTGACCTTGGAGCATGGAAGGCAGAGTAGCCCGGGATGTTAGGATGAGGACGGGTACGTGATGGAGAGAGCTTGGTTTCTTGAACCATGATCTTGTCTGGATGGTAAGTGCGTGTGAAGAGAGAAAGCTCAGAAAGTTGGGCACGAAGGCCGTTGAGATAGATATGTTCGATAGAGGGGGCGATTGGAGTTTGAGGAATCAGAGTTAGAAGGTGAAGAGCATATAACGCAGCGAAAAGAAGAGTTATAATGCTTAACAGAACTGAGACACGAACAAGAGAAGTGCACCCACCTTTGGCATCCAAAGCATTGGACGCTGGTCCCATTCCAAGTGACGTCTCTGTCGCATTTGGCACATGGGTACTTCTTCTTCTTCTTCTGAGCAGGTCCAGGATTCCTTTCCACGCCGGCCCTTAGAGCAGGAGAATCCGAAGGAGAGACGCGGCCGGCCAGCAGCTCTCCCATGACAAAACCCTTTTTCGTGGGGGGGGGGATGACGTTGGTTTGCACGGAGGCAATCTTCTTTCCTCCACACTGCCGCGGCACGAACGTACGACATCTCGGCAACAGCAAGGTTTTTGCTTTTGGCCACCGAGATGGGCGGGGTTTCAAGATTCTTGCCACACAGAAGCTGTTTTTGGTGCTATTGCAGCAAAGAGGGGGCACCATGGTGCCGCACTTTCCCACGCCAATTACAGGCTTAGGCGTACGGTGTGACGATCACAGAGGGGGGGGGCAGGGTAGGGGGACCTCAGTCCCCCGTTCCGTCATCATGTATGAAACTTCCCTCCTACAGTACCGAGCGGGTTTCCCCCCGGAAAACAGCGATTCGCGGCATTTCTGCGCGCACAAAGCGCTGCGTCGCCACAACTTGTTTTAGAGTGGTCCGATTTCAATTCTGATGTCATTTTTAAGCACCTTACAACGTGTACTCGATTGGTCTTTCCAGCAGCCAAGCAGTCGACGATGAGTCTGTAAATCGGGTCGATGAAAAATCGGAAAATCGCTGTCTGCAGAGATCCAAAAAATAATTCTTCAGGACCTGGCTGCTGTAGTGTTTATTCTGAGGAAGCTGTCGGCCGAGTTCCGTGTCGATCCGACCATTTTGTGCCGAAAGCGGCCGGTGTGACGGCTGTGAATGTCAAAAAGAGGCCACATCACACCGTTTGATTTTTGGGATAAATACCCCTTGATCAGTTTTTTATTACGGGTCGATCCGACCATTTTGGGCCGAATGCGGACGGTAAGACCACACATACAACGTCCGTTTTCGATCAAAAATCGTTTGGAAGCATTTTTCGAAGAGAAATCACTCAAATTAGCTCTTGGAAGCATTTTTCGAAGAGAAATCACTCAAATTGGCTCAGACAAAGAGTTCAAGCCACAATCTCGATGGAGGGGGAGGGGGGTCGCACCGTATCCAAAACTGAAGAGGGGGGGGCACCTCTCACGGGCCGATCACGCCTTACCCTGGAGGGAAATCCCAGGCTGGTGTTCATACTGGGCGGTGGAGCAGAAAAATGGGTGTGGCGAAGCGCGTTACAATGTAATCGTTACAAGCCATGAACAGAGCATCGCATCAAAGGCGTAGGAAGCTAGCTACTTCACACGGCTTGTACCATAGATCTCGAGCAGATAACATTGTAGGTCTGGCCGTACATGAAAATAGATGCAATGAATCATCTCCAGCACATTCACAATCGGGGCATCTATCAGGGACTGACTGATCAATCCGGTGAGGTAGGCCTTTAGATATGTGGAGTGACCGCATCGCAGACCAGCAGGGATATTTCGGGTGCTTCTCGATAGATCAGCTTCGGTGTCGTCGACTCGTGGGGGGGGGGCACATCGCCATAAATTGAGTTGGGCTAAGCATCAGACAGTTACTCTGCCACAAAGCGCGTATGCTCACCCATCTGGAGTCTTCTGCGGGAGAGCTCGGACGTAGCCCAGCGTTGCTGATCGACAGCAGACTGGGAAGCATTGAGTGGCGTGCGTATATTTCTTGGTTGGGGACCGGACGATGGAAGATGGTAGTTTGGATGGGGCAGGCTCTTGACAATACTTATGAGAAACTGCTGAGACTGAATTAAGCAGTGCTGTTTCACGGTAAGTAGGCAGGTTTCTCGATGAAGATGCGGAATAGGCGTTGACTTGTGACATCCAGTAATAAGCCTGAGGGCAGTATTCTTTGCTCTCTGCAACTTGCACCAAGAGGATTCAGAGGGATGTCTGGTTCAAATAGGGGCGCCATATTCCAAGACTGGCTGGACCATGGCTCTATACGTCGTATGTGGTACATCCTTCGTGCTGCCCCACGAGGTTCCAGCCAGGGCGCGAAGTATGTTGTTGCGCGAGTTGGCAGAGGCAGCTCGTATGCGCGTATTCTTATGAAATCGTAAATAGGGGTCCAGGAAAACTCCCAATAGTCGAGGATGTTTAGACAGTGGCAGCTCGTGGCCATCCCAGACGACTTTGGGATGAAGCCGATGTTCAACAGTAGCTGTTGTCTTCTTCTTCTTCTTCTTTGCAGCCACATAGAGGGTTTTGTCATAGGCGGAGGAACTGGGCGACCAGTAGTGGATTCGGCCATGGGTCCATTGGTGTCAGCGTGGTAGGTCTCTCCGTACAGTTGAACAAATGTGCGGTATCGTGGCCGATGGTACCGCAGTCCGGGCACACATCAGATTTGCTGCTGTCAATCTTGCTGACTTAAGACATTAGCATTGTAGAGTGACCACAGCGCAAGGATGCGAGCGTGCATCTTGCCCTTCGTCCGAGTTTAGACTGTGAGGTGCAGACGGGGGGCGGTATATCTCCTAGTATAGGATTTATGGCCGCCTCCACAAGATGACACATATGAACTTGGCGTGCTCCTCGCGCCAAAGACGGAGTCGTTCTTGCTGTGAGTCGTGCCATTTTTGTAAATTGATTTTGTTTGGAGCTTCGGCGAATGGCTTCCTTATACTTCTCTCTCTAACGGGGTTTAGCACTCCTTACGACGGGTGGTTTGGTTGCTTTATAGTGTTAATGCGGAATTGCTGGGCCTGGAGCTGACAGTGCCCCTTCACTGGTAATAGACGGGTCTCAGCATGCAGGTGCTCGATTGGGGAACTCCTTGCGCATCCGAGCTCTTTCCCGATAGTTTCTGAAGCACCTCCCAAGTAGCTCCACTGTCCGTCTTGAAATTCAACTGTTCTCTGGCATGTCTAGTCCTGATTTTCTTGAGAATTTCTCTGGTGACGTTTGGATAGAACGATCTCACGCGGCCAACGGGGATAGCCTCCTTCATGGCCCTGCGAATTGCATCAGACAAGTGATGCTCCTTCTGGTGCACATTGCCATTCCACGGGTAATCAGCCGCTAGATGAAGCGCAACCTCACTGAACAAGCGCCAGTCTGCTTGGCCTAAATTGAAATAAGAACGTTGACGAACACCAGAATAAGGAGCAAGAGAATTTGAGAGATCGATGTGCACAAAGACGGGAACATGATCACTAGACAATGTTGTAGAGGTAGACCATGAGCAAGCGTTGGAAAAGACTAGAGTTATGTCTGGGCTAGAAGATCGGCCGTTGGCAGGGAGACGAGTGGGCTGATCATTGTTTAAGATGACCAGGTCGCACTCCTCAGCCCATTCTTCGACTTCTTCTCCTCTAGCATCAGAAGCAAGGGACGAGCAGAAGGTATGGGCGTTAAAGTCGCCCGCGAAAACAACTGATGATGAGAGGGAACAATCGTTAAGTTGTTTTAGAAGAGGAATGGGATTGTAGGAGAAGGGTCATGAGGTGGTAGGGGGAATATAGATGTTGAACAGAGAAAGGGGGAGATGGATTGAAAGGTACTCGAGAGTACCATCCGTGGGGGTAAATGAAATTCCTTATCGCGTCTTCCGAACCTTTACTCAATTTCCACGTCACCCTGATCACGTCTTCTGAGGCCCTACTGAATTTCCACGTCACCCCTATCGCGTATTCCGAAGCCCTACTGATTTTACACGTCACCCTTATCGCGTCTTCCGAAGCCTTACTGAATTTCCACGTCTTCCTGATCACGTCTTCTGAGGCCCTACTGAATTCCCACGCCACCCTTTTCGCGTCTTCCGAAGCCCTACTGAATTTCCACGTCAGTCACCCTTATCACGCCTTCTGAGGCCCTACTGAATTCTTACGTCACCCTTATCACGTCTTTTGTAGCCCTACTGAATTTCCTACGACACCCTGATTACGTCTTCTGAAGCGCTACCGAATTCCCACGACACCCTGCTCACGTCTTCCGAAGCCCTACTGAATTCCCACGTCACCCTTATCGCGTCTTCTGAAGCCTTACTGAATTTCCACGTCACCCTGATCACGTCTTCTGAGGCCCTACTGAATTCCCACGCCACCCTGCTCACGTCTTTCGAAGCCCTACTGAATTTCCACGTCACCCTTATCACGCCTTCTGAGACCCTACTGAATTCTTACGTCACCCTTATCACGTCTTGTGTAGCCCTACTGAATTTCCTACGACACCCTGATCACGTCTTCTGAAGCGCTACCGAATTCCCACGACACCCTGCTCACGTCTTTCGAAGCCCTACTGAATTTCCACGCCACCCTTATCACGTCTTCTGTAGCCCTACTGAATTTCCTACGACACCCTGATCACGTCTTCTGAAGCGCTACCGAATTCCCACGACACCCTGCTCACGTCTTTCGAAGCCCTACTGAATTTCCACGTCACCCTTATCGCGTCTTCCGAAGCCTTCCTGAATTTCCACGTCACCCTGATCACGTCTTCTGAGGCCCTACTGAATTCCCACGCCACCCTTTTCGCGTCTTCCGAAGCCCTACTGAATTTCCACGTCACCCTTATCGCGTCCTCCGAAGCCTTACTGAATTTCCACGTCACCCTGATCACGTCTTCTGAGGCCCTACTGACTTCCCACGCCACCCTTCTCGCGTCTTCCGAAGCCCTACTTAGTTTCCACGTCAGTCACCCTGATCACGTCTTCTAAGGCCCTAAGTAAATTCTTACTTCACCCTTATCGCGTCTTCTGTAGCACTAATGAATTTCCTACGACACTCTGGTCACGTCTTCTGAAGCCCCACCGAATTCCCACGACATCCTATTCACGTCTTCCGAAGCCCTACTGAATTTCCACGTCACCCTGATCACGCCATCTGAGGCCCTACTGAATTCTTACGTCACCCTTATCACGTCTTCTGTAGCCCTACTGAATTTCCTACGACACACTGGATCATGTCTTCTGAAGCGCTACCGATCTCCCACGACACCCTGCTCACGTCTTTCGAAGCCCTACTGAATTTCCACGTCACCCTGATCACGTCTTCTGAGGCCCTACTGAATTTCCACGTCACCCTTATCGCGTCTTCCGAAGCCCTACTGAATTTTCACGTCACCTTTATCGCGTCTTCCGAAGCCCTACTGAATTCCCACGTCACCCTTATCGCGTCTTCCGAAGCCTTACTGAATTTCCACGTCACCCTGATCACGTCTTCTGAGGCCCTACTGAATTCCCACGTCACCCTTATCGCGTCTTCCGAAGCCCTACTGAATTCCCACGTCACCCTTATCGCGTCTTCCGAAGCCTTACTGAATTTCCACGTCACCCTGATCACGTCTTCTGAGGCCCTACTGAATTCCCACGTCACCCTTATCGCGTCTTCCGAAGCCTTACTGAATTTCCACGTCACCCTTATCTCGCCTTCTGAGGCCCTACTGAATTCTTACGTCACCCTTATCACGTCTTGTGTAGCCCTACTGAATTTCCACGTCACCCTTATCGCGTCTTCCGAAGCCCTACTGAATTTCTACGTCACCCTTATCGCGTCTTCCGAAGCCTTTCTGAATTTCCACGTCACCCTGATCACGTCTTCTGAGGCCCTACTGAATTCCCACGCCACCCTTTTCGCGTCTTCCGAAGCCCTACTGAATTTCCACGTCACCCTGATCACGCCATCTGAGGCCCTACTGAATGCTTACGTCACCCTTATCACGTCTTCTGTAGCCCTACTGAATTTCCTACGACACCCTGATCACGTCTTCTGAAGCGCCACCGATTTCCCACGACACCCTGCTCGCGTCTTTCGAAGCCCTACTGAATTTCCACGTCACCCTTATCTCGCCTTCTGAGGCCCTACTGAATTCTTACGTCACCCTTATCACGTCTTGTGTAGCCCTACTGAATTTCCACGTCACCCTGATCACGTCTTCTGAAGCGCCACCGATTTCCCACGACACCCTGCTAGCGTCTTCCGAAGCCCTACTGAATTTCCACGTCACCCTTATCTCGCCTTCTGAGGCCCTACTGAATTCTTACGTCACCCTTATCACGTCTTCTGTAGCCCTACTGAATTTCATACGACACCCTGATCACGTCTTCTGAAGCGCCACCGATTTCCCACGACACCCTGCTCGCGTCTTCCGAAGCCCTACTGAATTTCCACGTCACCCTTATCTCGCCTTCTGAGGCCCTACTGAATTCTTACGTCACCCTTATCACGTCTTGTGTAGCCCTACTGAATTTCCACGTCACCCTGATCACGTCTTCTGAAGCGCCACCGATTTCCCACGACACCCTGCTCGCGTCTTCCGAAGCCCTACTGAATTTCCACGCCACCCTTATCACGTCTTCTGTAGCCCTACTGAATTTCCTACGACACCCTGATCACGTCTTCTGAAGCGCTACCGAATTCCCACGACACCCTGCTCACGTCTTTCGAAGCCCTACTGAATTTCCACGTCACCCTTATCGCGTCTTCCGAAGCCTTACTGAATTTCCACGTCACTCTGATCACGTCTTCTGAGGCCCTACTGAATTCCCACGCCACCCTTTTCGCGTCTTCCGAAGCCCTACTGAATTTCCACGTCAGTCACCCTGATCACGTCTTCTAAGGCCCTAAGTAAATTCTTACTTACCCTTATCGCGTCTTCTGTAGCACTAATGAATTTCCTACGACACTCTGGTCACGTCTTCTGAAGCCCTACCGAATTCCCACGACATCCTATTCACGTCTTCCGAAGCCCTACTGAATTTCCACGTCACCCTGATCACGCCATCCGAGGCCCTACTGAATTCTTACGTCATCCTTATCACGTCTTCTGTAGCCCTACTGGATTTTCTACGACACCCTGATCACGTCTTCTGAAGCGCTACCGATTTCCCACGACATCCTGCTCACGTCTTTCGAAGCCCTACTGAATTTCCACGTCACCCTGATCACGTCTTCTGAGGCCCTACTGAATTTCCACGTCACCCTTATCGCGTCTTCCGAAGCCCTACTGAATTCTCACGTCACCCTTATCGCGTCTTCCGAAGCCCTACTGAATTCCCAAGACACCCTGCTCACGTCTTTCGAAGCCCTACTGAATTTCCACGTCACCCTTATCGCGTCTTCCGAAGCCTTTCTGAATTTCCACGTCACCCTGATCACGTCTTCTGAGGCCCTACTGAATTCTTACGTCACCCTTATCACGTCTTCTGTAGCCCTACTGAATTTCCTACGACACTCTGGTCACGTCTTCTGAAGCCCTACCGAATTCCCACGACATCCTATTCACGTCTTCCGAAGCCCTACTGAATTTCCACGTCACCCTTATCACACCTTCTGAGGCCCTACTGAATTCTTACGTCACCCTTACGTCACCCTTATCACGTCTTCTGTAGCCCTACTGAATTTCCTACGACACCCTGATCACGTCTTCTGAAGCGCTACCGAATTCCCACGACACCCTGCTCACGTCTTTCGAAGCCCTACTGAATTTCCACGTCACCCTTATCGCGTCTTCCGAAGCCTCTCTGAATTTCCACGTCACCCTGATCACGTCTTCTTTGGCCCTACTGAATTCCCACGCCACCCTTTTCGCGTCTTCCGAAGCCCTACTGAATTTCCACGTCACCCTTATCGCGTCTTCGGAAGCCTTACTGAATTTCCACGTCACCTGATCACGTCTTCTGAGGCCCTACCGAATTCCCACGCCACCCTTTTCGCGTCTTCCGAAGCCCTACTGAATTTCCACGTCAGTCACCCTGATCACGTCTTCTAAGGCCCTAAGTAAATTCTTACGTCACCCTTATCGCGTCTTCTGTAGCACTAATTAATTTCCTACGACACTCTGGTCACGTCTTCTGAAGCACTACCGAATTCCCACGACATCCTATTCACGTCTTCCGAAGCCCTACTGAATTTCCACGTCACCCTGGTCACGCCATCTGAGGCCCTACTGAATTCTTACGTCACCCTTATCACGTCTTCTGTAGCCCTACTGAATTTCCTACGACACCCTGATCACGTCTTCTGAAGCGCTACCAAATTCCCACGACACCCTGCTCACGTCTTTCGAAGCCCTACTGAATTTCCACGTCACCCTTATCGCGTCTTCCGAAGCCTCTCTGAATTTCCACGTCACCCTGATCACGTCTTCTTTGGCCCTACTGAATTCCCACGCCACCCTTTTCGCGTCTTCCGAAGCCCTACTGAATTTCCACGTCACCCTTTATCGCGTCTTCCGAAGCCTTACTGAATTTCCACGTCACTCTGATCACGTCTTCTGAGGCCCTACCGAATTCCCACGCCACCCTTTTCGCGTCTTCCGAAGCCCTACTGAATTTCCACGTCAGTCACCCTGATCACGTCTTCTAAGGCCCTAAGTAAATTCTTACGTCACCCTTATCGCGTCTTCTGTAGCACTAATTAATTTCCTACGACACTCTGGTCACGTCTTCTGAAGCACTACCGAATTCCCACGACATCCTATTCACGTCTTCCGAAGCCCTACTGAATTTCCACGTCACCCTGGTCACGCCATCTGAGGCCCTACTGAATTCTTACGTCACCCTTATCACGTCTTCTGTAGCCCTACTGAATTTCCTACGACACCCTGATCACGTCTTCTGAAGCGCTACCGAATTCCCACGACACCCTGCTCACGTCTTTCGAAGCCCTACTGAATTTCCACGTCACCCTTATCGCGTCTTCCGAAGCCTTACTGAATTTCCACGTCACTCTGATCACGTCTTCTGAGGCCCTACTGAATTCCCGCGTCACCCTTATCGCGTCCTCCGAAGCCTTACTGAATTTCCACGTCACCCTGATCACGTCTTCTGAGGCCCTACTGAATTCCCACGCCACCCTTCTCGCGTCTTCCGAAGCCCTACTGAGTTTCCACGTCAGTCACCCTGATCACGTCTTCTAAGGCCCTAAGTAAATTCTTACGTCACCCTTATCGCGTCTTCTGTAGCACTAATTAATTTCCTACGACACCCTGATCACGTCTTCTGAAGCGCTACCGAATTCCCACGACACCCTGCTCACGTCTTTCGAAGCCCTACTGAATTTCCACGTCACCCTTATCGCGTCTTCCGAAGCCTCTCTGAATTTCCACGTCACCCTGATCACGTCTTCTTTGGCCCTACTGAATTCCCACGCCACCCTTTTCGCGTCTTCCGAAGCCCTACTGAATTTCCACGTCACCCTTATCGCGTCTTCCGAAGCCTTACTGAATTTCCACGTCACTCTGATCACGTCTTCTGAGGCCCTACCGAATTCCCACGCCACCCTTTTCGCGTCTTCCGAAGCCCTACTGAATTTCCACGTCAGTCACCCTGATCACGTCTTCTAAGGCCCTGAGTAAATTCTTACGTCACCCTTATCGCGTCTTCTGTAGCACTAATTAATTTCCTACGACACTCTGGTCACGTCTTCTGAAGCACTACCGAATTCCCACGACATCCTATTCACGTCTTCCGAAGCCCTACTGAATTTCCACGTCACCCTGGTCACGCCATCTGAGGCCCTACTGAATTCTTACGTCACCCTTATCACGTCTTCTGTAGCCCTACTGAATTTCCTACGACACCCTGATCACGTCTTCTGAAGCGCTACCGAATTCCCACGACACCCTGCTCACGTCTTTCGAAGCCCTACTGAATTTCCACGTCACCCTTATCGCGTCTTCCGAAGCCTTACTGAATTTCCACGTCACTCTGATCACGTCTTCTGAGGCCCTACTGAATTCCCGCGTCACCCTTATCGCGTCCTCCGAAGCCTTACTGAATTTCCACGTCACCCTGATCACGTCTTCTGAGGCCCTACTGAATTCCCACGCCACCCTTCTCGCGTCTTCCGAAGCCCTACTGAGTTTCCACGTCAGTCACCCTGATCACGTCTTCTAAGGCCCTAAGTAAATTCTTACGTCACCCTTATCGCGTCTTCTGTAGCACTAATTAATTTCCTACGACACTCTGGTCACGTCTTCTGAAGCACTACCGAATTCCCACGACATCCTATTCACGCCATCTGAGGCCCTACTGAATTCTTACGTCACCCTTATCACGCCTTCTGAGGCCCTACTGAATTCTTACGTCACCCTTATCACGTCTTTTGTAGCCCTACTGAATTTCCTACGACACCCTGATTACGTCTTCTGAAGCGCTACCGAATTCCCACGACACCCTGCTCACGTCTTCCGAAGCCCTACTGAATTCCCACGTCACCCTTATCGCGTCTTCTGAAGCCTTACTGAATTTCCACGTCACCCTGATCACGTCTTCTGAGGCCCTACTGAATTCCCACGCCACCCTTTTCGCGTCTTCCGAAGCCCTACTGAATTTCCACGTCACCCTGATCACGCCATCTGAGGCCCTACTGAATTCTTACGTCACCCTTATCACGTCTTCTGTAGCCCTACTGAATTTTCTACGACACTCTGGTCACGTCTTCTGAAGCCCTACCGAATTCCCACGACATCCTATTCACGTCTTCCGAAGCCCTACTGAATTTCCACGTCACCCTTATCACACCTTCTGAGGCCCTACTGAATTCTTACGTCACCCTTACGTCACCCTTATCACGTCTTCTGTAGCCCTACTGAATTTCCTACGACACCCTGATCACGTCTTCTGAAGCGCTACCGAATTCCCACGACACCCTGCTCACGTCTTTCGAAGGCCTCAGAAGACGTGATCAGGGTGACGTGGAAATTCAGTAAGGCTTCGGAGGACGCGATAAGGGTGACGTGGAAATTCAGTAGGGCTTCGGAAGACGCGAAAAGGGTGGCGTGGGAATTCAGTAGGGCCTCAGAAGACGTGATCAGGGTGACGTGGAAATTCAGGAAGGCTTCGGAAGACGCGATAAGGTGACGTGGAAATTCCAGTGGGGCTTGAAGCGACGTGAGCAGTGTCGTGAATTCGGTAGCGCTTCAGAAGACGTGATCAGGGGTTTCGTAGGAAATTCAGTAGGGCCAGAAGAAGACGTGATAAGGGTGGCGTGAAATCCAGCAGGGCCTGAAAGACGTGAGCAGTGTCGTGGGAATTCGGTAGCGCTTTCAGAAGACGTGATCAGAATGTAGGAAATCCAGCAGGGCCACAAGACGTGATAAGGGTGACGTAAGAATCCAGCAGGGTCTCAGAAGGCGTGATAAGGGTGACGTGGAAATCCAGTAGGGCTTCGAAAGACGTGATCAGGGTGACGTGGAAATCCAGAAAGGCTTTCGGAAGACGCGATAAAGTGACGTGGAAAATTCAGTAGGGCTTCGAAAGACGTGAGCAGGGTGTCTTGGGAATTCAGTAGGGCTTCGGAAGACGCGATAAGGGTGACGTGAGAATTCAGTAGGGCTCGGAAGACGCGATAAGGTGACGTGGAAATTCAGTAGGGCCTCAGAAGACGTGATCAGGGTGACGTGAAATTCAGTAGGCTTCGAAAGCGACGTGAGCAGGATGTCGTGGAAATCGGTAGCGCTTCAGAAGACGTGATCAGGGTGTCGTAGAAAATCCAGTAGGGCTACAGAAGACGTGATAAGGATGACGTAAGAATTCAGTAGGGCCTCGGATGGCGTGATCAGGGTGACGTGGAAATTCAGTAGGGCTTCGGAAGACGTGAATAGGATGTCGTGGGAATTCGTCACCCTTATCACGTCTTCTGTAGCCCTACTGAATTTCCTACGGCACACTGATCATGTCTTCTGAAGCGCTACCGATCTCCCACGACACCCTGCTCACGTCTTTCGAAGCCCTACTGAATTTCCTACGACACCCTGATCACGTCTTCTGTAGCACTACTGAATTCCCACGTCACCCTTATCACGTCATCTGAAGAACACCTGAATCCCCACGTGGCCCTGATCACGTCTTCTGTAGCCCTACTGAATTCCCACGTCACCCTTATCACGTCTTCTCAAGCCCTACTGAATTTCCACGTCACCCTGTTCACGTCTTCTGAGGCCCTACTGAATTCCCACGCCACCCTTTCGCGTCTTCCGAAGCCCTACTGAATTTCCACGTCAGTCACCCTGATCACGTCTTCTAAGGCCCTAAGTAAATTTCTTACTTACCCTTATCGCGTCTTCTGTAGCACTAATGAATTTCCTACGACACTCTGGTCACGTCTTCTGAAGCCCTACCGAATTCCCACGACATCCTATTCACGTCTTCCGAAGCCCTACTGAATTTCTGTAGCACTAATGAATTTCCTACGACACTCTGGTCACGTCTTCTGAAGCCCTACCGAATTCCCACGACATCCTATTCACGTCTTCCGAAGCCCTACTGAATTTCCACGTCACCCTGATCACGCCATCCGAGGCCCTACTGAATTCTTACGTCATCCTTATCACGTCTTCTGTAGCCCTACTGGATTTCCTACGACACCCTGATCACATCTTCTGAAGCGCTACCGATTTCCCACGACATCCTGCTCACGTCTTTCGAAGCCCTACTGAATTTCCACGTCACCCTGATCACGTCTTCTGAGGCCCTACTGAATTTCCACGTCACCCTTATCGCGGCTTCCGAAGCCCTACTGAATTCTCACGTCACCCTTATCGCGTCTTCCGAAGCCCTACTGAATTCCCAAGACACCCTGCTCACGTCTTTCGAAGCCCTACTGAATTTCCACGTCACCCTTATCGCGTCTTCCGAAGCCTTTCTGAATTTCCACGTCACCCTGATCACGTCTTCTGAGGCCCTACTGAATTCCCACGCCACCCTTTTCGCGTCTTCCGAAGCCCTACTGAATTTCCACGTCACCCTGATCACGCCATCTGAGGCCCTACTGAATTCTTACGTCACCCTTATCACGTCTTCTGTAGCCCTACTGAATTCCCACGTCACCCTTATCGCGTGCTCCGAAGCCTTACTGAATTTCCACGTCACCCTGATCACGTCTTCTGAGGCCCTACTGAATTCCCACGCCACCCTTCTCGCGTCTTCCGAAGCCCTACTGAGTTTCCACGTCAGTCACCCTGATCACGTCTTCTAAGGCCCTAAGTAAATTCTTACGTCACCCTTATCGCGTCTTCTGTAGCACTAATTAATTTCCTACGACACTCTGGTCACGTCTTCTGAAGCACTACCGAATTCCCACGACATCCTATTCACGCCATCTGAGGCCCTACTGAATTCTTACGTCACCCTGATCACGTCTTCTTTGGCCCTACTGAATTCCCACGCCACCCTTTTCGCGTCTTCCGAAGCCCTACTGAATTTCCACGTCACCCTTATCGCGTCTTCCGAAGCCTTACTGAATTTCCACGTCACTCTGATCACGTCTTCTGAGGCCCTACCGAATTCCCACGCCACCCTTTTCGCGTCTTCCGAAGCCCTACTGAATTTCCACGTCAGTCACCCTGATCACGTCTTCTAAGGCCCTAAGTAAATTCTTACGTCACCCTTATCGCGTCTTCTGTAGCACTAATTAATTTCCTACGACACTCTGGTCACGTCTTCTGAAGCACTACCGAATTCCCACGACATCCTATTCACGCCATCTGAGGCCCTACTGAATTCTTACGTCACCCTTATCACGCCTTCTGAGGCCCTACTGAATTCTTACGTCACCCTTATCACGTCTTTTGTAGCCCTACTGAATTTCCTACGACACCCTGATTATGTCTTCTGAAGCGCTACCGAATTCCACGACACCCTGCTCACGTCTTCCGAAGCCCTACTGAATTCCCACGTCACCCTTATCGCGTCTTCTGAAGCCTTACTGAATTTCCACGTCACCCTGATCACGTCTTCTGAGGCCCTACTGAATTCCCACGCCACCCTTTTCGCGTCTTCCGAAGCCCTACTGAATTTCCACGTCACCCTGATCACGCCATCTGAGGCCCTACTGAATTCTTACGTCACCCTTATCACGTCTTCTGTAGCCCTACTGAATTTTCTACGACACTCTGGTCACGTCTTCTGAAGCCCTACCGAATTCCCACGACATCCTATTCACGTCTTCCGAAGCCCTACTGAATTTCCACGTCACCCTTATCACACCTTCTGAGGCCCTACTGAATTCTTACGTCACCCTTACGTCAAATTTTATCACGTCTTCTGTACCCCTACTGAATTTCCTCCGCCCCCCTGATCACGTCTTCTGAACCGCTACCGAATTCCCACGACACCCTGCTCACGTCTTTCGAAGGCCTCAGAAGACGTGATCAGGGTGACGTGGAAATTCAGTAAGGCTTCGGAGGACGCGATAAGGGTGACGTGGGAATTCAGTAGGGGTTCGGAAGGCGCGAAAAGGTGGCGTGGAATTCAGTAGGGCCTCAGAAGACGTGATCAGGTGACGTGGAAATTCAGGAAGGCTTCGGAAGACGCGATAAGGTGACGTGACGTGAAATTCAGTAGGGGTAGGAAAGGCGTGAGCAGGGTGTCGTGGGAATTCGGTAGCGCTTCAGAAGACGTGATCAGGGTTTCGTAGGAAATTCAGTAGGGCTACAGAAGACGTGATAAGGGTGGCGTGGAAGTTCAGTAGGGCTTCGAAAGACGTGAGCAGGGTGTCGTGGGAATTCGGTAGCGCTTCAGAAGACGTGATCAGGGTGTCGTAGGAAATTCAGTAGGGCTACACAAGACGTGATAAGCGGTGACGTAAGAATTCAGTAGGTCCTCAGAAGGCGTGATGGGTGACGTGGAAATTCAGTAGGGCTTCGAAAGACGTGATCAGGGTGACGTGGAAATTCAGAAAGGCTTCGGAAGACGCGATGACGTGGAAATTCAGCAGGGCTTCGAAAGACGTGAGCAGGTGTCTTGGGAATTCAGTAGGGCTTCGGAAGAACGCGATAAGCGTGACGTGAGAATTCAGTAGGGCTTCGGAAGACGCGATAAGGGTGACGTGAAATTCAGTAGCCTCAGAAGACGTGATCAGAGTGACGTGGAAATTCAGTAGGGCTTCGAAAGACGTGAGCAGGATGTCGTGCAGTCAGTAGCGCTTCCAGAAGACGTGATCAGGTGTCGTAGAAAATCCAGTAGGGCTACAGAAGACGTGATAAGGATGACGTAAGATTCAGTAGGGCCTGATGGCGTGATCAGGGTGACGGAAATTCAGTAGCTTCAGAAGACGTGAATAGGATGTCGTGGGAATTCGTCACCCTTATCACGTCTTCTGTAGCCCTACTGAATTTCCTACGACACACTGATCATGTCTTCTGAAGCGCTACCGATCTCCCACGACACCCTGCTCACGTCTTTCGAAGCCCTACTGAATTTCCACGTCACCCTGATCACGTCTTCTGAGGCCCTACTGAATTTCCACGTCACCCTGATCACGTCTTCCGAAGCCCTACTGAATTCCCACGTCACCCTTATCGCGTCTTCCGAAGCCTTACTGAATTTCCACGTCACTCTGATCACGTCTTCTGAGGCCCTACTGAATTCCCACGCCACCCTTTTCGCGTCTTCCGAAGCCCTACTGAATTTCCACGTCAGTCACCCTGATCACGTCTTCTAAGGCCCTAAGTAAATTCTTACTTACCCTTATCGCGTCTTCTGTAGCACTAATGAATTTCCTACGACACTCTGGTCACGTCTTCTGAAGCCCTACCGAATTCCCACGACATCCTATTCACGTCTTCCGAAGCCCTACTGAATTTCTGTAGCACTAATGAATTTCCTACGACACTCTGGTCACGTCTTCTGAAGCCCTACCGAATTCCCACGACATCCTATTCACGTCTTCCGAAGCCCTACTGAATTTCCACGTCACCCTGATCACGCCATCCGAGGCCCTACTGAATTCTTACGTCATCCTTATCACGTCTTCTGTAGCCCTACTGGATTTCCTACGACACCCTGATCACATCTTCTGAAGCGCTACCGATTTCCCACGACATCCTGCTCACGTCTTTCGAAGCCCTACTGAATTTCCACGTCACCCTGATCACGTCTTCTGAGGCCCTACTGAATTTCCACGTCACCCTTATCGCGTCTTCCGAAGCCCTACTGAATTCTCACGTCACCCTTATCGCGTCTTCCGAAGCCCTACTGAATTCCCAAGACACCCTGCTCACGTCTTTCGAAGCCCTACTGAATTTCCACGTCACCCTTATCGCGTCTTCCGAAGCCTTTCTGAATTTCCACGTCACCCTGATCACGTCTTCTGAGGCCCTACTGAATTCCCACGCCACCCTTTTCGCGTCTTCCGAAGCCCTACTGAATTTCCACGTCACCCTGATCACGCCATCTGAGGCCCTACTGAATTCTTACGTCACCCTTATCACGTCTTCTGTAGCCCTACTGAATTCCCACGTCACCCTTATCGCGTGCTCCGAAGCCTTACTGAATTTCCACGTCACCCTGATCACGTCTTCTGAGGCCCTACTGAATTCCCACGCCACCCTTCTCGCGTCTTCCGAAGCCCTACTGAGTTTCCACGTCAGTCACCCTGATCCACGTCTTCTAAGGCCCTAAGTAAATTCTTACGTCACCCTTATCGCGTCTTCTGTAGCACTAATTAATTTCCTACGACACTCTGGTCACGTCTTCTGAAGCACTACCGAATTCCCACGACATCCTATTCACGCCATCTGAGGCCCTACTGAATTCTTACGTCACCCTGATCACGTCTTCTTTGGCCCTACTGAATTCCCACGCCACCCTTTTCGCGTCTTCCGAAGCCCTACTGAATTTCCACGTCACCCTTATCGCGTCTTCCGAAGCCTTACTGAATTTCCACGTCACTCTGATCACGTCTTCTGAGGCCCTACCGAATTCCCACGCCACCCTTTTCGCGTCTTCCGAAGCCCTACTGAATTTCCACGTCAGTCACCCTGATCACGTCTTCTAAGGCCCTAAGTAAATTCTTACGTCACCCTTATCGCGTCTTCTGTAGCACTAATTAATTTCCTACGACACTCTGGTCACGTCTTCTGAAGCACTACCGAATTCCCACGACATCCTATTCACGTCTTCCGAAGCCCTACTGAATTTCCACGTCACCCTGGTCACGCCATCTGAGGCCCTACTGAATTCTTACGTCACCCTTATCACGTCTTCTGTAGCCCTACTGAATTTCCTACGACACCCTGATCACGTCTTCTGAAGCGCTACCGAATTCCCACGACACCCTGCTCACGTCTTTCGAAGCCCTACTGAATTTCCACGTCACCCTTATCGCGTCTTCCGAAGCCTTACTGAATTTCCACGTCACTCTGATCACGTCTTCTGAGGCCCTACTGAATTCCCACGTCACCCTTATCTCGTCCTCCGAAGCCTTACTGAATTTCCACGTCACCCTGATCACGTCTTGTGAGGCCCTACTGAATTCCCACGCCACCCTTCTCGCGTCTTCCGAAGCCCTACTGAGTTTCCACGTCAGTCACCCTGATCACGTCTTCTAAGGCCCTAAGTAAATTCTTACGTCACCCTTATCGCGTCTTCTGTAGCACTAATTAATTTCCTACGACACTCTGGTCACGTCTTCTGAAGCACTACCGAATTCCCACGACATCCTATTCACGCCATCTGAGGCCCTACTGAATTCTTACGTCACCCTTATCACGCCTTCTGAGGCCCTACTGAATTCTTACGTCACCCTTATCACGTCTTTTGTAGCCCCGCTGAATTTCCTACGACACCCTGATTACGTCTTCTGAAGCGCTACCGAATTCCCACGACACCCTGCTCACGTCTTCCGAAGCCCTACTGAATTCCCACGTCACCCTTATCGCGTCTTCTGAAGCCTTACTGAATTTCCACGTCACCCTGATCACGTCTTCTGAGGCCCTACTGAATTCCCACGCCACCCTGCTCACGTCTTTCGAAGCCCTACTGAATTTCCACGTCACCCTTATCACGCCTTCTGAGACCCTACTGAATTCTTACGTCACCCTTATCACGTCTTGTGTAGCCCTACTGAATTTCCTACGACACCCTGATCACGTCTTCTGAAGCGCTACCGAATTCCCACGACACCCTGCTCACGTCTTTCGAAGCCCTACTGAATTTCCACGCCACCCTTATCACGTCTTCTGTAGCCCTACTGAATTTCCTACGAAACCCTGATCACGTCTTCTGAAGCGCTACCGAATTCCCACGACACCCTTCTCACGTCTTTCGAAGCCCTACTGAATTTCCACGTCACCCTTATCGCGTCTTCCGAAGCCTTCCTGAATTTCCACGTCACCCTGATCACGTCTTCTGAGGCCCTACTGAATTCCCACGCCACCCTTTTCGCGTCTTCCGAAGCCCTACTGAATTTCCACGTCACCCTTATCGCGTCCTCCGAAGCCTTACTGAATTTCCACGTCACCCTGATCACGTCTTCTGAGGCCCTACTGAATTCCCACGCCACCCTTCTCGCGTCTTCCGAAGCCCTACTGAGTTTCCACGTCAGTCACCCTGATCACGTCTTCTAAGGCCCTAAGTAAATTCTTACTTCACCCTTATCGCGTCTTCTGTAGCACTAATGAATTTCCTACGACACTCTGGTCACGTCTTCTGAAGCCCCACCGAATTCCCACGACATCCTATTCACGTCTTCCGAAGCCTTACTGAATTTCCACGTCACCCTGATCACGTCTTCTGAGGCCCTACTGAATTCCCACGCCACCCTTTTCGCGTCTTCCGAAGCCCTACTGAATTTCCACGTCACCCTGATCACGCCATCTGAGGCCCTACTGAATTCTTACGTCACCCTTATCACGTCTTCTGTAGCCCTACTGAATTCCCACGTCACCCTTATCGCGTCCTCCGAAGCCTTACTGAATTTCCACGTCACCCTGATCACGTCTTCTGAGGCCCTACTGAATTCCCACGCCACCCTTCTCGCGTCTTCCGAAGCCCTACTGAGTTTCCACGTCAGTCACCCTGATCACGTCTTCTAAGGCCCTAAGTAAATTCTTACGTCACCCTTATCGCGTCTTCTGTAGCACTAATTAATTTCCTACGACACTCTGGTCACGTCTTCTGAAGCACTACCGAATTCCCACGACATCCTATTCACGCCATCTGAGGCCCTACTGAATTCTTACGTCACCCTGATCACGTCTTCTTTGGCCCTACTGAATTCCCACGCCACCCTTTTCGCGTCTTCCGAAGCCCTACTGAATTTCCACGTCACCCTTATCGCGTCTTCCGAAGCCTTACTGAATTTCCACGTCACTCTGATCACGTCTTCTGAGGCCCTACCGAATTCCCACGCCACCCTTTTCGCGTCTTCCGAAGCCCTACTGAATTTCCACGTCAGTCACCCTGATCACGTCTTCTAAGGCCCTAAGTAAATTCTTACGTCACCCTTATCGCGTCTTCTGTAGCACTAATTAATTTCCTACGACACTCTGGTCACGTCTTCTGAAGCACTACCGAATTCCCACGACATCCTATTCACGTCTTCCGAAGCCCTACTGAATTTCCACGTCACCCTGGTCACGCCATCTGAGGCCCTACTGAATTCTTACGTCACCCTTATCACGTCTTCTGTAGCCCTACTGAATTTCCTACGACACCCTGATCACGTCTTCTGAAGCGCTACCGAATTCCCACGACACCCTGCTCACGTCTTTCGAAGCCCTACTGAATTTCCACGTCACCCTTATCGCGTCTTCCGAAGCCTTACTGAATTTCCACGTCACTCTGATCACGTCTTCTGAGGCCCTACTGAATTCCCACGTCACCCTTATCGCGTCCTCCGAAGCCTTACTGACTTTCCACCTCACCCTGATCACGTCTTCTGAGGCCCTACTGAATTCCCCCGCCACCCTTCTCGCGTCTTCCGAAGCCCTACTGAGTTTCCACGTCAGTCACCCTGATCACGTCTTCTAAGGCCCTAAGTAAATTCTTACGTCACCCTTATCGCGTCTTCTGTAGCACTAATTAATTTCCTACGACACTCTGGTCACGTCTTCTGAAGCACTACCGAATTCCCACGACATCCTATTCACGCCATCTGAGGCCCTACTGAATTCTTACGTCACCCTTATCACGCCTTCTGAGGCCCTACTGAATTCTTACGTCACCCTTATCACGTCTTTTGTAGCCCTACTGAATTTCCTACGACACCCTGATTACGTCTTCTGAAGCGCTACCGAATTCCACGACACCCTGCTCACGTCTTCCGAAGCCCTACTGAATTCCCACGTCACCCTTATCGCGTCTTCTGAAGCCTTACTGAATTTCCACGTCACCCTGATCACGTCTTCTGAGGCCCTACTGAATTCCCACGCCACCCTGCTCACGTCTTTCGAAGCCCTACTGAATTTCCACGTCACCCTTATCACGCCTTCTGAGACCCTACTGAATTCTTACGTCACCCTTATCACGTCTTGTGTAGCCCTACTGAATTTCCTACGACACCCTGATCACGTCTTCTGAAGCGCTACCGAATTCCCACGACACCCTGCTCACGTCTTTCGAAGCCCTACTGAATTTCCACGCCACCCTTATCACGTCTTCTGTAGCCCTACTGAATTTCCTACGAAACCCTGATCACGTCTTCTGAAGCGCTACCGAATTCCCACGACACCCTGCTCACGTCTTTCGAAGCCCTACTGAATTTCCACGTCACCCTTATCGCGTCTTCCGAAGCCTTCCTGAATTTCCACGTCACCCTGATCACGTCTTCTGAGGCCCTACTGAATTCCCACGCCACCCTTTTCGCGTCTTCCGAAGCCCTACTGAATTTCCACGTCACCCTTATCGCGTTCTCCGAAGCCTTACTGAATTTCCACGTCACCCTGATCACGTCTTCTGAGGCCCTACTGAATTCCCACGCCACCCTTCTCGCGTCTTCCGAAGCCCTACTGAGTTTCCACGTCAGTCACCCTGATCACGTCTTCTAAGGCCCTAAGTAAATTCTTACTTCACCCTTATCGCGTCTTCTGTAGCACTAATGAATTTCCTACGACACTCTGGTCACGTCTTCTGAAGCCCCACCGAATTCCCACGACATCCTATTCACGTCTTCCGAAGCCTACTGAATTTCACGTCACCCTGATCCACGCCATCTGAGGCCCTACTGAATTCTTACGTCACCCTTATCGCGTCTTCTGTAGCCCTACTGAGTTTCCACGTCAGTCTTCTGACGCTACCGATCTCCCAAGACACCCTCTCACGTCTTCTAAGGCCCTAAGTAAATTTCCACGTCACCCTGATCGCGTCTTCTGTAGCCCTACTGAATTTCCTACGTCACCCTTATCGCGTCTTCTGAAGCACTACCGAATTCCCACGTCACCTTTATCGCGTCTTCCGAAGCCCTACTGAATTCCCACGTCACCCTTATCGCGTCTTCCGAAGCCTTACTGAATTTCCACGTCACCCTGATCACGTCTTCTGAGGCCCTACTGAATTCCCACGACACCCTTATTCACGTCTTCTGAAGCCCTACTGAATTTCCACGTCAGTCACCCTGATCACGTCTTCTAAGGCCCTACTAAATTCTTACGTCACCCTTATCACGTCTTCTGTAGCCCTACTGAATTTCCTACGACACTCTGGTCACGTCTTCTGAAGCGCTACCGAATTCCCACGACATCCTGCTCACGTCTTCCGAAGCCCTACTGAATTTCCACGTCACCCTTATCACGCCATCCGAGGCCCTACTGAATTCCCACGTCACCCTTATCGCGTCTTCTGTAGCCCTACTGAATTTCCTACGACACCCTGATCACGTCTTCTGAAGCGCTACCGATTTCCCACGACATCCTGCTCACGTCTTTCGAAGCCCTACTGAATTCCCACGACACCCTGATCACGTCTTCTGAGGCCCTACTGAATTTCCACGTCACCCTTATCGCGTCTTCCGAAGCCCTACTGAATTCTTACGTCACCCTTATCACGTCTTCCGAAGCCCTACTGAATTTCCAACGACACCCTGATTATGTCTTCTGAAGCCCTACTGAATTTCCACGTCACCCTTATCGCGTCTTCCGAAGCCTTTCTGAATTTCCACGTCACCCTGATCACGTCTTTCGAAGCCCTACTGAATTTCCACGTCACCCTTATCACGCCTTCTGAGACCCTACTGAATTCTTACGTCACCCTTATCACGTCTTGTGTAGCCCTACTGAATTTCCTACGACACCCTGATCACGTCTTCTGAAGCGCTACCGAATTCCCACGACACCCTGCTCACGTCTTTCGAAGCCCTACTGAATTTCCACGCCACCCTTATCACGTCTTCTGTAGCCCTACTGAATTTCCTACGAAACCCTGATCACGTCTTCTGAAGCGCTACCGAATTCCCACGACACCCTGCTCACGTCTTTCGAAGCCCTACTGAATTTCCACGTCACCCTTATCGCGTCTTCCGAAGCCTTCCTGAATTTCCACGTCACCCTGATCACGTCTTCTGAGGCCCTACTGAATTCCCACGCCACCCTTTTCGCGTCTTCCGAAGCCCTACTGAATTTCCACGTCAGTCACCCTGATCACGTCTTCTAAGGCCCTAAGTAAATTCTTACTTACCCTTATCGCGTCTTCTGAAGCACTAATGAATTTCCTACGACACCCTGGTCACGTCTTCTGAGGCCCTACCGAATTCCCACGCCACCCTTCTCGCGTCTTCCGAAGCCCTACTGAATTTCCACGTCAGTCACCCTGATCACGTCTTCTAAGGCCCTACTGAATTCTTACGTCATCCTTATCACGTCTTCTGTAGCCCTACTGGATTTTCTACGACACCCTGATCACGTCTTCTGAAGCGCTACCGATTTCCCACGACATCCTGCTCACGTCTTTCGAAGCCCTACTGAATTTCCACGTCACCCTGATCACGTCTTCTGAGGCCCTACTGAATTTCCACGTCACCCTTATCGCGTCTTCCGAAGCCCTACTGAATTCTCACGTCACCCTTATCGCGTCTTCCGAAGCCCTACTGAATTCCCAAGACACCCTGCTCACGTCTTTCGAAGCCCTACTGAATTTCCACGTCACCCTTATCGCGTCTTCCGAAGCCTTTCTGAATTTCCACGTCACCCTGATCACGTCTTTCGAAGCCCTACTGAATTTCCACGTCACCCTTATCACGCCTTCTGAGACCCTACTGAATTCTTACGTCACCCTTATCACGTCTTGTGTAGCCCTACTGAATTTCCTACGACACCCTGATCACGTCTTCTGAAGCGCTACCGATCTCCCACGACACCCTGCTCACGTCTTTCGAAGCCCTACTGAATTTCCACGTCACCCTGATCACGTCTTCTGAGGCCCTACTGAATTTCCACGTCACCCTTATCGCGTCCTCCGAAGCCTTACTGAATTTCCACGTCACCCTGATCACGTCTTCTGAGGCCCTACTGAATTCCCACGCCACCCTTTTCGCGTCTTCCGAAGCCCTACTGA
The DNA here is from genome assembly GCA_029168955.1 of Aplectana chamaeleonis. NCBI lineage: Eukaryota > Metazoa > Nematoda > Chromadorea > Rhabditida > Cosmocercidae > Aplectana > Aplectana chamaeleonis. The sequence continues at coordinate 182,655 of JAPDOI010000710.1, read as the reverse complement.
ATTTCCACGTCACCCTTATCGCGTCCTCCGAAGCCTTACTGAATTTCCACGTCACCCTGATCACGTCTTCTGAGGCCCTACTGAATTCCCACGCCACCCTTCTCGCGTCTTCCGAAGCCCTACTGAGTTTCCACGTCAGTCACCCTGATCACGTCTTCTAAGGCCCTAAGTAAATTCTTACTTACCCTTATCGCGTCTTCTGTAGCACTAATGAATTTCCTACGACACTCTGGTCACGTCTTCTGAAGCCCTACCGAATTCCCACGACATCCTATTCACGTCTTCCGAAGCCCTACTGAATTTCCACGTCACCCTGATCACGCCATCCGAGGCCCTACTGAATTCTTACGTCATCCTTATCACGTCTTCTGTAGCCCTACTGGATTTCCTACGACACCCTGATCACGTCTTCTGAAGCGCTACCGATTTCCCACGACATCCTGCTCACGTCTTTCGAAGCCCTACTGAATTTCCACGTCACCCTGATCACGTCTTCTGAGGCCCTACTGAATTTCCACGTCACCCTTATCGCGTCTTCCGAAGCCCTACTGAATTCTCCACGTCACCCTTATCGCGTCTTCCGAAGCCCTACTGAATTCCCAAGACACCCTGCTCACGTCTTTCGAAGCCCTACTGAATTTCCACGTCACCCTTATCGCGTCTTCCGAAGCCTTTCTGAATTTCCACGTCACCCTGATCACGTCTTCTGAGGCCCTACTGCATTCCCACGCCACCCTTTTCGCGTCTTCCGAAGCCCTACTGAATTTCCACGTCACCCTGATCACGCCATCTGAGGCCCTACTGAATTCTTACGTCACCCTTATCACGTCTTCTGTAGCCCTACTGAATTTTCTACGACACTCTGGTCACGTCTTCTGAAGCCCTACCGAATTCCCACGACATCCTATTCACGTCTTCCGAAGCCCTACTGAATTTCCACGTCACCCTTATCACACCTTCTGAGGCCCTATTCAATTCTTACGTCACCCTTACGTCACCCTTATCACGTGTTCTGTAGCCCCACTGAACTTCCTACGACACCCTGATCACGTCTTCTGAAGCGCTACCGAATTCCCACGACACCCTGCTCACGTCTTTCGAAGCCCTACTGAATTTCCACGTCACCCTTATCGCGTCTTCCGAAGCCTCTCTGAATTTCCACGTCACCCTGATCACGTCTTCTTTGGCCCTACTGAATTCCCACGCCACCCTTTTCGCGTCTTCCGAAGCCCTACTGAATTTCCACGTCACCCTTATCGCGTCTTCCGAAGCCTTACTGAATTTCCACGTCACTCTGATCACGTCTTCTGAGGCCCTACCGAATTCCCACGCCACACTTTTCGCGTCTTCCGAAGCCCTACTGAATTTCCACGTCAGTCACCCTGATCACGTCTTCTAAGGCCCTAAGTAAATTCTTACGTCACCCTTATCGCGTCTTCTGTAGCACTAATTAATTTCCTACGACACTCTGGTCACGTCTTCTGAAGCACTACCGAATTCCCACGACATCCTATTCACGTCTTCCGAAGCCCTACTGAATTTCCACGTCACCCTGGTCACGCCATCTGAGGCCCTACTGAATTCTTACGTCACCCTTATCACGTCTTCTGTAGCCCTACTGAATTTCCTACGACACCCTGATCACGTCTTCTGAAGCGCTACCGAATTCCCACGACACCCTGCTCACGTCTTTCGAAGCCCTACTGAATTTCCACGTCACCCTTATCGCGTCTTCCGAAGCCTTACTGAATTTCCACGTCACTCTGATCACGTCTTCTGAGGCCCTACTGAATTCCCACGTCACCCTTATCTCGTCCTCCGAAGCCTTACTGAATTTCCACGTCACCCTGATCACGTCTTCTGAGGCCCTACTGAATTCCCACGCCACCCTTCTCGCGTCTTCCGAAGCCCTACTGAGTTTCCACGTCAGTCACCCTGATCACGTCTTCTAAGGCCCTAAGTAAATTCTTACGTCACCCTTATCGCGTCTTCTGTAGCACTAATTAATTTCCTACGACACTCTGGTCACGTCTTCTGAAGCACTACCGAATTCCCACGACATCCTATTCACGCCATCTGAGGCCCTACTGAATTCTTACGTCACCCTTATCACGTCTTTTGTAGCCCTGCTGAATTTCCTACGACACCCTGATTACGTCTTCTGAAGCGCTACCGAATTCCCACGACACCCTGCTCACGTCTTCCGAAGCCCTACTGAATTCCCACGTCACCCTTATCGCGTCTTCTGAAGCCTTACTGAATTTCCACGTCACCCTGATCACGTCTTCTGAGGCCCTACTGAATTCCCACGCCACCCTGCTCACGTCTTTCGAAGCCCTACTGAATTTCCACGTCACCCTTATCACGCCTTCTGAGACCCTACTGAATTCTTACGTCACCCTTATCACGTCTTGTGTAGCCCTACTGAATTTCCTACGACATCCTGATCACGTCTTCTGAAGCGCTACCGAATTCCCACGACACCCTGCTCACGTCCTTCGAAGCCCTACTGAATTTCCACGCCACCTTATCACGTCTTCTGTAGCCCTACTGAATTTCCTACGAAACCCTGATCACGTCTTCTGAAGCGCTACCGAATTCCCACGACACCCTGCTCACGTCTTTCGAAGCCCTACTGAATTTCCACGTCACCCTTATCGCGTCTTCCGAAGCCTTCCTGAATTTCCACGTCACCCTGATCACGTCTTCTGAGGCCCTACTGAATTCCCACGCCACCCTTTTCGCGTCTTCCGAAGCCCTACTGAATTTCCACGTCACCCTTATCGCGTCCTCCGAAGCCTTACTGAATTTCCACGTCACCCTGATCACGTCTTCTGAGGCCCTACTGAATTCCCACGCCACCCTTCTCGCGTCTTCCGAAGCCCTACTGAGTTTCCACGTCAGTCACCCTGATCACGTCTTCTAAGGCCCTAAGTAAATTCTTACTTCACCCTTATCGCGTCTTCTGTAGCACTAATGAATTTCCTACGACACTCTGGTCACGTCTTCCGAAGCCCTACTGAATTTCCACGTCACCCTGATCACGCCATCTGAGGCCCTACTGAATTCTTACGTCACCCTTATCGCGTCTTCTGTAGCACTAATTAATTTCCTACGACACTCTGGTCACGTCTTCTGAAGCACTACCGAATTCCCACGACATCCTATTCACGCCATCTGAGGCCCTACTGAATTCTTACGTCACCCTTATCACGTCTTTTGTAGCCCTGCTGAATTTCCTACGACACCCTGATTACGTCTTCTGAAGCGCTACCGAATTCCCACGACACCCTGCTCACGTCTTCCGAAGCCCTACTGAATTCCCACGTCACCCTTATCGCGTCTTCTGAAGCCTTACTGAATTTCCACGTCACCCTGATCACGTCTTCTGAGGCCCTACTGAATTCCCACGCCACCCTGCTCACGTCTTTCGAAGCCCTACTGAATTTCCACGTCACCCTTATCACGCCTTCTGAGACCCTACTGAATTCTTACGTCACCCTTATCACGTCTTGTGTAGCCCTACTGAATTTCCTACGACATCCTGATCACGTCTTCTGAAGCGCTACCGAATTCCCACGACACCCTGCTCACGTCCTTCGAAGCCCTACTGAATTTCCACGCCACCCTTATCACGTCTTCTGTAGCCCTACTGAATTTCCTACGAAACCCTGATCACGTCTTCTGAAGCGCTACCGAATTCCCACGACACCCTGCTCACGTCTTTCGAAGCCCTACTGAATTTCCACGTCACCCTTATCGCGTCTTCCGAAGCCTTCCTGAATTTCCACGTCACCCTGATCACGTCTTCTGAGGCCCTACTGAATTCCCACGCCACCCTTTTCGCGTCTTCCGAAGCCCTACTGAATTTCCACGTCACCCTTATCGCGTCCTCCGAAGCCTTACTGAATTTCCACGTCACCCTGATCACGTCTTCTGAGGCCCTACTGAATTCCCACGCCACCCTTCTCGCGTCTTCCGAAGCCCTACTGAGTTTCCACGTCAGTCACCCTGATCACGTCTTCTAAGGCCCTAAGTAAATTCTTACTTCACCCTTATCGCGTCTTCTGTAGCACTAATGAATTTCCTACGACACTCTGGTCACGTCTTCTGAAGCCCCACCGAATTCCCACGACATCCTATTCACGTCTTCCGAAGCCCTACTGAATTTCCACGTCACCCTGATCACGCCATCTGAGGCCCTACTGAATTCTTACGTCACCCTTATCACGTCTTCTGTAGCCCTACTGAATTTCCTACGACACACTGATCATGTCTTCTGAAGCGCTACCGATCTCCCACGACACCCTGCTCACGTCTTTCGAAGCCCTACTGAATTTCCACGTCACCCTGATCACGTCTTCTGAGGCCCTACTGAATTTCCACGTCACCCTTATCGCGTCTTCCGAAGCCCTACTGAATTTTCACGTCACCTTTATCGCGTCTTCCGAAGCCCTACTGAATTCCCACGTCACCCTTATCGCGTCTTCCGAAGCCTTACTGAATTTCCACGTCACCCTGATCACGTCTTCTGAGGCCCTACTGAATTCCCACGTCACCCTTATCGCGTCTTCCGAAGCCCTACTGAATTCCCACGTCACCCTTATCGCGTCTTCCGAAGCCTTACTGAATTTCCACGTCACCCTGATCACGTCTTCTGAGGCCCTACTGAATTCCCACGTCACCCTTATCGCGTCTTCCGAAGCCTTACTGAATTTCCACGTCACCCTTATCTCGCCTTCTGAGGCCCTACTGAATTCTTACGTCACCCTTATCACGTCTTGTGTAGCCCTACTGAATTTCCACGTCACCCTTATCGCGTCTTCCGAAGCCCTACTGAATTTCTACGTCACCCTTATCGCGTCTTCCGAAGCCTTTCTGAATTTCCACGTCACCCTGATCACGTCTTCTGAGGCCCTACTGAATTCCCACGCCACCCTTTTCGCGTCTTCCGAAGCCCTACTGAATTTCCACGTCACCCTGATCACGCCATCTGAGGCCCTACGGAATGCTTACGTCACCCTTATCACGTCTTCTGTAGCCCTACTGAATTTCCTACGACACCTGATCACGTCTTCTGAAGCGCCACCGATTTCCCACGACACCCTGCTCGCGTCTTTCGAAGCCCTACTGAATTTCCACGTCACCCTTATCTCGCCTTCTGAGGCCCTACTGAATTCTTACGTCACCCTTATCACGTCTTGTGTAGCCCTACTGAATTTCCACGTCACCCTGATCACGTCTTCTGAAGCGCCACCGATTTCCCACGACACCCTGCTCGCGTCTTCTAAGGCCCTAAGTAAATTCTTACTTCACCCTTATCGCGTCTTCTGTAGCACTAATGAATTTCCTACGACACTCTGGTCACGTCTTCTGAAGCCCCACCGAATTCCCACGACATCCTATTCACGTCTTCCGAAGCCCTACTGAATTTCCACGTCACCCTGATCACGCCATCCGAGGCCCTACTGAATTCTTACGTCATCCTTATCACGTCTTCTGTAGCCCTACTGGATTTTCTACGACACCCTGATCACGTCTTCTGAAGCGCTACCGATTTCCCACGACATCCTGCTCACGTCTTTCGAAGCCCTACTGAATTTCCACGTCACCCTGATCACGTCTTCTGAGGCCCTACTGAATTTCCACGTCACCCTTATCGCGTCTTCCGAAGCCCTACTGAATTCTCACGTCACCCTTATCGCGTCTTCCGAAGCCCTACTGAATTCCCAAGACACCCTGCTCACGTCTTTCGAAGCCCTACTGAATTTCCACGTCACCCTTATCGCGTCTTCCGAAGCCTTTCTGAATTTCCACGTCACCCTGATCACGTCTTCTGAGGCCCTACTGAATTCCCACGCCACCCTTTTCGCGTCTTCCGAAGCCCTACTGAATTTCCACGTCACCCTGATCACGCCATCTGAGGCCCTACTGAATTCTTACGTCACCCTTATCACGTCTTCTGTAGCCCTACTGAATTTTCTACGACACTCTGGTCACGTCTTCTGAAGCCCTACCGAATTCCCACGACATCCTATTCACGTCTTCCGAAGCCCTACTGAATTTCCACGTCACCCTTATCACACCTTCTGAGGCCCTATTGAATTCTTACGTCACCCTTACGTCACCCTTATCACGTCTTCTGTAGCCCTACTGAATTTCCTACGACACCCTGATCACGTCTTCTGAAGCGCTACCGAATTCCCACGACACCCTGCTCACGTCTTTCGAAGCCCTACTGAATTTCCACGTCACCCTTATCGCGTCTTCCGAAGCCTCTCTGAATTTCCACGTCACCCTGATCACGTCTTCTTTGGCCCTACTGAATTCCCACGCCACCCTTTTCGCGTCTTCCGAAGCCCTACTGAATTTCCACGTCACCCTTATCGCGTCTTCCGAAGCCTTACTGAATTTCCACGTCACTCTGATCACGTCTTCTGAGGCCCTACCGAATTCCCACGCCACCCTTTTCGCGTCTTCCGAAGCCCTACTGAATTTCCACGTCAGTCACCCTGATCACGTCTTCTAAGGCCCTAAGTAAATTCTTACGTCACCCTTATCGCGTCTTCTGTAGCACTAATTAATTTCCTACGACACTCTGGTCACGTCTTCTGAAGCACTACCGAATTCCCACGACATCCTATTCACGTCTTCCGAAGCCCTACTGAATTTCCACGTCACCCTGGTCACGCCATCTGAGGCCCTACTGAATTCTTACGTCACCCTTATCACGTCTTCTGTAACCCTACTGAATTTCCTACGACACCCTGATCACGTCTTCTGAAGCGCTACCGAATTCCCACGACACCCTGCTCACGTCTTTCGAAGCCCTACTGAATTTCCACGTCACCCTTATCGCGTCTTCCGAAGCCTTACTGAATTTCCACGTCACTCTGATCACGTCTTCTGAGGCCCTACTGAATTCCCACGTCACCCTTATCTCGTCCTCCGAAGCCTTACTGAATTTCCACGTCACCCTGATCACGTCTTCTGAGGCCCTACTGAATTCCCACGCCACCCTTCTCGCGTCTTCCGAAGCCCTACTGAGTTTCCACGTCAGTCACCCTGATCACGTCTTCTAAGGCCCTAAGTAAATTCTTACGTCACCCTTATCGCGTCTTCTGTAGCACTAATTAATTTCCTACGACACTCTGGTCACGTCTTCTGAAGCACTACCGAATTCCCACGACATCCTATTCACGCCATCTGAGGCCCTACTGAATTCTTACGTCACCCTTATCACGTCTTTTGTAGCCCTGCTGAATTTCCTACGACACCCTGATTACGTCTTCTGAAGCGCTACCGAATTCCCACGACACCCTGCTCACGTCTTCCGAAGCCCTACTGAATTCCCACGTCACCCTTATCGCGTCTTCTGAAGCCTTACTGAATTTCCACGTCACCCTGATCACGTCTTCTGAGGCCCTACTGAATTCCCACGCCACCCTGCTCACGTCTTTCGAAGCCCTACTGAATTTCCACGTCACCCTTATCACGCCTTCTGAGACCCTACTGAATTCTTACGTCACCCTTATCACGTCTTGTGTAGCCCTACTGAATTTCCTACGACACCCTGATCACGTCTTCTGAAGCGCTACCGAATTCCCACGACACCCTGCTCACGTCCTTCGAAGCCCTACTGAATTTCCACGCCACCCTTATCACGTCTTCTGTAGCCCTACTGAATTTCCTACGAAACCCTGATCACGTCTTCTGAAGCGCTACCGAATTCCCACGACACCCTGCTCACGTCTTTCGAAGCCCTACTGAATTTCCACGTCACCCTTATCGCGTCTTCCGAAGCCTTCCTGAATTTCCACGTCACCCTGATCACGTCTTCTGAGGCCCTACTGAATTCCCACGCCACCCTTTTCGCGTCTTCCGAAGCCCTACTGAATTTCCACGTCACCCTTATCGCGTCCTCCGAAGCCTTACTGAATTTCCACGTCACCCTGATCACGTCTTCTGAGGCCCTACTGAATTCCCACGCCACCCTTCTCGCGTCTTCCGAAGCCCTACTGAGTTTCCACGTCAGTCACCCTGATCACGTCTTCTAAGGCCCTAAGTAAATTCTTACTTCACCCTTATCGCGTCTTCTGTAGCACTAATGAATTTCCTACGACACTCTGGTCACGTCTTCTGAAGCCCCACCGAATTCCCACGACATCCTATTCACGTCTTCCGAAGCCCTACTGAATTTCCACGTCACCCTGATCACGCCATCTGAGGCCCTACTGAATTCTTACGTCACCCTTATCACGTCTTCTGTAGCCCTACTGAATTTCCTACGACACACTGATCATGTCTTCTGAAGCGCTACCGATCTCCCACGACACCCTGCTCACGTCTTTCGAAGCCCTACTGAATTTCCACGTCACCCTGATCACGTCTTCTGAGGCCCTACTGAATTTCCACGTCACCCTTATCGCGTCTTCCGAAGCCCTACTGAATTTTCACGTCACCTTTATCGCGTCTTCCGAAGCCCTACTGAATTCCCACGTCACCCTTATCGCGTCTTCCGAAGCCTTACTGAATTTCCACGTCACCCTGATCACGTCTTCTGAGGCCCTACTGAATTCCCACGTCACCCTTATCGCGTCTTCCGAAGCCCTACTGAATTCCCACGTCACCCTTATCGCGTCTTCCGAAGCCTTACTGAATTTCCACGTCACCCTGATCACGTCTTCTGAGGCCCTACTGAATTCCCACGTCACCCTTATCGCGTCTTCCGAAGCCTTACTGAATTTCCACGTCACCCTTATCTCGCCTTCTGAGGCCCTACTGAATTCTTACGTCACCCTTATCACGTCTTGTGTAGCCCTACTGAATTTCCACGTCACCCTTATCGCGTCTTCCGAAGCCCTACTGAATTTCTACGTCACCCTTATCGCGTCTTCCGAAGCCTTTCTGAATTTCCACGTCACCCTGATCACGTCTTCTGAGGCCCTACTGAATTCCCACGCCACCCTTTTCGCGTCTTCCGAAGCCCTACTGAATTTCCACGTCACCCTGATCACGCCATCTGAGGCCCTACGGAATGCTTACGTCACCCTTATCACGTCTTCTGTAGCCCTACTGAATTTCCTACGACACCCTGATCACGTCTTCTGAAGCGCCACCGATTTCCCACGACACCCTGCTCGCGTCTTTCGAAGCCCTACTGAATTTCCACGTCACCCTTATCTCGCCTTCTGAGGCCCTACTGAATTCTTACGTCACCCTTATCACGTCTTGTGTAGCCCTACTGAATTTCCACGTCACCCTGATCACGTCTTCTGAAGCGCCACCGATTTCCCACGACACCCTGCTCGCGTCTTCTAAGGCCCTAAGTAAATTCTTACTTCACCCTTATCGCGTCTTCTGTAGCACTAATGAATTTCCTACGACACTCTGGTCACGTCTTCTGAAGCCCCACCGAATTCCCACGACATCCTATTCACGTCTTCCGAAGCCCTACTGAATTTCCACGTCACCCTGATCACGCCATCTGAGGCCCTACTGAATTCTTACGTCACCCTTATCACGTCTTCTGTAGCCCTACTGAATTTCCTACGACACACTGATCATGTCTTCTGAAGCGCTACCGATCTCCCACGACACCCTGCTCACGTCTTTCGAAGCCCTACTGAATTTCCACGTCACCCTGATCACGTCTTCTGAGGCCCTACTGAATTTCCACGTCACCCTTTATCGCGTCTTCCGAAGCCCTACTGAATTTTCACGTCACCTTTATCGCGTCTTCCGAAGCCCTACTGAATTCCCACGTCACCCTTATCGCGTCTTCCGAAGCCTTACTGAATTTCCACGTCACCCTGATCACGTCTTCTGAGGCCCTACTGAATTCCCACGTCACCCTTATCGCGTCTTCCGAAGCCCTACTGAATTCCCACGTCACCCTTATCGCGTCTTCCGAAGCCTTACTGAATTTCCACGTCACCCTGATCACGTCTTCTGAGGCCCTACTGAATTCCCACGTCACCCTTATCGCGTCTTCCGAAGCCTTACTGAATTTCCACGTCACCCTTATCTCGCCTTCTGAGGCCCTACTGAATTCTTACGTCACCCTTATCACGTCTTGTGTAGCCCTACTGAATTTCCACGTCACCCTTATCGCGTCTTCCGAAGCCCTACTGAATTCCCACGTCACCCTTATCGCGTCTTCCGAAGCCTTACTGAATTTCCACGTCACCCTGATCACGTCTTCTGAGGCCCTACTGAATTCCCACGCCACCCTTTTCGCGTCTTCCGAAGCCCTACTGAATTTCCACGTCACCCTGATCACGCCTTCTGAGGCCCTACTGAATGCTTACGTCACCCTTTATCACGTCTTCTGTAGCCCTACTGAATTTCCTACGACACCCTGATCACGTCTTCTGAAGCGCCACCGATTTCCCACGACACCCTGCTCGCGTCTTTCGAAGCCCTACTGAATTTCCACGTCACCCTTATCTCGCCTTCTGAGGCCCTACTGAATTCTTACGTCACCCTTATCACGTCTTGTGTAGCCCTACTGAATTTCCACGTCACCCTGATCACGTCTTCTGAAGCGCCACCGATTTCCCACGACACCCTGCTCGCGTCTTCCGAAGCCCTACTGAATTTCCACGTCACCCTTATCTCGCCTTCTGAGGCCCTACTGAATTCTTACGTCACCCTTATCGCGTCTTCTGTAGCCCTACTGAATTTCCTACGACACCCTGATCACGTCTTCTGAAGCGCCACCGATTTCCCACGACACCCTGCTCACGTCTTCCGAAGCCCTACTGAATTTCCACGTCACCCTTATCTCGCCTTCTGAGGCCCTACTGAATTCTTACGTCACCCTTATCACGTCTTGTGTAGCCCTACTGAATTTCCTACGTCACCCTGATCACGTCTTCTGAAGCGCCACCGATTTCCCACGACACCCTGCTCGCGTCTTCCGAAGCCCTACTGAATTTCCACGTCACCCTTATCACGTCTTCTGAGGCCTTACTGAATTTCCACGTCACCCTGATCACGTCTTCTGAAGCGCTACCGATTTCCCACGACACCCTGCTCGCGTCTTCCGAAGCCCTACTGAATTTCCACGTCACCCTTATCTCGCCTTCTGAGGCCCTACTGAATTCTTACGTCACCCTTATCACGTCTTGTGCAGCCCTACTGAATTTGCACGTCACCCTGATCACGTCTTCTGCAGCCCCACCGAGTTCCCACGACACCCTGGTCACGGCTTTCGATGCCCTACTGAATTTCCACGTCACCCTTACCCCGTCTTCCGAAGCCTTACTGAATTTCCACGTCACCCTGATCACGTCTTCTGAGGCCCTACTGAATTCCCACGCCACCCTTTTCGCGTCTTCCGAAGCCCTACTGAATTTCCACGTCAGTCACCCTGATCACGTCTTCTAAGGCCCTAAGTAAATTCTTACTTACCCTTATCGCGTCTTCTGTAGCACTAATGAATTTCCTACGACACTCTAGTCACGTCTTCTGAAGCCCTACCGAATTCCCACGACATCCTATTCACGTCTTCCGAAGCCCTACTAAATTTCCACGTCACCCTGATCACGCCATCCGAGGCCCTACTGAATTCTTACGTCATCCTTATCACGTCTTCTGTAGCCCTACTGGATTTCCTACGACACCCTGATCACGTCTTCTGAAGCGCTACCGATTTCCCACGACATCCTGCTCACGTCTTTCGAAGCCCTACTGAATTTCCACGTCACCCTGATCACGTCTTCTGAGGCCCTACTGAATTTCTACGTCACCCTTATCGCGTCTTCCGAAGCCTTTCTGAATTTCCACGTCACCCTGATCACGTCTTCTGAGGCCCTACTGAATTCCCACGCCACCCTTTTCGCGTCTTCCGAAGCCCTACTGAATTTCCACGTCACCCTGATCACGCCATCTGAGGCCCTACTGAATGCTTACGTCACCCTTATCACGTCTTCTGTAGCCCTACTGAATTTCCTACGACACCCTGATCACGTCTTCTGAAGCGCCACCGATTTCCCACGACACCCTGCTCGCGTCTTTCGAAGCCCTACTGAATTTCCACGTCACCCTTATCTCGCCTTCTGAGGCCCTACTGAATTCTTACGTCACCCTTATCACGTCTTGTGTAGCCCTACTGAATTTCCACGTCACCCTGATCACGTCTTCTGAAGCGCCACCGATTTCCCACGACACCCTGCTCGCGTCTTCCGAAGCCCTACTGAATTTCCACGTCACCCTTATCTCGCCTTCTGAGGCCCTACTGAATTCTTACGTCACCCTTATCACGTCTTCTGTAGCCCTACTGAATTTCCTACGACACCCTGATCACGTCTTCTGAAGCGCCACCGATTTCCCACGACACCCTGCTCGCGTCTTCCGAAGCCCTACTGAATTTCCACGTCACCCTTATCTCGCCTTCTGAGGCCCTACTGAATTCTTACGTCACCCTTATCACGTCTTGTGTAGCCCTACTGAATTTGCACGTCACCCTGATCACGTCTTCTGAAGCGCCACCGATTTCCCACGACACCCTGCTCGCGTCTTCCGAAGCCCTACTGAATTTCCACGCCACCCTTATCACGTCTTCTGTAGCCTTACTGAATTTCCACGTCACTCTGATCACGTCTTCTGAAGCGCCACCGATTTCCCACGACACCCTGCTCGCGTCTTCCGAAGCCCTACTGAATTTCCACGTCACCCTTATCTCGCCTTCTGAGGCCCTACTGAATTCTTACGTCACCCTTATCACGTCTTGTGTAGCCCTACTGAATTTGCACGTCACCCTGATCACGTCTTCTGAAGCGCCACCGATTTCCCACGACACCCTGCTCACGTCTTTCGAAGCCCTACTGAATTTCCACGTCACCCTTATCGCGTCTTCCGAAGCCTTACTGAATTTCCACGTCACTCTGATCACGTCTTCTGAGGCCCTACTGAATTCCCACGCCACCCTTTTCGCGTCTTCCGAAGCCCTACTGAATTTCCACGTCAGTCACCCTGATCACGTCTTCTAAGGCCCTAAGTAAATTCTTACTTACCCTTATCGCGTCTTCTGTAGCACTAATGAATTTCCTACGACACTCTAGTCACGTCTTCTGAAGCCCTACCGAATTCCCACGACATCCTATTCACGTCTTCCGAAGCCCTACTAAATTTCCACGTCACCCTGATCACGCCATCCGAGGCCCTACTGAATTCTTACGTCATCCTTATCACGTCTTCTGTAGCCCTACTGGATTTCCTACGACACCCTGATCACGTCTTCTGAAGCGCTACCGATTTCCCACGACATCCTGCTCACGTCTTTCGAAGCCCTACTGAATTTCCACGTCACCCTGATCACGTCTTCTGAGGCCCTACTGAATTTCCACGTCACCCTTATCGCGTCTTCCGAAGCCCTACTGAATTCTCACGTCACCCTTATCGCGTCTTCCGAAGCCCTACTGAATTCCCAAGACACCCTGCTCACGTCTTTCGAAGCCCTACTGAATTTCCCCGTCCCCCTTATCGCGTCTTCCGAAGCCTTTCTGAATTTCCACGTCGCCCTGATCACGTCTTCTGAGGCCCTACTGAATTCCCACGCCACCCTTTTCGCGTCTTCCGAAGCCCTACTGAATTTCCACGTCACCCTGATCACGCCATCTGAGGCCCTACTGAATTTCCTACGACACTCTGGTCACGTCTTCTGAAGCCCTACTGAATTCCCACGACATCCCATTCACGTCTTCCGAAGCCCTACTGAATTTCCACGTCACCCTTATCACACCTTCTGAGGCCCTACTGAATTCTTACGTCACCCTTACGTCACCCTTATCACGTCTTCTGTAGCCCTACTGAATTTCCTACGACACCCTGATCACGTCTTCTGAAGCGCTACCGAATTCCCACGACACCCTGCCCACGTCTTTCGAAGCCCTACTGAATTTCCACGTCACCCTTATCGCGTCTTCCGAAGCCTCTCTGAATTTCCACGTCACCCTGATCACGTTTTCTTTGGCCCTACTGAATTCCCACGCCACCCTTTTCGCGTCTTCCGAAGCCCTACTGAATTTCCACGTCACCCTTATCGCGTCTTCCGAAGCCTTACTGAATTTCCACGTCACTCTGATCACGTCTTCTGAGGCCCTACCGAATTCCCACGCCACCCTTTTCGCGTCTTCCGAAGCCCTACTGAATTTCCACGTCAGTCACCCTGATCACGTCTTCTAAGGCCCTAAGTAAATTCTTACGTCACCCTTATCGCGTCTTCTGTAGCACTAATTAATTTCCTACGACACTCTGGTCACGTCTTCTGAAGCACTACCGAATTCCCACGACATCCTATTCACGTCTTCCGAAGCCCTACTGAATTTCCACGTCACCCTGGTCACGCCATCTGAGGCCCTACTGAATTCTTACGTCACCCTTATCACGTCTTCTGTAGCCCTACTGAATTTCCTACGACACCCTGATCACGTCTTCTGAAGCGCTACCGAATTCCCACGACACCCTGCTCACGTCTTTCGAAGCCCTACTGAATTTCCACGTCACCCTTATCGCGTCTTCCGAAGCCTTACTGAATTTCCACGTCACTCTGATCACGTCTTCTGAGGCCCTACTGAATTCCCACGTCACCCTTATCGCGTCTTCCGAAGCCTTTCTGAATTTCCACGTCGCCCTGATCACGTCTTCTGAGGCCCTACTGAATTCCCACGCCACCCTTTTCGCGTCTTCCGAAGCCCTACTGAATTTCCACGTCACCCTGATCACGCCATCTAAGGCCCTACTGAATTCTTACGTCACCCTTATCACGTCTTCTGTAGCCCTACTGAATTTCCTACGACACTCTGGTCACGTCTTCTGAAGCCCTACCGAATTCCCTCGACATCCTATTCACGTCTTCCGAAGCCCTACTGAATTTCCACGTCACCCTTATCACACCTTCTGAGGCCCTACTGAATTCTTACGTCACCCTTATCACGTCTTCTGTAGCCCTACTGAATTTCCTACGACACCCTGATCACGTCTTCTGAAGCGCTACCGAATTCCCACGACACCCTGCTCACGTCTTTCGAAGCCCTACTGAATTTCCACGTCACCCTTATCGCGTCTTCCGAAGCCTCTCTGAATTTCCACGTCACCCTGATCACGTCTTCTTTGGCCCTACTGAATTCCCACGCCACCCTTTTCGCGTCTTCCGAAGCCCTACTGAATTTCCACGTCACCCTTATCGCGTCTTCCGAAGCCTTACTGAATTTCCACGTCACTCTGATCACGTCTTCTGAGGCCCTACCGAATTCCCACGCCACCCTTTTCGCGTCTTCCGAAGCCCTACTGAATTTCCACGTCAGTCACCCTGATCACGTCTTCTAAGGCCCTAAGTAAATTCTTACGTCACCCTTATCGCGTCTTCTGTAGCACTAATTAATTTCCTACGACACTCTGGTCACGTCTTCTGAAGCCCTACCGAATTCCCACGACATCCTATTCACGTCTTCCGAAGCCCTACTGAATTTCCACGTCACCCTGGTCACGCCATCTGAGGCCCTACTGAATTCTTACGTCACCCTTATCACGTCTTCTGTAGCCCTACTGAATTTCCTACGACACCCTGATCACGTCTTCTGAAGCGCTACCGACTTCCCACGACACCCTGCTCACGTCTTTCGAAGCCCTACTGAATTTCCACGTCACCCTGATCACGTCTTCTGAGGTCCTACTGAAATTCCACGTCACCCTTATCGCGTCTTCCGAAGCCTTACTGAATTTCCGCGTCACCCTGATCACGTCTTCTGAGGCCCTACTGAATTCCCACGTCACCCTTATCGCGTCTTCCGAAGCCCTACTGAATTCCCACGTCACCCTTATCGCGTCTTCCAAAGCCTTACTGAATTTCCACGTCACCCTGATCACGTCTTCTGAGGCCCTACTGAATTCCCACGCCACCCTTTCCGCGTCTTCCGAAGCCTTACTGAATTTCCACGTCAGTCACCCTGATCACGTCTTCTAAGGCCCTAAGTAAATTCTTACGTCACCCTTATCGCGTCTTCTGTAGCACTAATGAATTTCCTACGACACTCTGGTCACGTCTTCTGAAGCCCTACCGAATTCCCACGACATCCTATTCACGTCTTCCGAAGCCCTACTGAATTTCCACGTCACCCTTATCACACCTTCTGAGGCCCTACTGAATTCTTACGTCACCCTTACGTCACCCTTATCACGTCTTCTGTAGCCCTACTGAATTTCCTACGACACCCTGATCACGTCTTCTGAAGCGCTACCGAATTCCCACGACACCCTGCTCACGTCTTTCGAAGCCCTACTGAATTTCCACGTCACCCTTATCGCGTCTTCCGAAGCCTCTCTGAATTTCCACGTCACCCTGGTCACGTCTTCTTTGGCCCTACTGAATTCCCACGCCACCCTTTTCGCGTCTTCCGAAGCCCTACTGAATTTCCACGTCACCCTTATCGCGTCTTCCGAAGCCTTACTGAATTTCCACGTCACTCTGATCACGTCTTCTGAGGCCCTACCGAATTCCCACGCCACCCTTTTCGCGTCTTCCGAAGCCCTACTGAATTTCCACGTCAGTCACCCTGATCACGTCTTCTAAGGCCCTAAGTAAATTCTTACGTCACCCTTAACGCGTCTTCTGTAGCACTAATGAATTTCCTACGACACTCTGGTCACGTCTTCTGAAGCCCTACCGAATTCCCGACATCCTATTCACGTCTTCCGAAGCCCTACTGAATTTCCACGTCACCCTTATCACACCTTCTGAAGCCCTACTGAATTCTTACGTCACCCTTACGTCACCCTTATCACGTCTTCTAGCCCTACTGAATTTCCTACGACACCCTGATCACGTCTTCTGAAGCGCTACCGAATTCCCACGTCACCCTGCTCACGTCTTTCGAAGCCCTACTGAATTTCCACGTCACCCTTATCGCGTCTTCCGAAGCCTCTCTGAATTTCCACGTCACCCTGGTCACGTCTTCTTTGGCCCTACTGAATTCCCACGCCACCCTTTTCGCGTCTTCCGAAGCCCTACTGAATTTCCACGTCACCCTTATCGCGTCTTCCGAAGCCTTACTGAATTTCCACGTCACTCTGATCACGTCTTCTGAGGCCCTACCGAATTCCCACGCCACCCTTTTCGCGTCTTCCGAAGCCCTACTGAATTTCCACGTCAGTCACCCTGATCACGTCTTCTAAGGCCCTAAGTAAATTCTTACGTCACCCTTAACGCGTCTTCTGTAGCACTAATTAATTTCCTACGACACTCTGGTCACGTCTTCTGAAGCGCTACCGAATTCCCACGACACCCTGCTCACGTCTTTCGAAGCCCTACTGAATTTCCACGTCACCCTTATCGCGTCTTCCGAAGCCTCTCTGAATTTCCACGTCACCCTGGTCACGTCTTCTTTGGCCCTACTGAATTCCCACGCCACCCTTTTCGCGTCTTCCGAAGCCCTACTGAATTTCCACGTCACCCTTATCGCGTCTTCCGAAGCCTTACTGAATTTCCACGTCACTCTGATCACGTCTTCTGAGGCCCTACCGAATTCCCACGCCACCCTTTTCGCGTCTTCCGAAGCCCTACTGAATTTCCACGTCAGTCACCCTGATCACGTCTTCTAAGGCCCTAAGTAAATTCTTACGTCACCCTTAACGCGTCTTCTGTAGCACTAATGAATTTCCTACGACACTCTGGTCACGTCTTCTGAAGCCCTACCGAATTCCCACGACATCCTATTCACGTCTTCCGAAGCCCTACTGAATTTCCACGTCACCCTTATCACACCTTCTGAAGCCCTACTGAATTCTTACGTCACCCTTACGTCACCCTTATCACGTCTTCTGTAGCCCTACTGAATTTCCTACGACACCCTGATCACGTCTTCTGAAGCGCTACCGAATTCCCACGTCACCCTGCTCACGTCTTTCGAAGCCCTACTGAATTTCCACGTCACCCTTATCGCGTCTTCCGAAGCCTCTCTGAATTTCCACGTCACCCTGGTCACGTCTTCTTTGGCCCTACTGAATTCCCACGCCACCCTTTTCGCGTCTTCCGAAGCCCTACTGAATTTCCACGTCACCCTTATCGCGTCTTCCGAAGCCTTACTGAATTTCCACGTCACTCTGATCACGTCTTCTGAGGCCCTACCGAATTCCCACGCCACCCTTTTCGCGTCTTCCGAAGCCCTACTGAATTTCCACGTCAGTCACCCTGATCACGTCTTCTAAGGCCCTAAGTAAATTCTTACGTCACCCTTAACGCGTCTTCTGTAGCACTAATTAATTTCCTACGACACTCTGGTCACGTCTTCTGAAGCCCTACCGAATTCCCACGACATCCTATTCACGTCTTCCGAAGCCCTACCGAATTCCCACGCCACCCTTTTCGCGTCTTCCGAAGCCCTACTGAATTTCCACGTCAGTCACCCTGATCACGTCTTCTAAGGCCCTAAGTAAATTCTTACGTCACCCTTATCGCGTCTTCTGTAGCACTAATGAATTTCCTACGACACTCTGGTCACGTCTTCTGAAGCCCTACCGAATTCCCACGTCACCCTTATCTCGCCTTCTGAGGCCCTACTGAATTCTTACGTCACCTTTTCGACCTTTCCTCCATTATGAGAACAAGCTCAAAACCACGCGCGCGCTCGGCTCACGACACACTTAAAAGAACAATGAGTGCAAAAATGGTGTATATTTTCGTGTTGTCACCATGGGTTGGATCTCGTATAAATAGCATCATATAGCGCAGAGCGGCAAATTTTGCACCGAGATAAATCGAAGGGCTCTATTCCTTCGCTTTTTCATACTGCTTCTTTCTTCCCCGAAGAAAAATACAGATACGAGGAGAAAAATCGAAGATCGGAAAACGCACACTCTACTTCTACAAACATAGTACTGGGCTTTCAATCGTATTTTTAATTATGTACATGTAGGCGCGCAGTTTAAACTAGGTGCTTCGACGAACTTGGCCGTGTTTGTTTTGTAAAACAGCGCTTCATGTCTTCCTTCTTTTTAGTCTTTCTGTCTCGATCTCCTTTATATTCGAAGTCTAGATTTTTAACGATTAGCGACTATCGAATGACAATATTTCTATTACGCACATCTGTGTTTGTGGTCCCCCATCTACCCACGTTTGGATGATCCCAATGTGAGCATGACATCTACGTCTACAGATGGTATTTTTTAGGATTGCTTTCTTGTATCATTGGAGAGCGAGATTTCGAAATTCTGGCTCGAAGAAATTCTGGTTTGACTTACAAGGGAAGTATAAAAAGCGTAGGTCGGATCTGCGGAAATGACTAGTATGGTATCTCTTCTGGCTCAATAGTAAAAATGCGCAGTATCCCGCCGCGAGCCGCAGGCTCAAAACAGTTATGAGCATTTTTTAAGCCTGGCGAAAAGGCAAGGGTACCCCCCCATCAGGCATTATTTTTGGTAGTTTCAAAAAATTTTCTCGGATTTAGCTCAAAAGTTGTATGTAGGGGTAATCTAGGGTGGCGAATACGAATCTGGAGTTCATTTGTTGAAATTTTGAGGTTTACTGTAGGTTACGGTAGGTACCATGTCATTTAGGGGTCAAAACCCACCTTAGTATTTTGAAAATCGACAAACGAACGTTAAATTCGTATTCTCCACCCCGAATAACCCCCGTATGCAAATTTTGAGTAAAATCTGAGATTTTTACCAAACTACCGTATACCCACCGTAATCTACTGTAATCTGCAAAAAATCGATGAACGGACTCCAGATTCGTGTTTAGCACTCCAAATAACCTTCAGCAAATGATTTTGAGACATATCTATCGTAGAAAACCGGAAATCTCGAAAGTGGCGTTTTTCCCTCGAAATTTTCCCCGGCTGGAAAGCTCCAAACGAAATGAGCCGAAAACTTTGGAAAATCGACTAATAAATCTCAGAATCGTGATCAGCCCCCCAAAAAACCCCCCTGGGAGAATTTTAAGTCAAATCTGGAACATTTTTCTAAAACGCTTCCAGAGCCCTCAATTGGTATAAATAAGCGCCCAACCGAAAATCCGTTCAAGTCCAAAACGCTGTCAGTCTGGACAAAGTACGGAGAATGTGCGTTCACCCAAAATTTGCTCAGGGGGGTAGTTTTGGGTGCTGAACACATTTATGAGGTCCGTTTCCGGATTTTCCGAAGACTAACGCGCTTTCTGGAAGGTACAAAAAGCACAGAAAATGAGCTTTTTAAGCTTGTAACTTCTTCGAACCTGCGGCTCGCGGCGGGATACTGCGCAGTTTTACTATTGAGCCACAAGAGATACTAACGACACTAGTCGTTTTGGCAGATCAGACCTACGCTTTGTATACTTCCCTTGTTAGTTATACATAGTTCGGAAACTGGAATCAAATGTTATCCAAGGACATCTGAAACAATGGGCAGCGAGGAAGCGTATCACCACGATCTTACGATTTGTACTTTCTCTTTCGTTTCCGCATTTTCGTTTCCGGCTTTTCTCCGCCATTTTTTTCCGTTTCCGAAAATCTTGAAAAAGGTTTCCGCACAACCCTGCCGCTGAGGGTTTGCAACGAGAGCAGCAGCATTGGGACGCGCTGTAGTTGTGCTTGAATACTAGCAAAACTGCCAGAAAGCAGCTGCAGAGTTGAAAGAATTTCAGGAGACGGGGCAAACCATTTATTAATTCCTACAAAGTTTCTCTTAGAGTAAAGTGGTAAAGTTACAGTTCAACATTCGGTGTGCTTCTGGCAGGCTTAAAGGCAGCGTTTACGATAATCTTCGATTTTGAGATTAATCGCTAAATCGATTAATTGGCCCCCGGTTAGAACTGAAGTGACGAGGAAGTCGAGAAAAAACGTATCCAATGGGCACGAAGTCTTTCACTCTCACAGGAGCTGATCGTTGTGACAATGAAACCTCTTGTGGACCCATCCTTTGCTATGCTCTACTCTCTGCTGCTCCGTTCCTTTCTTCGGACGTAAACTGATACCGTTCTGCCTGAGATATTTTTCCATTTTCGATTAGCCCCATTTTTCACCAGTGAGAACCACCGTGAACCTGTTCATCCAACCGGACATGTAGTCCATGCCAGAGCATAATGTCACTGGAATAAAACGTATTAGGCCTATTTCAGAGTTCAGTCGCTGCGCGACGCGACGGGATGATTAGCATAAGCATCGATCGAGATCGCGCCGCACGTCGATATGTATTCAAAGCATGTCATCGCGGCGATTAGCGATGGAAGTGTAAAATAGGCCTTAGTGCGTTTTTCGCCGTTTAAGTGGAGCAACAGAAAGCAGGTAATTGCAAAGGTCTGGTCTACAAATGGTTTCATTGTCACAACGAACAGTTCCTGTGATAGTAAAAAGTTCGCGTGCCCTTCTGGTGCGTTTTTCTCTATTTCTTCGTCAATTCAGTTCTGCCCGGGGGCCACACAATCGATTTAGCGAATAATCTTAAAATCGAAGATTATCGCGAACACTGCCTCTGAGGCTTCGTCAGAAGTTTATCATAAACAATGCCTTTAACATGTATTCTCTGCAGCACACCTTCCCCCTTCACCCATCTCCTAATACTCTACCAACAGTAAGGAGATGTGTAGCTCTATTTGGGTTTTTGAAGACTGCTATAGGGCTCCTACAACGAATTGTTCGGGGTTATGCTACATGGCAAGGAAGAAACAATGTTAACTGGTGCTTTCAATCATTAATTTGGGAGGTATTGGCGTTGGCTCAATTTTCATAGTGCCGTACAAAAATTAATCCTTGCTATTTTTCGAACAAAAATTTCCCTCTCATTCTCTTATAGACTTAGCTATTAACACTTCTTTTATTTTTCGAAGGCTTCGTCAATATTTTTAAGGGATTTTTGCAATCGATTCGCTGTCTGAACCCATAAACTGACGCTAATATAAATGAGAATAGTCCTTCCTACTCAACCTTTTCATGCAATGCTTTCTGAGTCTTCTGGGGATTCTCTTTTCATCGAGACATTTCTGAAGAGCCTTCGATTTCAATTATTACCGGCAACGGAGCGGTGGGCAATGGAGAAATGCGAAAGTTGATAAGGATGTTCCGACAAAAAAACTGCTGCTCGCTGGTGGGGATGATTGAAGGCTCTTTAGGACTTACGGACCTCATGCCGGGATGATAAGTCGGCAGGATTGAGCGGTGCCATGACCGAGTACCACCAATTCCGTGAGGCGCTTAAGGCGTCGTTCATACTCCCGCCGCCGAGCAGCGCGGTACACTGCATTTGTGTAATATTGATCACGCGGCGCGGCTCGGTCGATATGATAAGATTACGCTCGGCCGCGCGGCGGCGGGAGTATAAACGACGCCTAAAAATTTTGGAAAACATGCCTAGTCTTCAAGAAGTCGTCGTGAACTCATTCGGTAAACTTGATCGACTTGTTCTTATGTGGCAATAGTACGGTTCGATGATTTTCAGAAGGATTTTAGAACAATATCCGTAGATTTCACATTTGGATGTGAACATCTTTTGACTCGCACTGTGTGTGGTTAGAATTTCGAAAAAAATAGCTCGAATATCCTACTTACACACGTGTTGTCAAGGAGAGTATTTGTTTTAATGATGTTAAATTTCGGCCTGAAGGTCCTGGGAATTCATTGGGGAGTTATGTGCTCATAATCAGTCCTGATTAAATCAAACTTCTTTTTTTAAACTATTTCGAAATGTGTTTTTGTGTTTCAATGTTCAAAAAATTTCATACATGTGCAGTGTTGGAAACTGCTAGATCGGTGTTAGTTGAACAAAACTCATGAAATCGATAAAATCTCTAGGGTTTCCTAAGTTCTAGCTAGGACCATTTATTAGATTGTTTCGAGAGTTTTCTGCCATTGTGTCATTTCAGCTGACTGGATACACCGTCGAGATGCGGTATACTGGCTCCTATGCACCTGCGGTGTATCGACGGAAGATGAGGAAGGTTAGCGTTCGGCCATGTGGCCAAGGCTCGAGTAGACTGAGGTCTAGAAGAGATGATCAAGGACGAGCCGAACGTGCAGAAAAGGTTCGTAGAATATGTGCTTAGGAAGAGAATTTGACTCCCTATCAGGTATCTCGCGATGCCAACCTCAAAAGGCTTTTCGCATGCGCGCAGACTATTGCCCCCGACTGTCAGGTGTTGCAGATCGGGGTCTTATTTGTCGCATTGATAGTTGTTATGTAATTCGTGGCTGTGTTTGCGCGCTGTGTCCCTGATTTCGAAAAAATTGTGAAGCGTGGCGGAGGTTGTAAAGTTTGGCTCGGTGGGCGGATGCACGCGGCTGTTTCTTGCGAGAACTATAGCTTTCGGCTATCCGGCCAGCTTGCTTGGAAGACCAGTGCCCTAACACGCTCGTCAACTTTGTCGCGGCATTTTTCACGAGCTCTTTCGCCATATGTATTGTTCTAGTGCTGCCTGTTCCCGACAAGGTCTCGTCAGACGTCCATATCCGTGACTGCAGTTTTTCCCTTTCCACACTTTTTCCGTCCCTATCTATATTTTGGTGGTTGTTCTATCGACGGTTACTCAATTCTGTCATCTTGTTCAACTGGTCCAGCTGTTACTGCCGCCCGTGTTTTCTCTTGAGCCGGCGGCTTCTCGGAGCGTGTGCTTACCACTATTTTGCCTGTTTTACAGCGGCATCTCGTACAATTGCCGCATTATTTGACTGATATGCCTAAGAAGCCAACGAACCAAACGCCACTTGTTCTCCGCCGCATGCCTATAGTGGTAATTCCTCGTAAACGAAAATACAAGAACTATGTATCTCGACGACGAAATACCCACCTGCTTGCAAGCTTACGCAAATGTGTCTCTGATCCGCTCATGTATCGAAGTTTCAATCATTGGAAAAGTCTCTGGCGAGATTTCTCTCCAGTACAAGGTTTAACAAGTTCTCCTCCTCCTTCAGCTGATATTCCGCGGCTGATCGATGAAGAAGATACTTCCCGAACACCTGTTGTTACCAATGCCATGATCGCCCCGTCAGTGGATACAAAGCAATCACCCTTGTTCAAGAAGTTCTCTGGTAGAGTTACTCAACTCAAGAAGAATGAAGTTAGCCAAGCTGCTCTCCATGTTCCATTTTCTCCTGCTAAGGTGAACGTTAGTCAAGGCCGACGTCCTCTTCGAAAGGAATCTCCATCGAAAATTACTTCTTCACGTGCTTTACTCAACAACACACAGATGCAGGCAGCAGATGTGAGAAGCGATGCGGAGCAGTCGAATAATTCGCATCCAGAAGAAAAGGATGACACTGACAAGGCACCATCGTCTGCCGAAGCTAGTACCATGAAAGGTTCTGTTGTTTCGGTGCTTCAGAAATCAGGTGCTCCATCTCCTGCAAGTTTTCCGAAGGCTTCTCCTGAAGTTATTGAGAAACCTCCTGTAGTTCCGAACAGTAAGCCAAAAAGTTCGAAAGCAGCTGATCTACCGCTAGTGGATCAGAGGAATGCCGGAGCTACACCGTCGGCGCCAAAAGCTTTACGTAAAGCATATGGCTCAAAAAGTGGAACAACAATTTGCGCGATTGGGTCTCCTCTAACTGTGACATCCACTAATAATGTCAACAATGTTGAAGATCAGCAGCGACTAATCGAGAAGAAAGTGACCTTACGAAAGAGGAAAGATCAGATCAAGGAAGCTGCTGCTCCTGTTCAAATGCCGTCGAAATGTCAGATGGATATTGGAGAGAAATCAAGTCAAGCAGACGAACAGAGGGCGAAGAAAACTGTGAATGCGGTCGCTGCGGCATTTTCCACCCAGTCGATTTCCGTTGATGTGCCTGAGAATGTGAAAGTGGAAGAACCAGAAAAAGAAGGTGCTCCTCCTCCTGTAAAGAATGTGTCATCTGCGACCGCTAATCTCTTGGCTCAGCTCCAGCTTCCTCCTACAGTTTCAGCGAAAGTGGACAGAATTATTGCTTCGGGGCAGAAATCGAGGCCACAGAAAGTAAACGAGCAGGTCCATCTACGCATGTTTTGCTAGTTGTGAATATTCCTCATCAGAGAACATTTCAGAGGGCACGAATGAAAGCTCATCTCGATCGACAAGCAGCTGGAGTCTTGCCGGATGATGACGACGGTCACCTTATTTTCAAGAAGAACGACAGTCTTCATGGGCGATGTCAGTTGCCTTCGTAAATATTTTCGCGCTCAGTTTTTCTTAGTTAAATTTGTATACGCTTTAAAGTCATTATCGTGATGTTTTTACGCAAGCACTTATTTTCTTTATTGAATGATATTGCACGCATGAATATGTCTACTGCTGAATTCCAGGGGAGCTGAGAGAGGAACTAGGAGAAGGAACTTTTGGAAGAGTCGTGAAGGCCTACGACAAGCAGGTGTGTCGTTTGAAAAAGCTGAGGATCCCTGCCATCACTTTACTCACCTATTCAGAGGGATAAAATGAGGGCTGTGAAGATTGTACGAAATGTTCACAAGTATCGCGATGCTGCATACTTAGAAATTAAGGTGCTGTCGAAATTGAAACAGCTAGACCCTGATGGGAAACAGTAAGTTGAATTGTTGTTTGTTCTCTTTCAGCTCGTGACCTTATTTATGTTGATCGTTCGTGATTTATCAATGCATGCATTTACTGTTTCCTTCATTTGTCTAACGTATCTCTACAAATTCTTCATTTCATTTGTTTGGTGCAAAAATAATTGCGTCTCTTTTTGTAGAATCTACCATTTCGGTCTGAGATCTTTTGGAAAAATCTTATACACTATTTGAAAGCGCATTTCTTCCTCTGCCTAGTATTGCTTGTAATATTCGAAATTCGCATTCAAATTTAGTCTGTGTGGTTCCTGTTCTGAGAATTTGTCATGTTCATATTCGTCTCTTACCTTGCAAAGTATGAAACATGTGAGCATTAACGAAACATTCGATTCTCCCAAGAAGTTCATGTTCTGAGAGGAGATCAATTTAGACATGAAAAAGTATTCATTACTGAGGCCGCTCACACTGAATTTGAGTTTGAAATTCGAAAGTTTTCTAACTTCACGTCAAACGACCAGAAACATCAGTTTGGGAATGCGAACCTAGAATGCATACGTACATGTAAGACAAAACACAAAGTTGTGAAAAGCGCGTTAAGTTATCCTCAACCTTATGCATTTGCTTCAGTCTGTCATCTATGTGTGTGCCTACCTGTGATTCTTCTCATTATCTGCGGTACT
Organism: Aplectana chamaeleonis; assembly: GCA_029168955.1. Taxonomy (NCBI): domain Eukaryota; kingdom Metazoa; phylum Nematoda; class Chromadorea; order Rhabditida; family Cosmocercidae; genus Aplectana; species Aplectana chamaeleonis. The sequence goes on along the minus strand of JAPDOI010000710.1, from coordinate 156,505 downwards.
ACACTCGGTTTTCGTCTCTCTCGCCTCCGTGTTCAAATCGTTTTTCGATGTTTAAAGGCACAATCAAACCTCAGAATCGTTTCCCAGCATTTCTGCTTATCTTGGGGAGAATTTAGTGCTGATCCTAAGGTTGTTCCCAGAATCGCTCACAATCAGAACCCACTACGAACTGATTACTGACCTCTCAAAGATTGTGAATTCGGACGGTAAGAAATTCATGGACGAGTTATCTCGGGCGTGTTTTTTCATCGTCGTTCGTAGCTATCGGAGCAAGCCACAATTGAAAGGTAGACCGACATCAAATGGAAGGAAGGACATAGATCTTGATCAAAGTCCATGCCACGTCTCGTCCCTACTGAGACCGAAAACCGTTTTTTGGGCGGAAGGAATGGGTTCTCGATTTTTCTCGCTTATTCTGAAGAGTTGGGATTCCGCGTTTGGAAGGTTTTCTAGACACAGCGGCCTGGCCATAATATCCTTTTTTACCCACGAGCTTAGACAGTGACTTTAATGCCTTTTCGTACAGTTATTCGGGCATTTATGCGGAAACCGTGACAACATGCTATTGCTACACCGACATACATATAATGCATCATCTTGTTTTTATTCGTTGTTAATAGTAAAGGCTGGACTTGAGACCGACTCGAATAATTATCCGATCAATGTTTGAGTAATTCGGATATTCGACTATTCGATCAGAGGGTTCATTCGGAAGTAAGTGTCTGTTTTTTCTGAATATCAGGTCCATTCGAGAAATCAAGTCTTTTTCGAATACGTGAAATTGAGTCGATAGTTTTTTTTTGCGTATACGACTCATTCGAAATTCGGTATTATTCGTTTCTCGATTATTTTATTAAATCGGGAGTTCAAATTATTTGGTTTTTCGAATACATGGTTTATCCATAAAGTCGAATTATTGGATTTTTCGAATATTTGGCCAGTCCCAGGTTACAACATTGAATTATTCCGCCACCAAAAAAAACTCCGAGGTATTCGTAAGTTTCTCGAATGTTCTAATGTTTACTCATTTTTTCGGAAGAATTTTTGGAACAATCGTTCGAATCGAAATGAGGACAGATTTTTTGAACTTTTCCAGTTATTTGTAAACATTTGAGACGCCTTATTCTAATATTTTATTCCACTCGATGATTTCGAAAAGGCCTTACTCAAAAAAAAACAGACCTCCTGGATTTTTCAGAGAGACGGTATTTTAAAAGTTCATTCATTTGGCAATTTTGAAAAGCACTTCTATGTACGAAAAATTTATATATTCGGGAATTTATTCGAGACATTCGTTCTTCCGAGGTGTTCAGAAATTACGATATTTGATGTCTCAGTTTATTCGAATGCTAGCGTCGAACACCCATGTCTGATAGCATAGCATTACCATTTATGGTAAAGTCGATTGTTACTGTGCCAACCCTATGTGGTCATCAGTGTCAGTGTAGATCCGTCATCTCACTCTATCAATATATCTGCTTCCTTTTGCTTCACTCACCATAGTATACACCATCCCTAAATTACAATCAATTCTCTACTCACAGACTGTCATCCCTAACATAAAATTGAAAATGTGATCCCCTTGGGTTAAGTCGGTTGAATGAGCTTCGCACTTTATATTCTAAATGTGTATTTGCTTATGAGCAGTAACTGCTGTTTTTAGGAAAAATCTAAACAAAGTTCGATATGCATAGGTTTGGGGAGGTGCAACAGTCCGGTAAGGGGCAGCAGGACATACATATGGTTAGGTCCGTTTCTTGTTTCATCAAGAAAAAAAATTAAATTCAAACCGCGGCTGGCGGGGCGGTTTAAATCTCACCAGCGGCTGGCTGATAATTACCAGCCACCCCCCGCTGAGATTTAAACCGCCGCGCCAGCCGCGATTTGAATTTAAATGTTTTTTTTTTCTTCAGGAAACAAGCCACGGACCTAGCTATACGTATATTCTGTTGCACTCACGAAATGAACAGTGCCGAGCTTCCGTGTTTCTTCTGAATCTGAGATCGGGAGCGGTCTTCTGTTTTCGAAGGTATTGGAGGTTGTCAATTTACGTACATACATATATGGACAGGACCAGTTTCACCTCATAAGCAGTTTTCTACAACGCTCATGCAAGTATCTTTTGTACCAGGATTAACTTCCTTTCATATATTTCAATATCCTTGTGAACTTCGAAACCAAATCGTTTCCTTAGCGCGCATGTTGTTTTAGACGATGCCATAGAAGGTTTTCGCTGCTGTGTTTTCGAACTACCGGCTTCAATGCCTTCAACACAATTTTTTTAAAATTTGGATGAAATTTATTGAACAAAATGGATCCAGAATATGTGGTCTTAAGTACGAGTATTACCATGCGTTTCATAGCTATAATAACTATAAATTCATGCTGAAAACGAATCCTCTAGCAATATCGCCCTTAATTTTTCCAGATTCTACTTTCAAAATGCATGCGGAGTATAAGTTTCCGTTTCCTAAGTCTAACTACATCCATTTTTAAAATAATTTTCATCCTTTCGGACCATTTTAAAACCATACGAACACTCACGAGGATAATTTTTCATTCAAAAACAAGAGATCACCATCTAAGTTCAAAAGTATATTGGTTCTCCATAACATTCAGCGAGTTCTGACTGTCACCGAGCCCGTGGTGAGATTGCTGTGTCCATGACCCGGTGTTCCTTCGACTGTTGTTTTCACTTCCACTGTCGTAGAAACCTGCCGCCTATATGCGCTTAACTTGGTGATCGGAATGCCTCACATGTTCTCCCAAGTACTGAGAGCAGGACTGCATGTTGTCCACGTTAGAGAACCCAAGTTCTGTAGCCTGAGCCACTGTCACGCCGACCGGCTCACGCTAACACTGGCATTGCCTCACCGAGTGTCGGGTGGGGGGGGGGGGAGTCATATGAGCCAGTGGGTGCAACTTATGAGCCTTCATGTAGTCAGCTAAGTCTACCTTGGTATTTAGGAACGCCAATCTCAATTTTAGAGCTGTTGTGAGAAGCGACCTGCTTCAGTGTACTTCCTGCACGAGAACTGCTGCATATTGCCTAGTGCATACTTCGCTGCGGGTGCGACGACGTCGCCGGTCGCGCGCAAATGGGGATGACCCCCCTGTGTCAGGCTTGGTCCAAAACCGACTGAGTCTGGAGCGGAGAAACCGATCTCGATTGCACTGGCCCTGCCCGTGTGAGCACGCTGAACAGCAGCATCGACTTGGTGCATTGCGGACGAAAGTCGCAGACTGCCTCATTGGGTGGGTTTTCTGCACCCATCCCTCATTATTTCGGTACATGTCGACCGGGTGGGACTCAGTCGATCGACCAGCTCTGAGGGGGTCCTGACGCGACACTTCGTCTACGACCAATACCCGCAGATGATTTCTGAGGTATGTGACTGGGATTTGTTTGCGTTTTCCTCCATTTGACTCAATATGCTATGGATGAGATTGTTTTGTGCAGTCTCAAATTTTACCAAAACTTTGCCCACAGAGATTTTCGAGATTATAGTTTCTGATCAGATAGACACTGTCGATTTAGATTATCACCAGTAGCGGAGCGGTGAGTCCTGGTGAAATATAACTAGTGATAAGGGGGTTCCGACGAAAAAGTCATGGCTTCGCGCTGTGGTGACGCCATGTAACACGATTTTCGTTCCTGGCTTCTAAGTGTAATATTTCAATCGCTGATGCCCAAAGTATGTGAAAAATGACTTCATTGAGAACAAACTTCGCTTACACTACAACAGCACGAGGAAAACCCGTTTTTTTTTCTGTGAAAATAGAAAGATTTTCATTCAATTTCGGCATTATGAACAGGTGAAAACAAAAAATGCACAAGGAGTAGACAAACACATTCGGAAACCACTCAACAAGGTTCAAAAATGTGTAGATTTTGTGGATTTACGATTGTATTAAGAATCACTCTCTCTCTCGAAGTTGCACTCAAATGTAGTCCCTCATCATGTTTCGCTATATTGTCCTTGGTAACGACTCTGTTCGATGCTAAGGTCAGGGCTGGTATATTCTTCGGACCACAGATCAAGATGATTGCAAAATGTGAGAATTTCGCCTTTATCGAAAGTTGTTGAACAGGACAGAGAGAACGGCTTGGAGCAGTTTCGCTGCAGTTGTTCACGGCTTCCTAGGTGATCACAAAGCTGAAAGCTATGTGGAGTTGGTGCACTGTCATAGAAAATTATGCCAAAATGGGATGCAGAATGTCTCTGAAACTCCATGTCATTGATTCTTGACAAATTCAACGAGTAAGGCGAGCAGATATATTGGACTTTGAACTATAGTTGTACACGATCGAAATTTTCGAAAGATTTTTCGAAATTTTTTTCGTTCGTTTTCGTTCGTTCAAAAGTTCGTCGAACGAAATGTTTTCAAATTTCGTTCGTTAGAAATTTTTTCGAACGATTTTTTTTCAAATTTCGATCGTTCAAAGTTTTTTCGAGCGAATCTTTGTCAAATTTCGTACGTTCGAAATTTTTTCGAACAAAAATTTTTCAATTTTAGTTTGTTCAAAATCCGGTTTTTCGAAATTTGTTCGTTCGGAATTTTTTCGAACAAATTTCGAAAAAAGTTCGAAATTTTCGACATATTCCGAAAAAAATTCGAAATTCCCGATAAATTTCGAAAAAAAAATTGAAATTTCGAAAGGAATCGAAATTTTGATCAGTTCCGAAATTAGTTCGTTCGACCTCCGAAATTTCGAAAGCTTTTCGAAATTCGTTCGTTCGAAAGTTTTCCGAACTTGAACGAAATTTTTTCAATTTTCGTTTGTTCGAAATTTTTTCGAACGAAAAATTTTCGATTTTCGTTCGTTCGACATTTTTTTCGAAATTGTTCAACTATACTTTGAACGTCGTTACCAAGGACAGTATAACGAAATCATGAAGGGGACTACATTTGGGTGCATCTTCGAGAGAGTGATTCTTAGTACAATCGTAAATCTAGAATATCTACACATTTCTGAACATTGTTGAGTGGTTTCCGACTGTGTCTGTCTAATCATTAAGCCTTTTTCGTTTTCACCTGGTCATAGTGCCGAAAATGATTAAAAATCTTTCTATTTTCACAAAAAAAAACGAATTTCTTCGTGCTGTCGTCGAGTAAGCAATGTTTGTGCTTAATGAAGTCATTCTCCACATACATTAGACAATAGCAATCGAAATATAAACAGCAATTTCCCAAATTTCATTGTCCTAGTCACAAAAGCGAAGTTTTCCTGGGATAACAGCGACTTCCTGTCTGTTTTAGACCTAACGGGTTAGAAAAACACAATTTCAACCCAGGAGCAGAAAAAAAGTAGAAATTTGTTACATAGTGTAATCGCGTGCAGGAGCTTGCTTGGATGAACCAGAGTCTGACAGTTTTGTTTTCGATTTTCGTTTCTAAAAGTAGCTAGGTGACCTTACATGCAATGAAACTTCTGTGGTTCATTAAAAATCAGAAAAGCGATGTTAAGACAGTGAACAGCACCCAAAAAGAACCATCCTGGGCAAGGCTGCAGCCAAATCCAGAACATCGAACTGCATATTCAGTTACACGTAACATGGTGGCCTACCGAAATGTTTTGAAAGTTGATCAACCAACCTCAAATTCGCGCTCAGCACCCGAAACAACCCTGGCAGAAGCTAACTTTTTTACGAACCCATTTTTTCTTCACAATTTTTGTAACATGTCTTTTAGCTTTGTCGTACTGAACGATCGCCTTCTCATGCCATTTGCCTTCGGGCCGTTCAAGTTTTATTCATAGACTCAATGAAACAGTAATTGTTGGTAGCGTTCTCAACTGATGGTTCCTCTAACAAGGGAAGTATAAGAAGCGTAGGTCTGAACGGTAGAAATCTAATGTCATGTGGGAATGTTCGCGCATTACATGGTAAAATAGTGTGGGCGGCCCTCCGCGAAAGATAGATCTGAAGGAGTTATAAGCTCCGAAAGTTTGCCAGCCATCGACCTCCTCCTAGTCTATGGATCGATAAGCGGTCAAATCAACAGCATCGACGGCGCAAAGGAAAGAAGGGGCAGTGGTGGGCATGAGACCAGGGTTCGTATATCCCCCAGAGCTGTTTTTTTGTAAATTCATCGAACTTTCTTATTTTGATCAAAAATCATATCACAAATGTCATCTTATCCTTTTGCTGCGCGATATAGCCATATCGACGGTGAAATAGACTCGGGTACAAAGGATTTAAAGTTTTGTTCCCCATCAAAGATTTCCATCGTTCTGGAGAAGTTATATGATTTGAAAGTATTAACATCACATATTTTTAACAACCTTATCACTTTATTGGACGCAAAATACATAACCATTTCTTTCACCAATGGTAAATAGGCACATAAAGCATCAAACATAAGCAAATTCCGCAATAGGGACAGCGAATGAACGCGATAGGCCCCTGGCAATCTATCTCTTCACAGCGGCCGAGCGCTACATTTGATTCAAGATCAGTTGGAGTTTCGAAAGGACCCGGACCGATAAGAACGTAGCCGGCCTTAAAGGCAGTGTTCACGATAATCTTCGATTTTGAGATTGATAGCTAAATCGATTGTTTGGCCCCCGGGTAGAACATAAATGACGAAGGAATCGAGAAAAACGCACAAGAAGGTCACGCAATCCTTTACTCTCACCCCACCTCTTTACTCTCACAGGAACTGTTCGTTGTGACAATGAAATCATTTGTCGACCCGTCCTTTACAATTATTTGCTTTCTGTTGCTCCGTTGTCTTCTTCGGACCCTACCTAGTATTATTTTGCCTGGAATATTGTTCCATTTTCGACTGATCCCATTTTTCACCGGTGACAACCACTGTGAACATGTTCATACAACTGGTCAACTAGTCCAGGCCAGAGATTAATGTCACTGAAATATGACGTTTTAGTGCGTTTCTCGCCGTTTCTTCGTAATTTCTGTAACACTCGGTGGCCAACCTTTTGTTTTGAGTGGAAAACTCGGGAACGAAAATCATCGTGAACACTGCCTTTAAAGGCATCGTCCACTTCGAAAACCACATATTATTTTGAACGACCTAAAAATTCAAAATTTTGAAGAGCAATAGTAGAGTGAAATCGCTTGAGCGGTGCTTTCGAATAGCTGAAAAACCTGATGTCTGCCAGCTGAACCAAGCTTGTTACGCCAGGCGGTTTCGTCAAAATCTGCAAGTTTTTCCCCGCCGGCACAAGAGCCTGTATCGCGCTTTGATTGGAAAAATCACTTCTTGAGTCGAGAAAGAGAGCACAATTTTTCGGCATTTGCTGGATGAAAACATTCTCGAAAAATGCAAGTGTTGTTAACGTCGTCATGATATGGGTTGTTTCGCTGACGACGTAAAGTTTCGTTGTCTTGAATACACCCTTCAATGGGAAGCGACCACCCGGCTCTGGTAACTGGACAAACCATTTCTCCGACCTTGCCTGATGGGAAAATGAAGGGCATGACGGTCAGACTACGGGTGGTCGCAGAAGCCGACTGCACCAAGCGCATCGTCTTCTGTTACTTAATGGTTCTCGTAGCTTGTTCAAAATAGGTTATGTGGGGTAATACTTCCCAATCATATAAGTTCCCCAAAACAATGGGAAAGCTTTGGCGAGGAACAAAACCTTGAATCCCTTGTACCCGAGTCTATTTCACTCTCGATATGGCTATATCGCTCAGCAAAAGGATAAGATGACATATGTGATATAGTTTTTGCTCAAAATATGAAAGTTCCGTGAATTTGCAAAAAAACAGCTCTGGGGGAGATTCGAACCCTGGTCACATGCCCACCACTGCCCCTTCCTCCCTTTGCGCCGTCGATGCTGTTGACTGGATCGCTTAACAGATGATAGACTAGGAGGAAGTCGATGGTCGGCAAACTTTCGGAGCTTATAACTCCTTCAGCTCTATCTTTCGTGGCGGGTACCCAACACTATTTCACAATGTAATGCGTGAACATTCCCACATGACATTAGATTTCTACCGTTCAGACCTACTCTTCTTATACTTCCCTTGTAAGTTGGAGCGTTAGCTTCTTGTACTGCCTAAAGGCAGTGTCCGCAATTAAAACCATTCCCGGGTTTTCACCGAACTACAAAAGTTTCGGGGCCTATGGCAAAATCAGTGTCGAAAAAACGGCTGAAAAAGAGCCCCAAATAACCCTGCACGGCCCTGAACTTCTGTGTAAAGCCCACTTCCCCCAACCAGGGTCAAGCGCAAGGTGGTCCGCGGATTACCGTGGGACCGGGGGGGGGGGGGGGAGGGTCGTTATTTTTTTCTGGAAAACTTGAAAATTTGGAGGGGGTCGGTTTTTTCAACCCATCTAAAATAATTTCTGTATCGCTGAAAAATCGCGTTCTGAGGTAAAATTATCTGGTACCATGATTAATTGCAATGGGGTTGTCAACATTATCGATGGAACAAGGGCAGTATCCAGGGTTAAAAACCTGAAAACTACTTTTTTTGAAGCACTCCCAGTTTGAGTGTGCAGGACGTCGTCGGAAGTGGGTGGGGCCCCGCGGTAGTGTGCAGGACGTCACAGGAAATGGGCGGGAGTCCAGTGGGAGTGTGCAGGACGTCATGAAAAGTGTTCAGGACATCAGTGAGAGTTTGCAGGACGTCATAGAAAGTGTGCCGAAACCCAGTGGGAGGGTGCAAGACGTCATAGAAAGTGTGCAGCACCCCAGTGGTAGAGTGCAGGACTTCATCGGAAGTGGGCGGGGCCCCAGTGGTAGAGTGCAGGACTTCATCGGAAGTGTGCAGCACCCCAGTGGTAGAGTGCAGGACTTCATCGGAAGTGGGCGGGGTCCCAGTGGTAGAGTGCAGGACTCCATCGGAAGTGGGCGGGGCCGGTGGGAGTGTGCAGGGCGTTATCGGAAGTGGGCGGGGCCCCAGTGGGAGTGTGCAGAACGTCGTAGAAAGTGCGCAGGACCCCAGTAGGAGTGTGTAGAACGTGATAAAAGTGTGCAGGACGTCATAAAAAGTGTGCAGGACCTTAATGGAAGTGTGCAGAACGTCACAGAAAGTGAGCATGACCCCAGTTGGAGTGTGCGGGACTTCATAGGAAGTGGGCGAGGCTCCATTGGGGAAGTGCAGGACGTCATCGAAATTGGGCAGTTTCCCAGTGGGAGTGTGCAGGACGTCATCCAAAGTGTAAAATGTAGAAAAAATGAAGAAATCTGAAATTTTTTATTATTCCAAATTGTACCCTTTTTGTACCGAAGGAAATATAGGAAAACATGTCTCTTGAGAAGCGTGCGACGCGTTTCAAGAAGGACGCACTTCGAAAACATTTTCTCGTCAATCTAGGGAAATGCGCGGCACCTCGACTGCCGACACTTCACTGTTCGTCACTCATTACAACCGCTCAGTCATTTCGATTGGCTAACTCCCATAAACCAGTTTTATATATGTTGCAAGTCTGAGCTTATCAAAATCTGCTTCAAAAAAACAATAACATCCACGTACATATTTCATTTATTGAGAACAAGGGCATGGTGTTGGTCATGTAAGGAAACAGCACCTAAGCCCCCGGTCAGACTTCGTCGAAAAACCTGCTGAGTCCGACTGAGTCCGAATGTGTCCGGGGTGGGAAAACCTGCTGAGTCCCACTGAGTCCCGGTTGCCCCCAGCGCCAACCAACTCCTCTGCGAAACACGCAATTGATAGTGACGATTATCACCTCAGCTGTGAATCGGAACGTGTTTGGTGGCTGATTTTTCGTGTCTTCAACATGTCTGAATTTGATTTCCGTATCAGCAGCAGGTGGGGCAGAGCGCAGACGACGAGAGTCGAGATGCGGCGGGACTCGGCAGGTCGCAGTCGGCCGAAAGAAATGCACCCAAATCACGTGAGAAATTCCTATATCGACCGGGTGGGGTAAGGACGATTTCGGTGGGACTCAGTCGGTGCATTGGCCCCGCCCTTGTACGCATGAGAACCATCAGTATCGACCGGGGGGATTGGGGTGGGCATCAGACGGTCGCAGTCGGAGTCAGCGGGTTGATTTTTTTGCACCCGTCTTCCACGAATTCGATGCGTATCGACCCGGTTTGACTCAGTAGATCCACTGACTATGACGGGGGCCTAAAATGCGAGTGCATTTCTCCTTATCATGACAAAGATGGTTAAGCGAAAATAATCGCTTGGAAATTTTACAAACTGAAAGGAGGGGCAGTGGGTTGCGACAAAAAGGAAGGAGAGACGGAAGGGGTCATAAATGTGATGCTGGTAGCAACCGACGATCTTTGATCCCACATTTTCATACCCCCACGACCTGCTGTAAATGTCTGGCAGCCTGCTCTGGACAGAAGAGTTTATTCGGATAGCAACCTTCTGGCAGACGGAAGTCAGTTATGACAAACGAATCTGCCTCAGGAGGTTTGCGCACGTAAATATTTTCTTGAGCCAAAACTTCGCTAGGTCTCGCTAGTCTGTGAACGAATACGGTCGAAAACTTCAGATAATCGATAAATGAACCTCAGATTCGTGATCAGCTCCCCAAATAACCCCCCAGAGCGAATTTTTAGTCAAATCTGGAATATTTTTCTCAAACACTTCGAGAGCCCTCTGGTATAAATATGAAAGCCCAACCGAAAATCTGTACAAGTCCAAAACGCTGTTAGTCTGCGCAAAGTTTGGAAAATGTTCCTTTAACCAAACTTTGCTTAGTGGGGTAGTTTTAGGCGCTGAACACGATTATAAGGTCCGTTTCCCGATTTTTGTAAAAATAATGTGCTTTTTGGAGGGTACATTAGGTACAAAATCAAAGAAAAAAAGCCTATAACTTTTTTTAGAGTGGGTCTAGGCAGCTGCGATGAGCATATTCGGACTTTTCGTCCGAAAATGGTTCTAGAAAAGTACATTTCATTTGCAATGGTCACTATGACTTATTGTGGTCCCCTTGTAAAAGAAAGGAGGGTAAAGCCAAGCAGTAAAAACAAATTTGAAAACCAAAAGTTTCGGTTGCACTGCGACGTTTCCGCTGGTCCCAACTTCAAATCAAGCCTCATGCATTCCTCTTTTTTTTGAGCAACGTGAAATAAATGACCGTCATGTATCAATTTCCAGGCTATCGCGACCGTCTTGTTATCTCTGCTGAGTTTATCGGTATGCTCACACCTGAGGATTGAGGAATTTTGGCGTAATTCAATGCCGGCAATAAGTGAAAAAGATGGTCGTGAACCGTACGAGAACATTTGAGAACTATGAGGTAACAACTGGCGGCAAATTATGTACGTGCATGGTCTGCAACTGTATTAGGAAACAGTTTAACTGACGGAGAACTTCTTTGACTCGAAACAATCGACTATCGAATTTATTCGACTGTTCGGGTCTATCGAATAATCGAGTCTTCGACTAATTCGGTTTTTCAAAATTTCGAATAATCGAGTAGTCGAGTGACTCGATGACTCGACTCGACATAAGTATAGTATCTACCAAGATGCACTCGTATGATTACCAGACCACTCTCGAGTCACACTTTCTTCCCTTAATGACGCCGACAAACTGTCAGAGTCATGTTTTCCAACAGGATAACGCAAGCATCCACGCAATCCAGTCAGCGGAGAGTGGCTCAGATCGCATAACATCGCTTCCCTGACGTAGCCAGTCTGTAGTTTCCACCGAAATTCAGTGAAGAACCTGTGGAGAATAGTCGCCAGATAGGTCTGCATGAAGAATCGCCAGTTTCGATCAGTCGCGGAGCTGAAACGTGCAATCAAGGCAGCATGGAACGGAATCGACTCATCAATTATGATCAGCCTAACTGCAAGTATGTGTCGAAGGCTATTCGAAGTAGCTAAGCAGTGTGGAGGACCTATGGACTCCTAAACTTCTGGGTTGTTGCGTTTTTCTTCGAAAGAAATGTGTTTCTTTGAGTGGTCGTATGGTTTTGAAACAGCATAAAATTAAAAAAGTTGTTATGAAAAGATTTGAAATGAAAGAAAATAGACGGAATCTCGTACCCCACCCTAATTTTGGACGTAGAATCTAAAAAAACGCAGCGCCGAAACTATTGAACTTCTCATTTTTTCGGGAACGCCAATATCTGGGGTGGCCGTATGGTTATGAGACGCACTATAGTTTATTGTTGGGTGGCGTCAAGCTTCTGAACGACGTTGGCAGTTTCTTGGAAGTTCTCGTTTACATGTTTGCGAACATCGGAAATAACGTTCACCTTCTTCAAGAGGAGGCAAAGCAATTTTCCATCGACACATGGAGAAGACGTTTCTCTTTATTCCTGGGCTGCGTCACCACTGGCTCCTACGTGGTTGTTATGTTCAAAATAGGCTTTAAACTCTAAGGCATCGTCTGTAGGGTTTGTTGGTTAAGGGAGTGGTCGACAAATCCCCTCGTAGGACAAAGCAGGCACTCCAAATGCTTCTCCTGGGTCTGACTCATACGAGAAGGTAAGCAGTTGCGGCCCGTACAGTCCTTCCTTCTCTCAGGCATTTTACCCTCCTGGAGTTCCCCCGGATGTATGCGTGAAAATCACCGCAGAAAGACACAGTCTTTTCATCAACGAACGATTGTGCTGGCTGCAGTAAAATGATAGAGTCTCTCTCCGAGTCGTAGTAGATGAGGTAGGATTGAGCCCTTAGTTTGAAGTCTTCATCAGTGTTAGGAAACACTGTAGCATTCTGCGCTAAAACATGAGATTGATACGGTTTTCTGCGTAAGCGCCTTGTAAAAATTATTCAAATCCTTCGAAATCTCAGCATTGCAAGTTCTATCCCGTTTTTCACTGTTAGGACCAATTTTTTTCGCAGTCGAAATTTTCGTGCCAGATGTGTCCCGGACATGGAAAAAAATCTGTCAAAGAATTGAGAAAGGTTGACAGATGTTGGGAGATGTTAAGTTCCGAGGATGAGCTCATAAAATCGATTCAAAGCCGAGTTATGACCGGTCAAAGGTGCGGTGGTTCAAAACCTCCACCGGCCAAAAACGCAGGGCGAAGATTTTTCCGGTTTCTGAAGTGCTTTTCGGCTTCCCATCTGGTTGAGCTTTTTCAATATGGAACGCTATTGATTAACTTTGGAATGGTAAAGCCCGAAAAATTGAGAAAACATCTAAAATGAAGGACTCAATAACGTCATCCTATTTTTTCACCCTTCCTAGAGGGTCGTTTTTAGCCTAAAAAATGTCCCTCTCAGGGGGAGTCGTTGTTCAGGACGACCCGGACCACCGCTGTGCCTGACCCTGCCCCCAATTGCCGCTGATGGTAGCAAACGACGGACGGATTGACTTCAACAAAACATCCTTCCATATAATAAAAGAATCCAAGCACAAAGCATAACCACCTGGGTCTCCAACATTAAAACACTATTTCGTCACATCTCTAATCACTCCAAACCAGTATTGAGCTGTATGTGCATTCCGATTCGCCAAGACCGTCAAAGTATAGTTAAGCTTATGCAACCTTGAAGTCATTTAGGGGAAGGTTGGGGGATTACGTTTTTCGGTTCTCAACATACTCCCGTCGAAAAAAGCAAAAAATCAACCAGCAGTCTGAGTTTCTTCAGCAAAACAACTTCATCCTCATAACGTCGATGAGGTTCAGTTAACGGTATCACATCAGGTCTCGACCTTCGTGCGTAGGTGACACGACAAGATCATTCACCAGACTTATAACCACCTCCCGGACTTTATGCCCCACCCCAAAGTTCGATAAACCGTAATCAAAATTTTTTCAAGCAGCTTCAAGATCCATTCGAGGATTTCTGTGTAGTTTGAAAGCCTTCTTCAATGACGACAAGTTCACGGATCAAAAGTAATCGCGAAGCGGCGCGAATCCCCCGGCACATGGTTCCCGGACAAAGCTCCGCGAAGCGTCGCTTTTGCCGGGGTTTTCCTGAACGGGAGAGAATTAATTTGTTCAGAAAAGCCACTCAGTTTCCGGACAGAGCGCCGCGAAGCGGCGCGAACCTTCCGGCACTTGGTTCCCGGACAAAGCGCCGCGAAGCGGCCCTTTGGCCGGGTACCATCATGAAGTGATCAAACTTTTTCACTTGACGCACGGATTGAACAAATTCATCTCATTTGAATATTGTTTTTTTTTGGAGTCGGTTTTCCAGTTGTTTGTTTCGCTCAGTGACCGTTGAGAAGAGTGGGCGGGGATCGCGCTGTCTTTATAAGTTTAGGGCGGCGTAGGGCTAGTTGGGGCTGTCTTCAGCCGTTTTTTGACATTGCTGCTGCCACGAGCCCACACCTTCCGATTTCCGGTGAAAACTCGGAGACGGTTTCCATCATGGACACTGCCTTTAATACAAAAATTGAAGTCTGTTGGCTGCTGTTTTTTGCAGTTGAGGCAAGAAGCAGCATTCCTCGCAAAAAGCTTTCTTCAACAACAAGGTTGACATGGTTAGAGCACAAGTAAAGAGTGTTGTTCAATTTCATCGAGGTGAAGGTAAAATTTTGAAAGATTTCATGGCGTTCAACATACTACTCTAGTTGCAGCGCTGTGCAAGCCAACAAGCTAGCTACGCATAGCTTCGCAAATCCCTCATAACGTTTTTGTAGACCTATTAGTTTAAGGCAGTGTTCACGATAAATTTCACTTCCAATATCTCTACGGTTTACAGAAGGTCTGGTGCCCTATATAGCGAAGCACGCATGAAAAGTACGCGAAAATCGCGTTTTTGAGCCAAGATAGGTCCCTCATTTACGTTGATTTCTGAGCGTAGAGTAATTGACCGCTATGAATTATGATAGCATTCAATGCAATCAAGCGATGAGCTCAGTTATCAGCACTTCCTTGACTTGATCATTCCTGTAATCCGAGTTCATTTGTTCATTCCTAGGGGGCGGATCTGGGGCACCAAAAAGCTTGTTTGCAGCCGTTATTTTGTCACTCCTGGCTCGTTTTCTACCGTTCTTTCGACACTGGGAGCCTAGGATCCTTCTCGGTTATCATTTCACTTCGGAAAGTCCTCGATGATGATCATCGTGAACGCTGCCTCTATAGCCAAAGAAGCCAATCTACACTTCTGTGATGATGCCTTAAATACGGAAATGCATCAATACGGAAATGCTTCTTTTTTTCGGGTTGCAAACTGGAAATTTTGAGTTTTTTTCTCTGGTTGTGTATTTTTGCACAATCCTGATTCGGCCATAGACAGCGATTTATTTAGCTCCTTCTGACGGTATTGTTGCTGATTCGAAAGCTTTGAGCGAAATTATGGTTGGTTCCCTTCTTTGTTTGCAGACTTGCGTAGGAGATTTCTTGTCCCCCGTTGTGAAACACTTCTGTGATTCGTTGCTGTTCACATGAGCTATGTAGCCTATTATCCTAAAATTCGCGCCTGAATAGCAAGAGGAGTGTTCAAAGCGTTGAACGCGTCCACGAAAACGACTTGTATTGTTGGTCTCTTAGGCATTCATAGTGAAACTGCGCAGTATCCCGCCCGGAGCTGCGGGTTTCAAGAAGTCACAAGCTTGAAACGGTAGTCTTTTGAGTGATCTATAGAACGCCATTGTTGTAATTATATTGTTTGTACCTTAGTAGTAATTGTATGACATTGTAAAGTATTGTGATTTAGCCTATATTTTTGTTTTTGGCTTGTTTGCTGTTGTCCTCTGCCGAAGTGTCGGAAAAGTCACCGACCAGAGGCGATTCAATGAGGAGGCGGGGCTGCCCCCGCTGGTTAATGGGCGGAGAAGCCCTGACGCGCCAGTGGGCGGAGCAGGCCCCGCGAGCCCTCGCCATAGCGTGCATAAGGCGCCACTTCGGAGTGAATTGGTCTTCGGGCGTGTGCCGGCAGCTCGTGCTGATGTCTGGTTGATCTGGTGGTTGGCGGCTCTGGTGTCTGGCGAACTGGTGTCTGGTGGTCTGGCGATCTGGCGTCTGGCGGTCTGGTGTCTGGCGCTTTGGTGTCTGGTGTCTGGTCAATCGCTGGTCTGATGCGTCGATAGTGGCAGTGACGCAGAGGATCTAAGGATCCACCCGCAATTCCATATTACTATTCACGCCAGGGTAAGGGTCAAACTCCCAGGTTCGAGAAGGAGTTGGCAGACGGGTTTCGCCGTGAGGGGCGGAAAGTCCGCATACACACCTAGCAGACGGGTTCCGTTGGAGAGACGGAAATCCCGCATACACACCTAACAGACGGGTTCCGTCGTGAGAGACGGAAGGTTCACGCACACACCTAGCAGACGGGATTCGTCGAGAAAGACGGAAAGTCGCGCATCTAGGCTTAGGGCTTGCAGATTTGTCAGAAGTAGCACTGTGCGTGCTTCCTTAGTTTTTATTGTGTGTTTGTTGTCATTTCTTGTATAAAGGGTATAATCTACGGTGTCTGCACAGTCAATATTTGTTGTGTTCTTACAAGGAAATTAAGTAGCGCGGGGTGACTTGCAAGAGGTGAAGCTCAGCCATTCAACCGCTCAGCTCAATCATTCAACCCCAAGTGGCATGGATGCGTTGAGGAACCTAGGCGGAAGGCCTACCCAAGTCCCAACACTATCTGACATGGGGGCCGAGCCGGTGACAACATTTATTGATTGCGGACATCCGCAGCACTAACAACACCAACATGATCAACAACGCAGTCGAAGTCGACGCGGAACGCGGAACAGTCGCGGCTGGAAGAATCTCATCACTTGTAGTTCCAGACAGGTCGATGATAAACTCCAAGAGCAGAGGAAGGGTGTATCTGAAAAGAAGCGCGGTACTGTACGTTCACTTGTGCAGACGACAGTCGATACAGCAGTTGTTGCGATCGGTTCCACGCTGCAGCAGAGTGCACATCAACTGTTCTATACCCAGTCGTGACTTAGGGAAAAGGAGGAGCAGATTGTTTTGCTGCGATCACAATTGTGTTCTTTGCAAGCACTGCTGTCATCATGTACTCCGCCTCAGTTAGCACCGCTGGTCGAATCAATGAGTCGGCATGACGATAGAGAGCACAGAGCTGCCGCGGGCACGTCCAGTAGACCCGGAGGACTTCCAGGGCGGGTTGTAGTGGACATCAAGGTGAAGGGGGCCCAGGAAGCCAAGGCTGAGTTGCATGTCATGCACTCCTGTGGCGACACTATCTTTCTGGAGACTAACGTATTGGCTGCGTTAGGGGTAGAGGTCAGATTGATCCCAGCATTGACAAATAGACATGCCGAGAGAGTAGCAGGCGGAGGGCAGCAGACCTAGAAGCGCCTTCACGAAGGTAGTGAGAGGGGCGCGAAGACGGGCTGCGATCCCGCCATCCTCTGAGGCTGTCAGAGAGTCTTCGTCGTTGGGAGAAGTGGCTGCGGCCAGGAGCGATTTCTTGTCGAGCAATGACAGGCTGGAGTTAGTAGTTCGCCTTGTGTGGGATGGTTCCGGTTGTGTACCTGTCGTAAATTGAGATGTGGAGCCCATGGTTATCCGTGATGGAGACGGACCCAGCAAACAGTCGGTGTACCGTGGGTGCAACCCAAGGATGGTTAACACACCCGAAGGTGTGCAGAAGCTGCATAGGGTGGACAGGGTGCAGACGGAGGAGAAAAAAGCAGAGTTGACTAGGTCACGGAGGTTGGCAAAGCAACCCGCTGAGCTCCCGGAACTTGGCACAAAGCAACTACAGCGAGGTGTTCGCTGCTTGCAAGGCAGAACCCACTCACATGTGTCCTGTCGGTTGCGAAGGACAAGAGATTTCACAAGAGTCCGAAGATTGTGGCAAGGGTGATCGAGTTGATGCTAGAGTACTTGCAAAGCGGTGAAAATTCTCTCACCCTGAGCAAGCGATGTACTCGTGTAGTTCACTCCATGTTGCGAAAGCATGTGCAAAACTTGCACTTGTAAGACTTTTTGCAAAGAAACTGGAGTCAGTTTGTGAACAAATCGGTGAGCTAGCGAAGACACCGGCTGTGACGATTGAGTCCCCGGTTTTGAGAAACCTTAGCCGAAGACGCAGAGGACGACCACCTGATAAGATAGCAGTCAAGCGTTGTTGGACGCGCTGTTCTGGGGTCAGTGCTGACCATGAGGAGATGCGGCGGTGTGCCATATCCCAACGATGGCCGGATATGATTCGTGCTAAAGGACGCGCTACAGGTGGTGTACCTCGCAAAGACGATAGTAGCTGCACCGGTAGACGTTATGAATGTGGTCGGCACCATGATTTCATTAGACGTCAAGGTTGTGCTTGCGAAGATCGAGACGAATGCAGTCGACGTGGTCGACGCTATGGTCTCTCTGGACGAGCTGAACGTTACTCCGTCATTAGATGCGATGGTTCCGAAGTGCGAGCTGAACGCGGTAGATGCGATGGTTCCAACGGACGAGCTGAACGCGGTAGATGCGATGGCTTCGATGAGCGTGTCAAATGTGGTCTCCCGGATAAATGCGATGGTTCCTGCATACGTGTTGGACGTGATGGCGAGGTGCCGACGACATCTGGAGGAGGAGTGGGGTTGAGTGGAACAACCCAATTTGTGGAGGAGGGACGTCAGTGATCTATAGAACGCCATTGTTGTAATTGTATTGTTTATGGCTTAGTAGGAATTGTATGATATCGTAAAGTTTTGAGATTTAGCCTATATTGTTGTTCTTGGCTTGTTTGCTGTTGTCCTCTGCCGAAGTGTCGGAAAAGCTACCGACTAGAGGTGATTCAATGAGGAGACGGGGCTGCCCTCGCTGGCTAGTGGGCGGGGAAGCTCTCACGCGCCAGTGGGCGGGGCAGGCCCGCGAGCCCTCGCCACAGCGTACATAAGGCGCCACTTCGGAGTGAATTGGTCTTCGGGCGTGTGCCGTCTGGCGAGCTGGTGTCTTGCGGTCTGGCGATCTGGTGTCTGGTGGTTTGGTGTCTGGCGGTTTGGTGTTTGGCTGGTTGGTGTCTGGTGGCTGGTGCATGGCAGTCTGGTGTCTGGTCAATCGCTGGTGTTATGCGTCGATAGTGGCAGTGACGCAGAGGAACTAAGGATCCACCCGCAATTCCATATTACTATTTACGCCGGTGTAAGGGTCAAACTCCCCTGGTTCGGTAAGGAGTTGACAGACGGGTTCCGTCGTGAGGGACGGAAAGTCCGCATACTCACCTAGCAGACGGGTTCCGTCGTGAGGGACGGAAAGTCCGCATACACACCTAGCAGACGGGATCCGTCGAGAAGGACGGAAAGTCGCGCACCTAGGCATAGGGCTTGCAGATTCGTCAGAAGTAGCACTGGGCGTGCTTCCTTAGTTTATATCGTGTGTTTGTTGTCATTTCTCGTATAAAGAGTATAATCTGCGGTGTCTGCACAGTCAATATTTGTTGTGTTCGTACTGGGAAATTAAATAGCGTGGGGTGACTTGGAAGAGGTCAAGCTCAGCCGTGGTAATCATTCAACCCCAAGTGGCATGGATGCGTTGAGCCTAGGCGGAAGGCCTACCCAAGTCCCAACACCATCTGACAGTCTTTTGTACTTTTTACACCTTCCAAAACGCACAGTAATCTTTCGAATATCTGGAAACGGACCTCATAATCGTGTTCAGCGTCAAAAATAACCCCCCCCCCACCTGGACTAAGTGAGGTGAAATTTTGTTTCTTGAATTTTTAATAGTGTGGTAGCGTCTTCGACTTGTACGTATTGTTGGTTAAGCGTCTACTTCTACCAATGAGAGTAGGGGGTTTCGATAGGGTTAAAGATAATTGACTGTTCCAGATTTGACTCAAACTTTCCTCATGTGGATCATTAGCTGTGCTGATCTCGAATCTGAGATCTCTTTGTCGTTTTCCCTGAAGTTTTCTGTCCTAAAAGCAGTGCTCACGATAAATTATGGGTGTTTAGTTTCTTACAGATTATGATAGGTCAAGGGCTTACTGTGACAGCAGCGTCAAAAAGGTCTGCGAAAAAAAAGACGAGGAAGCACTTTTTTCCCGCCAACATAGCACCTCTTGCTTGTGTGATGTCCCGTTTTTGAGAATGTGAGGATTGAACGGTGTGATGGAATGATTTCCATGTGATAACGTGATCTTATCTTATCGGCCGACTAATCGAAACCATTTCTTTTGCTAACCGGCTGTTTACGTGTTGAAGGTTTTTCAGAGAGGATTAGTGTGCGGGGCGGGATCTCCGGAAAAGGGTGGAGTCTCCGGATACGGGAGTGTTTCGTTTGGGCACTTCTAGGGTAAGGTATTTCGCTATGATCGGTCCGTGAGAGGCCCTTCGTGGAACCTGTATATTTTCGCGGCCCCCTTCCTTTAGCATAAAAATTTTTGCGGCCTCAGGCGGGTCATTATCAATGGAAAATGTGATCAATGGAAAATTAGCAAAATTCGATGATGTTGAGGATAAATACAAATATTGTCATTTTTCTAACAAATTTTTGAAATATTTTTTCATTGCAGTCTCATTTTCACAACGCCTTGCACCGCCCAAAACCAAATAAATTTGCATAGTGAGCAGCAAGGGCTGCGGCCCCCTCCCCTTTCCGGCGTCCAAAGGTGCGGCCCCCTCTGTGATCATCACAGCGTAAGCCTAACCCTGGGCACTTCTAGACGTTTTTTTTTTCACGACCGGCTCACCATCTAATATACCGTTAGTTCTCTGCAAAAACAAATCGCTAACTTTTCCATCGTGAACACTGCCTTTAATCTGCTTAAACCCTCCCATCGGGGGAATTTTTTTGAGGGCAAAACGCGACTTCTGACGATTTCCGGAACGCTACGGTATAAATGGCTCAAATTGTTTCTCTGAGGGTTATTTCAGGCGCTTAACACGAATCTGAGGTCCGTTTATCAATTGACGGCACACAGTAGATGGCGGTGGGTATACGGTAGTTCGGCCAAGGTGTCAGATTTGTCAAAAAATTTTTTTGCGGTGTTTATTCGAGGTGATGATTGTGAATTTGATATCCTTTTGTCGGTTTTCAAAATACTAATGTAGGTTTTGCTTCCCTAATGTCATGGTACCCACCGCAACCTTTAGTAAACCTCATAATTTTGGCAAGCCGGCCGCAGATTCGTTTTCAGCACCCTAAATAACCGAACAAATTTTCAAAATAGTCTAAAAAATGCCTGATGCGTGGTACCCTTGCCTTTTGCAAAGTTTGAAAAGCGCTTATAACTTCTTGAAACTGGCAGTAGGGGGCGAGATACTGCGCAGTTTTACATCAAGGCCAAAGAGGTACTTACAATACAGTTCGTTTTCGCAGGAGCGTTTATCGCTCTGAACACTTTCCGTTTTTGTTTTTTCCTACCGCTCACGTTGCTCATAAAATTGAGGTATCTGTTGTTAATCCTTGCGATCAATTTCACAGTACTTCTATCACGAGCTTTTTAACTTTGGACGGCTTTTGCTAGTTTCTGATGGTAGGTTTTAAATGATCTTCTGTCTTACCTAACTATCCATCTAACCATCGTTTGTTGTGCTTCGCTGATCCCATGAGACAAGCATTTGTTGCTGCTGTGTGATCCGAAAATGCCGCAGTAGCAGCTCGGCGAAGAATTATTGATTTCAGGGGCATTCGTTGTAAACCAGATAACCCTTCGGCAACCTTAGTGTAAGAGCGATTATCACGTAGCATTTTTATACTTTTAGTTAAGAAATTCGAGTGGTGTCATTGCTAGCGACGGGATCGCATCAGGGGTGTGCAGTAAAATGTTTTCACCGAGATTTTTTTTCGGTAAATTCACTGAAAACGGTCATTTCGTTAAAAATTTTTGGGCCTTCGTTTTGTCAGATATTAGCTTAGGGAAACGAATTCCAAAGGGCCTTCACGCAAACGAGATCACAGTGTGTCAAATTTGTCATATATGCTTACATATCTGATAATTAGAATCTATCACGAGAATGCTAATTAAATTCAAGAATTGGCATCTCAAAATGTTCAGTCCCGAGAGCTTTTTGTTATTCTTCATTTGATGGGCGGATGATGTTGCAAATTCTTAAATTGAAACGTTCTATGATCTTCTGAAGGAGCGGAAATATTCTATTTATCAAAACAGCTGAGGGCCCATTCATACTCCTAGCCGCTTTTCCCGCTAGAGCGGTGCGCTACGAGAAATTCATCCATTCTGCCACAGAGAGCCTCTGTGTTAGAGCGGCGTATAGTTAGGCTTCAACTGTGCCGTATAGGCATTTTCGATCCAAGCAATTTTGTACATAATAACTCAGGTCTGGTTATTACGATATGGAACGAAAATAATGACCGGCCTGAAATCATTTATACTCTTCACTGGCTAGAGCGGAGAAGGCGAACCGGAGTGCAAATGGGTCCGAAATGAAAAAATTGAAAGTGATTCTAGACCAAGTACGACTGTCACTGAATCTTGGCATAGTTGAATGTTAGTAGTGTTAGTTGTTAGTAGAGCCAGGACCAAGATGTTAATCACTTTATTTGGTTGACGTTTCGGCCAATCGCCTTCGTCGGAACCTGGAAAGTCAGAACATAAGTGATATACCCTCCCAAACACACTTTCAAATTACAGAGGAAAAGGACGGTTTACTACGAGATATCTACCAAGCAAAACAATAAACGACCACGCAACGCTCACCTTATCTGCGCCGAGCCAGAGTAGTATTGAGCTCCCTACGCTGCAGATGCAGTGGGTGGTCAGATGGCGCGCGTTCTCGACATGAAGACGTTGAGGTCACAGTCCACAGAGGTCAAGAAACGGGGCGAGCTCAGCTGTTTTGGCTAAACACTCATCTTTTCTGTTCATTTTAGGATTTTTAGCGGTTATCCAAAACGCCTTTAAAGTTTTGCGCGCTGCGGTTTGCGGCTCCCGTGCAAGAATCCTGAAGGTCACCTCAAACTCCATGCTCTCATGACATAGTCTCCGGTGGGCCCCCAGAGGTGTGGCCGTGTTGGACTTCCTCAAACCAGCGATATGTTCCTTTACACGCGTGCTCAGAGTCCGACCAGTTTCCCCGATATATTCATCCTGGCAGAGGCCACACTTTATGACGTATACTACCCCTGATGTCATATAGTCCCCCTCCCGACCGGAGGGGCATACCACGCTATCGGGGGTGGCACAAAAACGATCGTACAGCCTATTGCGGATCAGCTGACGCTTAAGGTTAGGAGGAGGAATTTCGACCACCCTTACAGCATCTTCAAGGCTACATTTCCGCAAAGCCGCACGAATCGCATAGCTGAAAGCGTCAGAAACAAATGGCAGGCAGAAAGAGATTTTGGGTGCACCGTCAGCTGCTCGAACTTCGCGCATCCCAGTGGTTTTGGGTTTGCACCGATGCTGATAGCCATTGGAAATAGCGATTTTGCGTGCCAACTCTAATGAGTTGGTTTTTCCTTCGCAGTCAGATGAAACTATTTTAGCGGTGCTGAACAGATTTCTGACCACTGGCTGTTTTGTTTTGAAAGGATGCGCAGAGAGCGAGTGGACCAAAATGTTTTTGTTGCTAGTTTTGCGATACCATTTCGTTCGATGAAACCCGCGCTCCAGATGAACTTCTACGTTTAAGAAAGGGAGCCAGTTTTGTTTTGGTTGTTCCCGTGTGAACTTTATGCTATCAGATTGCTGATTGAGTAAGCTGAAACAGGCATCGATCTCTTTTTGAGTTGAGCAGACAATGAAAACATCGTCGATATAACGACAATATAATATAGGTCGACGTTCTAGTACCGGTTTTTCTATTTTTGACATAAAAGCTGATTCTCATTGCGCATGATTCTTTCAAGTACGGAACAAGCTCAAGCGGTTCTGCGCTGTGCTCGGGGAAGGGTCCGGGAAAGACGCTCCAATACTAGAAGGGAGGGGGGGGGGGGTGAAAAATCTCATGACGGAAAGCATGGGAAAGCATGAATGTGAAGAGCGTGAGTAAGGTTCTGCGGTGGGAACAGTATTCGATAATGAGATTGTAATTGCCGCTGTTCCACGATTTTCGGCCATGGATTAGACACTTGGCATTTTCATAAGTTCGAATTTGAGTGCGAATCGTTCTGCGATTCTTGTCAAGGGATGTACGCTCCTGGGTGGGCGAAATTTTGACATGAGTTCGGAAATTTTGCCACCCCCCCCCCACCCGATATCGAAACTGCTCACGGTACGCTATCTTCAAACTGATGCTCCTTTCATCCCAAAGCGAGCGTTCATGTTGCCGTTAAAGGCAGCATACACGTTCGTAACCGTGGTTGGGATAACAATGTGAATCGAATCGTTTGGTGTAAAACATGATGCCTACGCATTTTGATGCGTCAAAAACGGCCCACAATACCGTTACAGGAGTAGCAAGTCTGGCCTCGCCCGTGTTTTCACGCCCCCTGTATTTGCGCTTCTCCTCCAACGCAGGGTTTCTGGGTCAACTTCGCCGTTAGTGACGGGTGTGGATCATTTGTTAGGCAATGCGCCAACAGTACCGACGTTGAAGATGACCCAGCAACCCTGCGCAAATACAGGGGGCGTGAAAATACGGGTGGGGCCGATCTTGCTACTCCTGTAACGGCATTGTGGGTCGTTTTTGACGTTTCAAAATGCGTAAGCGTTGTAATCAGGGCCATACCACTCTATTCCCGTAGTTACCTCAATCACGTTTACGAGCGTGTATACTGACTGCCTTTAAGGGCAGCATACACATCCGTAGAAGTGATTGAGATAACCATGGAAATAGACTGGTGTGTCTCAGAACCCAACGCCTACGCATTTTGAAGCGTCAAAAACGACCCATACAGGGTTCGGCGCGGGGTGTGGATATCCACATCGGGGGATCTGAGCTGCGCAATGGTGGAGGGAGGGAGTCTGAGCTCCACCGGGAGACCACCTGAATCATCTGACCGGGGGTAAGGCTATAAAACGGCCAATGTCTCACCGTCGACTGCGTACCACGCGCTGCGCGACCGCACGCGCGTCGGAAGCGAACGAGTTTTGGCCGCCGCCCGACGAGTGTCGGCCGCCGCGCGGCAGCCGAAACGTCGCGCGGCGGTCAAAACTCGTCGCGCGGCGGCCAAAACTCGTTCGCTTCCCACGCGCGTGCGGTCGCGCAGCGCGTGGTACGCAGTCGACGGTGAGACATTGGCCGTTTTATGGCCTGTACACTGTTTAGAAATATTTTTTGTGATTAATTCGCTAATACCCGTCCAATTAACATGAAACCTTGTTGTAATTAAATTTATGTAAATGTTAAAATTATGGTAAAGGTTCTCCTACGGTTGAATATAAGGCACATAGGTTCTGCTCAGAACTTTTTAAATAACTTGTTTCCCAGCAATAACCAGCAAAAACCAACTTTAATTCAACTAATTTAGCTTGAAACCACTTTATTTCAACTAAGGATTGACTTATGTCGGAGACCATCAACATAAATTGACTTCAAAACAACTGTAGCCCTACTTTGCGCTCAATCACTGGGGAAAAATAGTCGAAGCTCACTTTCTCCAGCTGATCAGGGATGCTATACGGTGTAAACAAGCTTCGATTCAGCCAAATTCAGCGATACGGTATCAACAACAGGATATCAGCATAAGACTCGAGAATCGGTTAAATATCTTCAAATGTGTCGGTTGCTTTATCAATTGATGGTGATCACGTCGTAATGTGTTTATCACGTGCATGACCGGTATAAAAGGTGCATCATCTTGCTCGAGTCCTCAGTCGGCATTCTCATGCGGGCCCTGGAGGGTGATTTTGAGTCACTCTTCGGAGGCCAGCATATTTTTGACCGCTGGGGGGATGGTGGGCATCCCCACGGTGGGGGGGCGGTTTTGTCAGCGGTCCGCGGTGATGGTGGTTCCTCACCGCTGACCGCGGCAAAGATCGCGGCCAACCGGCAAAGGTCCGCAGGCCATCACCCCCAGTACCTCAGTAGCTTGTTATACAGTTCTTCTTACAGTATGGCAATTTTTGTTGGCAAGTTGGTGAGCCTCAAGTTGTTTTCAAAATACAAACAACTACATATACCGTGATTAGTTACAAGCAGAAAGTTGTTTCTAAAGTTGAAATCAAGTAAACGAAAATGTTCTGTGTGGGAGTGTTTCCTGGATAGTTGTGTACCGAAATGCAATTAAGAACAGATTGGAAGCTACGGAATGGGGCGGAAGAAAAGAGTGGTTGCGATGAATGAACTTATTGGCAAAGGCGAAGACGACGAGACGTACTAAAGAAATAAACATGTTTTCAGAATTGAACAGGTCACTTTAAATGTATCGAAAACACGCTGTAATAAGTGGTTAGATACGAAAATAGGTGCATGAATTTTAGCTAGACCAGACATGGCCAAAACGCTTGCTAGTTGGAAAGAGCGTCAT
Source organism: Aplectana chamaeleonis (assembly GCA_029168955.1). NCBI lineage: Eukaryota > Metazoa > Nematoda > Chromadorea > Rhabditida > Cosmocercidae > Aplectana > Aplectana chamaeleonis. The sequence continues at coordinate 130,357 of JAPDOI010000710.1, read as the reverse complement.
CTAATCTGGTTACGTTTCGAATTTCATTCTCCGAAACCCGCTCATACACGAAACACACTACGCGGATTCGATCTAGCAAGGTGCTTAATTTTCAGAAAACATTAGACCTCACATTTTTTTGGAAAGTAAGGGTCACGAAAATAAGTTAGTCGAGTCGAGAGTGGTAGATTTACCCTTCATACAAATTTTCAGCCTCTAAGATAGACGCTGAAAGGCACTTATCTGTGTGGCCCACACCTGTCGCAGGTGCGGTCGCGCTGGAAGTCTACATTTTTGCACGGTATGAGTCAGGAGAATACGATAATCGAGTCCAGCGTGGTCGATTTACCCTGTATACAACCTTTTACCGTCTCGGTGTAACGCCGAAGACCATTACATAGGAAGCGGAACAAGGTAAAAAAACGTCGCTCCACAAACCTGGAGTAGGGTTTTAAAACACCTGTAACTTAACTTCCAAAAAGCTACCCCGGGTTTGAGCGAAACTAAGAAACTAGGTTTGTAATCACACCGAATGAAACTTTACTCGTTCCCAGAAAACGCCTTACAAAAAATTTACTAGGCGTGGACTTTTGATGTTTTGAGCATAAATGTCCACACTTAGCCAGTGCATTTAGGTGTGGACATTTATGCTCAAAACATCAAATGTCTGCACCTAGTAAATTTTCTTGTGAGGCGTCCTCTGGGAGCGAGTAAAGTTTTATTCGCCTCGGTTAAAAACCTAGTTTCTTAGTCTTGCTCAAACCCGGGGTAGCTTTTTTGGAAGTTAAAGGCAGTGTTCACGATAAAAGTCGTTTTTCTGTTTTTCCGCCTATCTGGAAAACGGCCGCATGCTGATTTCAATTATGTCCCTGGGATCGTGCAAGACCCCCTGAAAACGAAGTTATGGCCCCTCTAAATTCAGCTAGGGAAACATTGTGGACGAGTTGTCCGAGGCTTGTAACTCCCGTTTTTTGCAGCCGATGTGTGCGAGCTGACCCGAATAAAGAGAGACTTTGAGAATAAAGGGAAGAACGGGGCTTTTGATCGGAAACCATCGAAAAACCAACCACGAATTCAGGGGAACTGTTATAGGACGTGGGCGGAGTGGCCCAATGGGTTGGCTGGCCCACGAGATTTTCACCCACTTACCGGTCGTTTTTCGTCGCACTTCCGCTCTTAGTCTTCTTAGAGGGACCCAAAGCTCACGTTTTAGCCAAAAAAATGCGTGCACCTTTTTCTCCGTGAACACTGCCTTTGAGTTACAGGTGTTTTAAAACCCTACTCCAGGTTTGTGGACCGACGTTTTTTTACCTTGTTCCGCTTCTTATGTAAGGGTCTTCGGCGTTACGCTGAGGCGGTAAAGGATTACACACAGGGTAAATCGACCACGCTGGACTCAAATATCCTACTCTCGTCACACCTAAATTTCGAAATTGACGACTTCCGGCGGGGCCACACCTGAGAAATGTGTGTGGCCTTGTGTTGTAGCGGTGTTCAGCATCTATGCTGGACGGTGAAAGTGAGTGTATTGAGTAAATCGACCACGCTGGACTCGATCATCGTATTCTCCTGACTCATACCTTGCAAAAATGTAGAATTCCAGCGCGACCGCACCTGCGACAGGTGTGGGCCACACAGAGAAGGGTCTTTCAGCGTCCATCTTAGAGGCTGAAAATTTGTATATAGGATAGATCTACCGCTCTCGACTCGAATATCTTATTTTCGTGACCCTTACTTTGCGAAAAAATGCAAGGTCTATGTTTTCCGAAAAGTAAGCATCTTGCGGGACCGACCCGTGTCGTGTGCTCCATGTAGGAGTAAGTTTCGGAAAAAATTCGCAACGTAGCCAGATTGGATGACGCTCTTTCGAACCAGAAGTCTATACATCTGAAGTGACATGTTCTTCTTGTACTTGCGAAATGAATTCGCGAACTCATATTAATTTGAAAACACATTTATTTTTTCGAGACATCCCGTATTCTTGACCTTAGCCAATTGTTTCATCTTCTACACGCTTCTTTTGCGCCACGTATATACCATAGCTTCCTACCCGGAGTCATTCACAAATTCTGGATACACGTTCAAACCTATGTGCCTTGAATTTAACATTAGGAGAGCCTTCACTGTAATCAAAACCCTTACTTTAGCTAAGTTTTTCAAAAACGCAGACAACTTCATGTAATCCGTCAAGAGGAGCCTCGTCCGTGATCTATTTCAATGTTATTGTTTTTTTTCTGAAATGGTTGTTCTTCTTAAAATGATACATCTTTCTGAATAAGTTGTTCCTTTTCTTCCAATTTTACTACAAAAACAGACAATTAACAATCCTGGGAGGAGGTCCGAGAAAATCGTTTAAAGTTTGACTTATTAACGCTTCTGGGAGGGGGTCTGAGAAAATTGCCAAAAGTTTGCTTTTAGAGAGGAGGGTCTGAGAAAGTTTAGCCTTGTCCACACCTCGTGCCGAACCCTGGACCTATAAGGCCGCTACACGAGTGAGAAGTTGGCCCCCCTGTATTTCTCCGCCTCCTGTATTTGTTTACCTCCTCCAAAACAGCCGTCGGCGACGTTTTTGGGTGGTTCAATAAGTACAATAAGCAAACCACATACATCGACGATGATAGGAATGCCCCACACCCCTGTTCTAGAGGAGGACAGCAAATTTAGGGGGCGGAGGTTTACAGGGGAGTAGCCAAGTTTGCTACTCGTGTAGCGGTATTGTGGGTCGTTTCTGACGCTTCAAAATGCGTAGGCGTTGGGTTCTGAGGCGCACCATTCTATTTCAGTAGTTACATCCACCACGTTTACGAGCGTGTATGCTGCTTCGAACATAATGGTACTGAGAACAGCTTCTAAGGTATTGTATGATCAATTAGGCTAGCCAACACCTTTTCTCTTCATTTTAACACAAATCTCGGCGAATGTGACGACCGCTCACTGATTTTTTGTTGATTGCAACGCGAGCTTTTATGTTGATAGCTGCAGACACGCGTCCTCTCCCGATTCCGATCCAAAACCTTCCTCAAACGGTTTTCATCATTAGTGCTATTTCTTTCAATGGCATGTTGCTTAGGCATCTTTCATAGTCCTCACTGAAAGCCTTGCACGCGCGGGAATAGCGGTGAACTGTTAATGTTCTCACCGCGCCGGACGCACGTGTCACCCATCTAGCACCGCCATAACGGCGCCGCCCAAACCGCCATGTCAGTATCACTGTTTGGATCAATACTCTCTTCTCAATTTAAGTCCGCTCCTACATTAATAATTCTGGGACTTTCCTACGCTACCGCTACACGCAAATGCAAGCCATGAATTCCTGTTTCTGTCACAGTTGAGGTCCAACTTTAACCAGCAACGCCCTGGCGTTGCCGCCGGAGATCTCATAGCTCTCTCCCGCGCGGTGAAAAGTTACATAGTTCACAGCTCATCCCACCCGTGTCGCGCTTGCGGTGAGGACTATGAAAGGCACCTTAGCATTCCAGGTTTTCAAAAAATGAAAAAAAACTCTGTTGATAATGACGCGTTCAAAAGATCTTTCATGTTTTACTTGTCCATTGATCTGAGCAGTCTATAAAATTCTATTGGTCTACCAAGATCATTTTCATGATTGGTCATATAGTCAAGAATGTCCTTATATCTTTCTTTTTTTTCTCGACCTCTTGGGTTTCTTTTTCCCTCTGTTTTTTCTTTCTTTAGTGATATTAAGTGAGAAGAAGGGATGACTTTTCTTGTATTAAAGCGGATTTGCAACGTCCGTAATATTTCCATAGCCCTTAATATTATCATTGAGTCCAAGTGGATGAGCAGTCATTAAAAGCTTGATCCAGAACAATTCCTTTTCTAGCAAAACGCTCAGGTCTTCATTTGACTTTAAAGCATCCAGGACATACACAGAAAATCTTGAACGGCATTGTTGAAAATGCTCATATAAAAGTGTGTTTTTTGAAGGTTTTCGAATTTTTCAGATGTTCTCTAATTCTAATTTTCAGACTTCGTTGACTAATTCCAACATATTGTTAACTGCTACAATTGCACTGTAAGCAACAGACCCTTAATATTACAATTGGTGGACGAAGTTTGATAAGTATTAATTGAAAAATTTGTTGTATTAGAGCAAATCTGATTCTCAAATCTGATAATACTGCAAATGCTACAATTTTTTTACACTTTTTACCCACGCTATGACCTCCCAAGTCCTTAACTGTATTCTGCCCATTACGTATAGGCCATAAAACGGCCAATGTCTCACCGTCGACTGCGTACCACGCGCTGCGCGACCGCACGCGCGACGGAAGCGAACGAGTTTTGGCCGCCGCGCGACGTTTCGGCCGCCGCGCGGCGGCCGAAACTCGTCGCGCGCCCGCCAAAACTAGTTCGCTTCCGACGAGCGTGCGGTCGCGCAGCGCGTGGTACCCAGTCAACGGTGAGACATTGGCCGTTTTATGACCTGTACCTTGTACATCGTGAAGCTAGATACCTGAAAGTAATTCCTCTGACTGACTTGCATGGAGTTTTTTGACTGTTAAATCCACATCACCCAGGAAGCCAAGCCTAAGTGAAGGGGGGGGGGATCCACCTTAAGGTTGGTGTACCGAAAGGCTTCGGTGGGGCTGCCATCGAGGGAATGACGGGCACTTTTTCGTTCCAACGAACCAGTGCTACCGGAAGCGTGCAGAGCAGACCCCAACCATGCTACTCTACACACACCCCACATCAGCAACAACGCCTATTTTTAGGAGGAGGTATGGCCCTTCTTGAGTGGTTGAATGTAGTGTTACTGGATTATGTCTAAGCCGTTATACATGCAAGACAAAAAACACAAAAAAATCTTTACCATATATGAAAGGCATCTGTCAGTCTGTCATGGTATTTCGTCCTCAGTGCATCGTATGTCAACCGAAATCAACCGTGTTTTAAAATTCAGCCTCCACATAGGGAAGTATACGACGCATTTTTTACGCATGACTTTGATATCAACACTGTCGCCGGTTCAATTACCCAAGTATGGGTATTTTGGTCCCGCCCATGCACCACGGGGTCCTGCTCATCCGGCGGTGACCCCAGTGAACGCTGGGAGCGTTGGCTACGGCGCGTGTTGGTGTGCCGACCGCGGCGCGTGTCAGTATGCCGGCCGGTGAATAGACCTTGCCCGAATCAACGGCTTTCCCTCGCTGCAAGAAGTTGTGGCATGGCCCTTTTTTTGCAAATCACTCCTATTACGTTGATTCCGGTATTGTGCTTCGTCCCGTTTGGCGGAGCCAAACGACCAGCGGCGCAGGCCGGTGCATATTTTCACTGAGAGCTTATCATAACTCTTTCAAGTATCTATGCATTGAAATGGATTTCTCCACTTGTCCAAAAATTAACATATTAATATATTTGTAGTATAATGAAATGTCAGATGACATAACTATCCCAGTAGAGAAGAGAAGCTACTATACAATAAAGATCGAACTGCTAGAAGAAGTATAGAGACTTCAGGAGACCAGCCGGTCCGGAAATTCACCAGTAGGTGCTGAGGTTTTGTTTCCTGCGCACACACGGGTTTCCCTCTGTGTTGTGCACGCAAAACAGTGCGACCAAAAGAGAAAGGAAAGATGTAAAGGAATAAGAAGTTGATAAAGTCCGTTTTGCCTCTGCCCGCAGACGAACCTTACCAAACAATTCTGCCGAGGCTCCTCAGTGAGGAACAGAATTGTCGATGAGAAATAAATGAGAAAGCTGAGCCATAAACGGAACTTGTTAGCAAGATTAATGAAAGGAGACTGAATGAGAACGAAGAGGCGCGGAAGAGTTGAAGAGTAATGAAAGTCCAAAATAGGGAAAGGTCAGGTCCAAAATCAATGTGGGATCAATAAAGTCGTATGTTGTAGGTCGTTCAACGATAACAGTAGCTGGAATACAACAGGATTCGAGACTTTAGTGTAGCTAATATCCGAATTTATAGAGTAGCAGCGACAAGTTGTTTAACATGATTGTAATCATCTGGCAAGAGGAACCTATATGAGTTTTTTTTGTTGCGATACATGCATTTGACTATGTTAACGACAATTAATTCTGAAGAGGTATCCTTTGTTTATTAGTGAGCTCTTCAATTCTTCCAATTTATCCATGAGAAAGTTTACTTCAGAGCAGACATTGGCTATCCTCAAGGTCTCTGTGTAAATTTTTGCGGCCTTGATGATTACAGAAACTGCAGAATCTGATTGTGGCAATTTTTCTCACTAGAAAATCAAAGTTATCTGTTTTATTGTATAAATTGGTCAAAATTGCATTATCATCTATTCTTATATTGATATCTACAGGCCATAAAACGGCCAATGTCTCACCGTCGACTGCGTACCACGCGCTGCGCGACCGCACGTGCGTTGGAAGCAGACGAGTTTTGCCCGCCGCGCGACGAGTTTCCGGCCGCCGCGCGTCGCCGAAACGTCGCGCGGCGGTCAAAACTCGTCGCGCGGCAGCAAAACCCGTCTGCTTCCGACGCGCGTGCGGTCGCGCAGCGCGTGGTACGCAGTCGGCGGTGAGACATTGGCCGTTTTATGGCCTGTAAGTATTAGGTCTAGAAGTTAATTTCCGCGTTTTTTTACGCTTTTTACACTATTGAAAACTGGACATACTTAAACAAAATTTTTATTCAAAATAATTTCCGTCATTAATAACAACCATTTCCCAGAGTTTGGGTAACTTATGGATTCCATCATAATAAAATTTTTCTGGTTTGGCCTCCACCCATTCATCGAGCCATTTTTTGACATCTTGACGATCTTGAAAGCGCTGCTCCGCTAGACCATGCGCCATTGACCGGAAAAGGTGATAATCCGACGGGGCGATGTCTGGAGAGTACGGCGGGTGCGGTAAGACTTCCCATTTGAACTCTTTTAGCGTATCCTTTACCGTTCGAGCAACATGAGGTCGAGCGTTATCATGAAGCAATATGGCTTTTTCGTGTCGACTCGCCCATTCTGGTCTCTTTGCTTCGATTTCATGCCGCAATTGCGCTAGTTGATGTTGATAGCGATTCGCAGTAACTGTTTCGCCAGGTTGAAGAAGTTCATAGTACAGTATACCGCGTTGATCCCACCATATGCACAGTAAGACCTTCTTCCCGTGGATGTTTGGTTTTGCGGTCGAAGTTGTTGTTTCACCAGGACTAACCCACGATTTTCTTCGCTTCGGATTGTCGTAGTACACCCACTTTTCATCGCCAGTTATGATGCGGTGTAAAAAGACTTTCTTTGGAATCGGTCCAACAAGATTTGTGAAGTTGTTTTTCTCTGCTCTTTGTTGCGTTCTGAGAGCTCATAGGGGATCCATTTTCCTTCCTTTTGAATCTTCCCCATTGCCTTCAATCGAATAGAAATTGCTTTTTGGGTGACGCCGAGAGATGCCGCGAGCTGTTCTTGCGTTTGAGCCGAATCTTGATCCAACAAAGCCTGAAGTTCTTCGTCTTCGAACTTTTGGCTGTCCTGGTCGATCTTTGTCCTTAACGTCAAAATCACCCGATTTGAAACGCTGAAACCATTCTTGGCAGGTTCTTATGGATGGAGCAGCATCCCCGTAAGCTTGGGCAAGCATTTGGTGCGCGTCAGTGGCTTTCTTCTTGAGATGAAAAAGGAAAAGGAGAGCTTCCCGCAAATGGCGTTTTTCCGGCACAAAAGTTGACATATTCTGAAACTAAAATAATACTTTTTTTATAAGGTACGTGAAGCAAGTTATATATCAATAGAAAGCTGATAATACAGTGAGCATTATAACATAAAATTCGTTATATAAAAATAATTTTATTTTTTACAAAATATCAATAACAACAAAAACGCGGAAATTAACTTCTAGACCTAATAATTGGTATGAAATGCATTCATGTGAGTTCTTTTGATCTCTAATACATTTTTATAAACAGCTGCTAACAAATCTTCAACATATCGATCATGTTTGTTGTGAATAACCAATAAGTCGTCCATATATCTAAATGGCTCCAATAGAACATTCTGATCAAAAGAAAAAGTTTTGGAAAATTGAAACTCCATCAGAGATAAGACCAGGTCTACTAAAATTGGACTAGAATTACCGCCTTGTGGAACCCCTTGTTTCTGTTTGAAAACGATGCCTCCGAATAAACAGTAACCATTTTTGAGAAGGTAATCAACGCTGTAGATTAAATATTGCTTAGTATAATATCTATAACTATTACTTCTTAAATGACTATCCGTATAGAAGGATTTGAAACCATTGCATGCAATGAGTTTTTTGTTTGAGTTTTTGTAGCACATGTTTACCAAGTAACTCATACAGCTAATAATAGTGTGGCATGAGGTAGGTTGGTAAACATATCCGTAAAATCTGCGGAATAAAACTTCGCTTTTGTATTTTTAAATGCGTTCAATTGCTCTCCAATATTTGTGTTTGCTATTGCCCAGTATGTTTTGATTGTTTTATTACGAGAACGGACTATATTTGTGTTATTTACAAAATGTTTCTTGAGTGTCGTGAATATCATGCATAATTCTTGAGCTAGAGGTTTCAATCTGCTATTATGTGCACCTGTAATGCATCTGATTTCAATAGTTTTACGCAAGAGGCGTGTAGAACACCGCAACGGTTCGCTTTTGCTGTTTAGAAGAGTCGACCAAGAATATCGTTTTGAGAAGATATTGTTCACTTTCTGTAAACTCTCGTCATTTCACTTTCCTATTGTTCCCTTTTTGTTAGAACGTTTCTGACGCGAACCAAACCTCTTTCGCTTGGAAGACCCCTTTTTCATAAAATTTCCAATAGTTGTCATGTATCGCGTGTTTTCTATAGCTCTTTTCGTTTTCGGTTTCCGCCTTTACTGATTGACGTATTTTTTTGCTGTTTTCTCACATATTGTCTTGTCTTGCGGTTGCTTGCCCTCATCGCACCCATCCTGTAGCCCCTTACCTATCATTGTTTTTAGCATCACAACGTAAATATGGCCCTGAGTCTGAGCAAAAAATGCGGCGAAATTAGATATGAATTTGTGAATTTGTACTGCTCAAATTTTTCCACTTGATTTTGTCTTGTCTTGCGGTCGCTTGCCCTCACCGCACCCATCCTGTAGCCCCTTACCCACCATTGTTTTTAGCATTACAACGTAAATATGGCCCCGAGTCTGAGCAAAAAAATGCGGCGAAATTAGATATGAATTTGTACTGGTCAAATTTTTCCACTTGACAAGAATTCATCACGTGGTCGGATATGATTCGCTAATTTGTTAGAAAATAATCAATGTAGAAAGCGACATGCATGCAATCATCTTTCCTTTGCTTGAAAACTCTTCCGCTGTCAGCTTATTCTTGAACAACAGACGTGGACGATTACGTTGCAAAAACTTTTTCTCGTTTCCAGTTATTTCTCGCACTTCAGACATACGCAACTATGCAGAAGCGCCTGTTCAGCGCGCGGCACGGCACCTAAACGCTATTAAAGGCACAGGACACCCAAAAAAACATTTTCTAGCTTGCATGCTAATCTTGGAGAGGGTGACACGCTGATCACAGTGGTATCTCTGAATTCGCCCAATACCCCCTATGAACAGAGTTACGGCTCCTCAAAGATGCTTATATTTTGAGGGTGAAACATTGGTGGACGAGTTGTCTCGGGCCTGTATTTCTCTTCATTCGAAATCGTTGCGCGAGAGCGAGCCAGGATAAGGAGATAGTCCGGAAATGGATTGAAGAACGCGACACGGTCGAAATTTATCCATCCATCCGGCTGATATTGAGGTCAAAAGCCAGGAAGGGGGTCGGGCCTGTGGTGGTGAGTGAAGGGGGTCGGGCCTGTGGTGGTAGCTTATATCTCGCTTATTTGGGGGAATTGAGATCCCGCACTCGGCACGTGTTATACAGGAGGGGTCTACTACACAAATAAACGAAAATCGCAAAATTCATCTCTGAGGGTGTACTGTGCCTTTAAGCTTAATACGCAATATCTTGTTGGGCATTTGAGAGACAGCCGCTTTGCCTTCTTCGTTCACGTTAACGGTCGCGATGCGCTGACTACCATCTGAGAACGCTCGCGTCCTTGTAGAAGGTACCCCGCAAATTTCAGGAGTTTCAAGCAAATATAGAAAAGCATTGATTGGCTCTTTGATCCCTACACTTTCTCAGATTATGTTGCACCAGCGGTTACTATGTGGTGAGAGAAGAGTTAGGAATGTTTCAATAGGCATCAAACATAATGAACGATTTATTAGGCTAATAAAAGGTGGCAGGAAAATGAGGGCTGCCGTTCGTCGGGTGAGTCGAATGTAGCAATGGCCATCCGTCATGGGCCCTTTCCAGGTGGTCTCGCAGTTTACGGTATGCATGCAGTCCTGGGCGGCCTGTCGAGGAGGCGCCAATTAGAAACTTTTGAATCGTCGCAGGTGTCGCGACAGATTAGCAGAAGCCGCTAAAACCTATTTGTTGTTCGCGGTTTCTTTATCGGTCTTCTCAATGATTTTTAACAACATCACATACAACTGGGCTCATAGTCGGTTGTGTCTGTCTACAGGGAAAACCATAAGCGCAGGAAGGCTCAGGCAGGGATCATACTTATAGCGACCAACGACGGCGACAGTGCATATCAGGCATATCGATTTTCGGTCGATACTGACAGTAAACATTGCGTCGCGTCGCTCGTCGCTGGAAGTCTGATCCCGGCCTTACTGCTTCGAAGAGGTTTTTTTATTCGTGTAGGGTCAACTCAGACTTTGAGCAAAATAACGGATGTGGCTGTTGTATGGACTCATCTGAAACACCTGCAGCTTCTACAAATTACAAGCGATTGCCTGTGGACATAGACTATCATGCTAGCGTTTATTCTTTCTCGGTTAGTTTTTTGATGCTTTTTTTTAAAGAATCCTGCAACAACGTAATGCCAGCTAGGGTTCAAATTTGAAAAAAAGAATATCAAGCATATTTTTAGATCTCTAAACTTTTCTTTTAGTCCTTCCTAGCTAATCACTCTATATGTACATATATGTGCTGTTTAACAATCCGTAAACTTCATCTCGAACATTTTCGTTTAAACTTGAGCCCCAGCAAGCATTATGCCGTTGGATAGTTCTTTCCACCAGGATCCTGAATTACTTTTCATAATTGGAAAAACTGGGTTTAACAGGGAGTTATTAAAGGAGGCTAAAATCGCGAGAAAGCGTCGCCACAAATATTCTGATCAATACAGACGATGGTATGAAAGGTACCGCTTAACCTGGCTACGGCGCGAAGTGTGATACAACCTAACATTGGTCCGACCCCCTACCCAAGTCAAGCGATTTGCTCAGCCCCACCCCCTCCTGGGAAAAAGTGATGGCGACGACGGTGGGGAGGGGGGGGGGGAGTCCTCACTTCGCAATTTTATAGTGAATGAATTTTTAGATCAAGACTGCATTGATGCATTGATTGTATCAATTAATCCTAATAATGCAATAAATGAGTGTTTAACGCAAAAGCAGACAAAAACAACTCTCCTGCGACAATGACACCAAATGTTTGTTCAATGGCTGAACATTCATTAGTCTGAGGGCACATAGGTGCGGTTTCGGGCATAAAAGCCACATAAAGTAATTGGATATCCGGATATGAAAACGCACCCTCAAAATTTCATGGACGCAGCTTGAAGCCGAAAAGCACTACATAGGGTGGGCGGAGTCTGTTTACATGCCCTGAGGGCACATAGGTGCGGTTTCAGGCATGAAAACCACATTTCGTGATTTACTCTCTAGATGTGAAGACGCGCGAAAAATTTCATGGACGCAGCTTTAAGCCGAACAGCGCTACGTAGGAGGGGGTCCATGAAAAATCGATAGCTGTGAATTATTTACTTAAGTATTTAACGAAATTTGAATTAGGTAGTTTCGCGTTGCTACAGCGTGCGGAAAACCTAGTCACGGACACAAGTAGTCAATTTCATTCCTTTAACCGGTTAAAAATGGTCTTTGAAGATCCATTTTTAGGTGGGATACAATCGATTGTATCACACCTAAATCCATACAAATTAGCGCTGTTCGGATTGAATCTGCATCCATGATATTTTGAGTGCGTTTTCACATCCGGATAGCCAATCACTAAATATGGTTTTCATGCCTGAAACCGCACCTATGTGCCCTGAGGGCATGAAAACAGGCTCCAACCGCCTTATGTAGCTCTTGGGCTTGAAGTTGCTCATGAAATTTTGGGTGCGTTTTCACATGAGGACAATCGTATCTAAAGTAAGGGTTCCGCGCCTGCAACCACACCTATGTGCCCTCAGGGCATAAAAATCATATGCTTCAGGCGATATCGAATCTTGGACACGAGTCAATTCCGTGGAGTAATTTACGAGATGTTACAGTGAACAATACTCTTCTCAAACAGTCAACTATCCATTATTTCTCAGAATTGCGAAATTTTTCTACCTCTAGCGGTATCGAACCTGGGCATTCAAGTCGCCTAAAAATGCATCTTTGAATACGAAATCCCAGAAAGTCTGTGTCATCTCGTTGACAGGACAGTCCGCTTGTAATGACCTCGGTGGCATTGAATACTCAATACCAATGCTGCTAACATATCCAGGAGCGCTTTGTTGACACACTTTACCTGGCCACGAATCCTTCTCCTTGCTAGTGTCATCAACGATTGCCAGGCTACTGTCGTCTATTGTCTTGCATGCTTTATGACCAGTGAATTGTAAGTTCTTCTTGTGTGTCCCTGCCTTATTTTTACATCTCCAGTTCATATCTTGCCTCATTTGTTTTTTTCGCAGTCGTTTCTCACTATTCAGTTTCTTTTCTGATCTCCTGTCTCATTCCGCTCTCTCAGTATGATCTCCAGTTTTATTTTGACCTCTTATTGTGATCTCGTTTTGCCGTCTCTGTTTACCGTCGTTTTTATACTAACGGTATGGCTCTCACCCCCGCCCTGGTAGAAGTCTATATTTTCTTGGTTGATCGAAAGTCCGACTCCCCCACCCCACCGGAAGTCGACGGGTTCGATCCCCCTCTGTGATCATCATACCTCACGCCGAACCCTGTGCATAACGTCAATTGTTGTCTCTCATCGTTCCCGCAGCTTTCGCTTCATGTACTCATAAGGATTCTTGTCTAGCTAATGCCTAACTTACATAGACTCTGGCACACTACTCAGAGACTTTTCATTTTGATCGAAGACAAGTGGAGGGCCTCGATCGTGACGAAATATACCAGGCCGTCCAATAATTCCTGTCCGAAAATTTTCAAAATTCTATAATTTTCCTTAGAAGTGTTATTATATCAGGCAAGTGTAAGAACCTTCTTGAAGGTTCTCCAAAGTTCTACGCTAGGGGTATATAAAGCGCAGTCGCCGCGTCTAGCTACCAGTACAAGCTAAAATGGACCAAGGTCGAATTCGTACGTTCGTGTACTACGAGTGGCTGCTGGGCAACGACCCGGGCACCGCGGTGGCCAACATCTGCAGAGCGTGCAAGGAGGATGCAGTGTCCCAACGCACAGTCAGCCGCTGGTTCAATCGTTTCGAGAGCGGCGACACGAGCCTCGAGGACAGGGAGCACAGCGAGAGGCCTTCTACGGTGGATGATGACGAAGTCCGTCGCTGTATCAAGGAGAAGCCGGAAGCCACCACCTGTGAACTGGCGACAACGCTCGGCTGCAGCAAGTCCACCATCCACATCCGACTCAACTTACTCGGCTACCCCAAAGTTCTGGCCCGTTGGATCCCCGCACCGTCTGACGGACGCCAACAAACAGAGGCGCGTGGCCGTCTGCCAGTCCCTCCTCCTTCGTCCGCATCGCAAGGAGTTTCTCGAGGACCTGGTCACTGGGGATGATAGCTGGGTCCTCTACGACAACGTCGTCCGCCGTGCCGTCTGGATCCCGCGCGGAGAAGAGCCGCTGACGACGCCGAAAGCCGACCTGCACCCGCTGAAGATCATGCTCTGCTGCTGGTGGGAGACCAAAGGCATGCTGTACTTCGATCTGCTCCCGCAAGGCAGGACGGTCTTCGCCTCCATCTACACCGATCAGCTCGAGAAACTAGCCGCTGCCATCCGAGAAAAGCGTCCCCGACGGACCTCGGTCCACCTGCTACACGACAACGCGCGCCCCCGCATGGCGAAGGAGACCCAGCAGAAGTTGGCGACGCTCGGCTGGGAGACGGTTGTCCATCCGCCGTATTCCCTGGACCTCGCCCCCTCCGACTACCACTTGTTCCGCCCGCTGAAGCACCATTTGGCCGGAAGAAAATTCACCAACTACGACAACCTCAAATCCGACATCGCGGACTTCTCCGAGTCGCAGCCCCCGGAGTTCTGGGCGAAGGGCATCGGCGACCTGCCCAATCGATGGGCCACTGTTGTAGATAATCGTGGTGATTGTATTGTTAATTAGACTTGTTTTTCAATAAAGTTGAAAAAAATTAAAAATGGTGAAATTTCTGGACAAGAATTATTGGACAACCTCGCAACTTCCTGAAATGTGCGTTCAGATAGAAAAAAGGCGTTTTCTGGTGAACTGCGAAAAGCAGAATTCTGTGTGAACGCCGCAGACCCTGCTCATGGACCTTCATTCTACGACGTAATATCTTTTTTTTGCAAGTTTTTTTTGTCTTTTCGATATTCAATTCGTAACCACAATCCGGGTAATGTAAGTATGCTTGATAAGGTTGGCACAGAGAAAACCTTTCAGACGGTGGTCGATGGGGCCTGAAATTCATCGCCGATTCAACGATCAACCTTGCTTCGAAAGACAGCTTACGCACAAATGCCTTATCCATTTATCTTTTTCTGGATGTATGCCACTAAATTGAGAATACTAGCAAAAAGGCGCCTTCAATCGTTCGCTTCTGTCATGGCGCTTCCGTTCCTCATGCTAGACCGTGCTAGATGGCTGAGGGTGGGCCGGCCTGTTTTGACCAGATTTCATGCATTGGCCCTCCTATATTTTCGCAGTGTCGCGCTAGTGGCCTACAAAACTTTCCCTGCGTGCTGAGATGGACTCAACCAAGGTACTTAAAGGCAGTGTTCACGATAAAGGTCGTTTCTCTGTTTTCCCGCTTTTCTTGAAAAGGGTCCTATGCTGATTTCAATGATGTCCCTGGAATCGTACAAGACACCCTGGAAACGGAGTTATAGCCCCTCAAAATTCAGCTAACTAAATAATCTTCACGTTCGACTCTCGATAAACCTCGGCATCAGGATAATAGTTGATACTTTGATTGTAGCAGACACGAGGTAGTATGGCTTTATTGGAAGACTAACGTTTCGGCGGTCTCGCCCTCTTCGGAGTCTGAAAAAAGGTCGAATCTATGTGCAAAATTACTCGGCCAAACGTAGTTTCTACCCTACAGAAATTCAAGACAAATTTTTCCAAAGAAATGGCTGGGACACATAAAACTGAGTGGCATACCTTTTCAAAGTCCGTGGAACATCAGGGTATTCGGTAGATAAACGGCGGGGTACCGAGAATCAGACGGCAGTACCCCAAATCAGAAGGCTAGTCTGATGTAGGGCTGTAGTTCCCGCGTTATATTTATACCCTCGTCCTTCCGGTTGATCTTGGGGTCCCTCGCATTGATCCAGAATGCCTCGAGCGCTTTTCGCGCACTTGTTTTGGCCTCCCGCGCTACTATCTCCAGTCTCACCTCAAAATCTTCCCCGTCATGGTAATTAACTCTGTGGCAACCCAGCGCAGTACTAATTCGCGCCTTTTTCTTCCCATCCAAGTGCTCTTTGATCCGCACATGCAGTGGGCGGGCTGTTTCACCGATATATTCCTGGCCACAGCTCTGACATGTGATCAGATAAATAACCCCAGAAGCAATACAGTCACCTTTTCTGCCCGATGGGCAAATGACGCACTGTGGCGTGACACATGCGCGATCATATTGACGATTCCGCACTAATTGCCGTTTCAAATTATTGGGCGGGATGGCCACCAGAGATACAGTATTTTCCAATCCCACTCCTCGGAGGCATTTTCTGACAGCGTGGCTCACATCGTCGGATATGAATGGCATCACGAAAGGAACTTTGTCGCTTTGTGGTATATTGTGACTTCGCTGACCTTCGTGGGCGTTCCGCGATCTGCGCGCGTGTGGTCCATAGCCATTAAGAGTCGCTATTTTACAAGCTAGGCTTTTTGACGCTTCACGCTCTTCTTCTCCAGAACACACATTTACAGCGGTGCGAAATATGTTTCTGACAACCGCAAGTTTTGTCTGAGTGGGATGCGCGGACCGCCAGTGGACCAGAATATTCTTGTTCGAAGGTTTGCGGTATCATTTTATGATTTTTCTGCCTTCCTCTAGTTGAATCTGAACATTCAGAAAAGGCAACCAGCTCCCCGACGGTTTTTCTCGGGTCAGAAAATGCCTCCGAGGAGTGGGATTGGAAAATACTGTATCTCTGGTGGCCATCCCGCCCAATAATTTAAAACGGCAATTAGTGCGGAATCGTCAATATGATCGCGCTGTGTCACGCCACAGTGCGTCATTTGCCCATCGGGCAGAGAAGGTGACTGTACTGCTTCTGGGGTTATTTATCTGATCACATGTCAGAGCTGTGGCCAGGAATATATCGGTGAAACAGCCCGCCCACTGCATGTGCGGATCAAAGAGCACTTGGATGGGAAGGAAAAGGCGCGAATTAGTACTGCGCTGGGTTGCCACAGAGTTAATTACCATGACGGGGAAGATTTTGAGGTGAGAGTGGAGATAGTAGCGCGGTAGGCCAAAACAAGTGCGCGAAAAGCGCTCGAGGCATTCTGGATCAATGCGAGGGACCCCAAGATCAACCGGAAGGACGAGGGTATAAATATAACGCGGGAACTACAGCCCTACATCAGACTAGCCTTCTGATTTGGGGTACTGCCGTCTGATTCTCGGTACCCCGCCGTTTATCTACCGAATACCCAGATGTTCCACGGACTTTGAAAAGGTATGCCACTCAGTTTTATGTGTCCCAGCCATTTCTTTGGAAAAATTTGTCTTGAATTTCTGTAGGGTAGAAACTACGTTTGGCCGAGTAATTTTGCACATAGATTCGACCTTTTTCAGACTCCGAAGAGGGCGAGACCGCCGAAACGTTAGTCTTCCAATAAAGCCATTTTACCTCGTGCCTGCTACAATCAAAGTATCAACTATCAGCTAACTAAGTATTGAGGACGAGTTGTCCGAGGCTGGTAACTCCCGGTTTTTTTTTGCAGCCGATTTGTGCGAGCTAACCTGAGTAAAGAGAGACGTTGAGAATGAAGGGAAGAACGGGGCTTTTGATCGGAAACCATCGCTCATCTAACCACGAATTCAGGACAACTTTTATAGGACGTGGGCGGAGTGGCCCAATGGGTTGGCTGAGATTTTCACCCACTTACCAGCCGTTTTTCGTCGCACTTCCGTTCAATCTTCTCAGAGGGACCCGAAGCTTACGTTTAAGCCAAAAAAAACGTGCAACTTTTTCTTCGTGAGCACTGCCTTTAATCCAAGAAACGGGTGATTGGTTCTCAGCACGGACGATGCCTTTCGAAAATTGCTTGTTTTGATATGATGAAGCGCAGTTTTACGACCACATGTTTTAAAAAGTTTTGCTTGGAATTTGTGGCACGCACTGATTGGAGCTATAAAACAGGTCTACTAAATTTCTAATAGTTATGCCGTATGGGATATTCCGGTAATATAGGGGCTGTTCCACTCATTGGTCAGTCGTTTATTTCATTTTTAGGACAAAAATTTCTAACGGATATGCCTAATTTTCTCACACATTCGAGATATCCCGAATGTACTAAAGAGGTATTCCCTCTCATTTACGACGCTATTCAGCCATTGCTGCTCTAGGTTCTTCCATAAAGTGCTTCTAGAGACTGAGGGAAGACTTTAAAAAAGAAGAATTAGAAGTATGGAAAAAATCCTGTTTGTGGAGCTTGCACTTTGATTGTTTTCCATGCTGTGTGCCGGTCGCATCAACGTTCTATGAAAAAGTGCTAGATGATTTACCCAGAAGCACTGACCCCACAGTTGTTTTCAGGTGGCCATAACTTCCAAGGGGTTCATCTCCAGAGCCTTAAGTTTTGTGGGTTATTTCAACTAGCCCAAATTGTTTAATTATACGCAAAAAAGTGATTTCCAGCGCACAAGATTCCTTTGAAGGCACTGCTTCACTATGAAGACGTAGCGCTTTTTTGGCAAGAACTTATTCCTTCGGTCCCTCCATGAAAAGTTAGAGAAGCACCGCGTTTTTGAATATTTCTTATTGCGAAAGGTTTGAACATCCCAGCATGTGCATTGGTCCATCTTTGTTTTTGGGGGGTAAGCGTTATGCCCGAAATGGGCGGGGCAGGGGCGGAGTTGGCTGTCACCAAGTGGCCAGGGGGCCGGTCGTGAACGAAGTGCGAACCAGGGATGTGCGTAAATGAAATTTCAAATTTCGTAAATCGTAAAACGTAATTACGACAAAACCACCGTAAATCGTAAATCGTAAACAGCAATCAATAACAATAACCACTAACATATTATTACTATGGTGAAACAAGAGAAACAACGTACTTTTCACTGCTTCACGTCCTAAGTACATAATTGGTTGCGTTCAGTATTTGACAGCTAACCACGCCTAAAGCCACAGTCCAACCTCAGAATCGAATTTTTGTTTTTCTGCTTATCTTGGAGAAAATTTTACGCTGATCACAAATGTGTCTCCAGAATCGCTCAAAAACCACTACGAATGAAGTTATGGCCCCTCAAAAATTTTGAACTTGAACGGCTAGAAGTTCGCGGACGAGTTGTCTCGGGCCTGTTTTTTCTCGTTATTCGCAGCCATCGTTTTGATGCAGGTCACAAAATAAAGCCAGACCGAAAACAAAAGGAAGAACATGAATTTTGAATAAAATCATTCGCGCGCCTCTTCCCTATTGAGGTCGGAAGCCTGCCGGTGGGCGTAACCTATTTTTTCTTTCAAGGGGGCGTGGCCGACTTTTTCCTAGCCTTTTCTCGCTTATTTGAGCGAATTGAGATATGGCGCTTGGTAGGGTTGCTAGATACGGCTACCGGTCCAAAATATCAAAAATTACCTCTGAGGTTGGACTGTGCCTTTAAAGGCACCGGACGCGATGAAAATCGTTTTCCAGTTTTTGCTCTTAATCGGACTAGTGGGTTTTCACAAGGACATTCACAAACTTTGGAGTTCTGGAACTGCCTCCGACTGAAGTTTTCGCCACCTCAAAACGGCTTCCTGGGTTCGGAGGCCGGCCTTTGGGCCGATCTTTTTTACAATAAAGAAAGGAAAACAACCGGTTATCAAAAGAATTTACCACGTTTAACACGTTTATTACATTGAACAGTTCACTCCTCCGAACCGGTCAATTCTTCTAATGTCAGAAATGAAACGTCACAAAAGCGATCCTGTTTTGTTAGAGAAAAGCGGTTTCCGAGCATTTTTGCTGCTCTTTTTGGCACAAATGTCTCAGTAGGCCTCTGACCTCCCATATTCAACGGAAAACTCGACAACCATATTTCATCGTGGACGATGCCTTTAAGGGATACGGTACTGTGCTTCTCTGGGCCAAATTCCGGTCCGCAATTGCCTCTCGACACGCTTTGCGGCCGCGCGCTTTCGAGTCGGAAGAGTTTTCAGCGCCCCTGCCGCCGATTTGTTGACTCTAGGTGGGTTTTGGAAACTGGAAACTAAACAAAATTGGAGAAAACTGTATAAAAAAGCCACATCGAGTCGGCTTTGGCGCTGGAAACTCGATTGACTGGAGCGCGTGCGGCTACAAAGCGTGTCAAGACGCAATTGCGGACCGGAATTTGGCCCAGAGAAGCACAGTACACTTTGTCGATGTAATGAGCGACAGGCGCGAAATCTAGCACAAATCGCGTGGGACCTTGCATCGGAGCAGCGGCATCGGTTGCAGTAGGAACAATTATGGCGCGTCAGCCGTAGCGACGTATCGCGGAGGGCTGACATACTGCAAATGTGCCGAAGCCGGTCGCTGTCGCTGCGCAGAGCGACGCGACCGTGCCTCGTAAAAGTATGCCATACCCTTAACGGGACCGTCTTACCCGTATTTCTCTGCTTTCCCTTAACACTCATTCCGCAACTGCTTCCCAGATCTTGAGAAATCCGCAAGTCTGATTCAGCTGCCCGCGGATCTGCTGGGCAACAGGGACACAATTATTCTCGTAATGCCTCTCCCGGAACGCTAACGCCGTTGTAAGCTTTGAGGCAAAATCACCGTATTTGAGCGATTCTCAACAGTCGAATTTGAGAACTCTTCCCATTTGCTAGAGGAACCGTAACACCGATTATACAATCGGTAGGGATCGCACTCATATGCTGTATATTATGTACTCCGAGTTACCTACTAAAGGTTGGCTCAAACTCGGTGCACGTACGTTAAAAAGCATGGCATCTAGCTTGCGCCAACCTACAATAGAGATCGCAAAGTATCAGTACGATCCGCGCCAACTCTTTAATATCTAGAGCACAGTATCCGTCGCCCAGCACAAGCAATTTTTTGTGTATCCACTAAATCACTTGCAGAATCGTAGCTTTATGGTGACGATACGGTAGATTCTCAAAGCAAACGTAAGCACAAAAACCGCTTTCTAATTTTCGCCGCTGTGTAGTTTAGTCCCCATAGTTAAAAAACTAGCAAGACCTAGCGAAATTTTCGCTCACAGAAACTTTTGCGTGAGCCAACTACCTGAAACGGATTAGTTTGTTATCACGGTGGTGACTGACTTCCGTCTACCCGAAAGTTGCTGTACGTATGGACTCTCCTGAGCAGAGCAGGGTGCCGTACATTTACAGCAGGCCGTGGGGGTATCAAAATGTGGAATCATAAAGCAAAACATAAGAAGCCAGCGGTAAATTGTCGGTTGCTACCGGCACAAAAATCAAAACCCCTTCTGTACTTCCTTCCCTTACGTCGCTACTCACTGCCCTTTCTTCCAATTTGTAAAGTTCACAAGCGATTATTCTCGCTTTACCGTCTCTATCATGATAAGGAAAAACGCATTCTCATATTATATGATGTTTCCCTAATTGACCAACATCATGCCCTTCTTCTCAATGAATGAAATTTGTAGGTGGTTGTTTATGTTTTTGTGGTGCAGATTTTGATAAGCTCAGACTTGCAACATATATAAAACTGGTTTTTGGAAGTTTGGTAATCGAAATGACTGAGCGGTTGCAATGAGTGGCGAACAGAGAAGGTGCGGAAGTGGACCTGCTGCTTGTTTCCTAAAACTGACAAGACAAGAAAATGTCTCAGGAGTTCTGCGTCAATCTCATAACGCGTCACACGCTTCTCAAGATTCATGTTTTCCTATCTGTTTTCTTCCCCACAAAAGGATAAGATTCAGCATTGAAAAATTAAAAAAAACCTTTCTCAAATTCTACACCCTTGGTGACGTCCTTCACACTCCTACTGCGGTCCTGTTAACTTTTGATGACCTGCACACTCCCGCTCGGGACCTGTGCATTTTCTATGACGCCCTGCACACTCCAACTGGGGACCTGCACACTCTCTATGACGTCCTGCACACTCCCGTTAGGGTTCTTCACACTTTCTATGACGCCCTGCACCCTACCATTTGGGTCCTGCACACTTTCTGTGACGTGCTGCACACTCCGATTAGGGTCCTGCACACCTTTTGTGACGCCCTGCACACTCCCACTGGGGTTCTGCACATTCCTACCTAGGACCTGCGCACACTTTCTATGACGCCCTGCACACTCCCACTGGGGTCCTGCACATTCCTGCTTAGGACCTGCGCACTTCGTATGACATCCTGCACACTCCGATTAGGGTCCTGCACACTTTCTATGACGCCCTGCACCCTACAATTTGGGTCCTGCACACTTTCTGTGTCGTGCTGCACACTCCCGTTGGGGTCCTGCACACATTCAATGACGTCCTGCACACTCCTACTGGGGTCCTGCACATTCCTACTTAGGACCTGCGCATTTTCTATGACGTCTATGACGTCTTGCGCTCCCTCACTGGGGTCCTGCACACCTTTTATGACGCCCTGCACACTCCCACTGCCTGCACACCTTTTACGACGCCCTGCACACTCCCACTGGGGTCCTGCGCATTCCTACTTCGGACCTGCGCACTTTCTATGACGTTCTACTCACTCCGATTAGGGTCCTGCACATTTTCTATGACCTCTTGCACACTCCCACTGGGGTCCTGCATACTTTCTCTGACGCCCTGCACACTCCCACTGGGGTCCTGCACACTTTCTATGACGTCTTGCACACCCTCACTGGGGTCCTGCACACCTTTTATGACGCCCTGCATTTTTTTGCATCGCTAGGCGACTCGCAGAAGTTATCATGACCCACGGCCAAAAGTGCGCTCCACGGACAAACTCGGCTGCCCCGAGGCACGTAAGAGGTGACTCGGGCTGATTTTTTGGTAATCGATAAATGTCGCACCCACCCAAATGTTGGTACCATTTCATACAAGTTTTGATCGGCCATTCCTAAGATATTCGGGACACATGCACACACACACACACACACACACACACACACACACACACACACACACACACACACACACACACACACACACACACACACACACACACACACACACATCGGGACATAACTGCTTTAATTATAAAGATGTAGCCAACGCGCCCCACCGAACGCTCGCATTTGTGATAGATAACGGTTTCAGAAAAAGGGCGAAGATGAGCGTTTAAACTAGCACTCACGCCTTTTCTGAGTGTCCGTTTGCTGCGGAAGAAGAGAAATTACCTAGAGGGAACGACTTTTAGCTTCAAATTTTTAGGATAAAAAACGAACGCTTCTCGTAATGATTTTTGTGGACTCTGAGTAGCCGTGATCTACTGAAAAGGCGGGCCAGGAGCACTATTTGAAGCAATTATTTGACTGATTAGACTGCTTCGCTCGATGTTTTGCCGGCAATGTAGTTATTGGAATCAGGAAAATTAATCTTTATGAAAAACTCGAAAAAGAAGTTCCTGGTGAAGAGTGGGTTTAGATTGCATCGCGTCGTAGGCGACAGCTAGTCAGATGTGCGCGGCGGGCAACGCGGATCTGCTATCCAGCGCCTTCAACTCCGACCGTGTGTCCCGCATTATAATGATAGAATCACGTCAAAGAATGATAATGGGATCGTGCTGTGTAATCACACGCCTGAGTTGGTCCCATCTCCTGGCCAAAAAAGTCAGTATACCCAAAGTAGGATTGGAGCAGGTCAGTTGGAGATGTGATTTACTTCCATCGCATGTGTTTTTATTTACGAAAAATACGATTTACGGTTCAAAATGTCGTAAATCGTAAATCGTAATTACGAAACGAAAAAACACCGTAAATCGTAAAATCGTAAACCGTAATTACGCACACCCCTGGTGCGAACGAAGGTGAGATGAACGCAATTATAGCGTCGCTCTCACTACGGCCGTTTGGGCCAACTAACTCTGCCAACGCGTAGCTAGATGCCTCTGAGGGCGCGGCCCGATACGCCGCCCATCCCATGTAGCGAGAATTTAAGGGTCTTAGCTACGATAGCTAAAACCCGCATATTCTTGTGTTGTTCGAACCACTGTTCTCTCTGACGCTAAGCTCGTATATTCTCGCTATAATTTTAAAGCGAGAATCTACGGATTTCGCGACAGGCTGTGTTCAATTCAATCTCAAACCCGCGTTGGCTACGCGGAACGCAGGGATGCGGTTTGAACAGTATTGGCACAGTCAACCCACGGATAAATTGACACTCTGTGGGTGGTCGTGGAGGGTAGCCCCGTGTCGCTCTTTGCAAGACCTTGCAAGGGATAAATTTGGCCGCTGGTATGCTGCAGGCCGTGGGGAAGAAACGGCGATGCGCTCAATCGCAGCTGGGATCGTCTTTCTAGTACACATCAAGACTGGGTGGGTCGATCGACCGTGTGCTGCAACGAGAATAAGCGTAGAATATGCGGGTGCTGTAGCGAGAACTTACGAAGAATATGCGGGCGCTGTAGCCAAAATTTCGCCAACTGAGGCTAAACTTTCCGTAATTTACGTAAATTCTCGTGTCAAAATTAGACTAGATGCCTCCGAAACCCTGGGCATCTCTGGTTTCCGTGTGAGGCATTTTGCTACGCGTACGCGGAGAACGAGCTACTCAAGCCAATCGATCCAATTCTATAAAGGTTGCTATAAAGGTAACTATTGCTAGAAACATCTCCTTACTAATCTTGTATTATCATTAACATCATTAAATAATATTATGTACACTTCTAATAACAGATGTCCCTCCATAGGTTCTATTACAAATACTACAGCTTCCAAAAAAAGAACAACTCAGATTTTCCCCGAGTTATTGTGGAAAGACGCTTTTGTTGCCCACTTTTGCGTTTTCGCCCCTTTTCCCCTGAATAGCAGCGGTATTGTGCCAAGTGACTCAAAAATTCGAAAAACCGAATAGATTACTAATGACTCGATGTGAAAAAAGAACATTATCCCAACCCTCGAATGAATCAAATATGAATCGAAAAAAAAAGGAAAACTGAATTCATTAATAAGGCAGGCTTGCTCACGTACCATTGAGTTCCAGAGCGCAATTTTAATATATTGTAGGGGAAGGACAGTGCTCCAATATTTCATACTTAGACTCGGCTCAATGCCTAACAGGGAACTACTCTAAGTCATACCATTTCAAATAAAATGTACTTTTCTAGAACCATTTTTGGACGTTAAGTCCGAATATGCCCATCGCAGCTGCCTGGTTTTACTCTGGAAGAAGTTATGAGCGTTTTTAAAGCTTTGCGGTGAGGTACTACCCCTATGAAACTTTTTAGATTTTTTTTTAATTTTTTGGGTTTTGCTTAAAACGTGTATGTAGTAGAGTGTTGGAACGAATAATTTTTTAATATTCGAATAAACGAATAATTCGAATAATCCACTTCTTCGAATATTCGATTATTCGAATAAACCGAATATTCCACTTCTTTGAATATTCGATTATTCGAATAACTCGAATAATGCACTTCTTTGAATATTCGAATATTCGAATAAATGAATATTCGGGCAACACTCTATTGCGTGCTATCCAATCCAATCCACTCAGGCAAACTGGGGCGTCGACAACAGGTTGATAAGTTGTCATTTCATACTACACCCTCTTGACAACTCAAATCGTTCGCATTTTAAGCCTGAAATCTGCCCGTTGCCCAGCGACGTCCGCCTGTTATTGACATTTGGACGTGTCGCGTTTAGCCGTCTATTTAGCAGCGGTTCACTTACTGCAAGACTTTTTTCTGGCTTAAGAGCTACTTTGCACCGACACGCGTCGCGGTCGGCGCATTGACACGCGTCGCGGTCGGCACACCGACAGGCGTCGCGGTCGGCGCATCGACACGCGTCGCGGTCGGCACATCGACACGCGGCGTGGTCGGTACACCCACGCGTCGCGGCTGTTGCGCCCAACCTCCACTGAGGCCGCCCCTGGATGGGCAGGGCTTCCAGATGCTGGGCGGGGTCAATGTACCGCATACTTGGGTAATCGAACCGGCGGCATTCTCGTCACTTAAATTCAGCATACACGCTCCTGAACGTGGTTGAGATACTAACAACGGAAACTGAATGGTATGGCTCAGAATACAACGCCTACGCATTCTGAAGCGTAAAAACCACTCAAAGTGAAGCTACACGACTGAGAAGTCGGCCCCGCGCCTGTATCTGCCCGCTCCCTGTATTTGTAACCTCCTAAACAGGGGTGCTGGTCAATTTCCACCGTCGGCGACGTTTGTGGTTTACCTATTGTACCTATTGTACCACCCAAAAATGTCACCGACATTGACAATGGCCAAGCACCCCTGTTTTGGAGGAGGACGCCAATACAAGGCGCGGGTAGATACAGGGGCGAGGCCAACTTCTCAGTCGTGTAGCGTCATTGTGGGTAGTTTTTCACGCTTCAAAATGCGTAGTCGTTGTGTTCTGAGCCATACCATTATATTTCCGTAGTTATCTCAACCACGTTCACGAGCGTGTACTCTGAGTTTCGGCCGAGAAATAGCCGCGAAATAGACGCGAAATGCCTTTTCCCCGAGTAATAGCCGCGAAATAGCCGCTACATAATGCTGCCCGCCTAATAGCCGCCAAATAATGCTCGCCGTGAAATAGCCGCAAAATACCCGCTAAATTGCCGCCAAATTTGTGGTCTGCTTCGGTCTAGTTTGGTTTAGCTTAGTTGAGTTCAGTTGAGTCATGTGCGGTTGATGCGATGGCGAACTTCCTAGTGCTGCTTAGCCGTGCCCTACTCCGGAATGTCAGCGACAATGAGAAAAAACTCAGCGACATTTCGTAGTTAGTAGTTGAGATCGACACCATGTCACTGGGAACTCGCCGTGTAATATCTCGCTTCCCAGCTCCATGAGACGTCTGGGCGACAACAGACGGATCTGGCAAGAAACTTGAAACTACATCCAGCTCTGGTCGTCCTAGGTGGCTGGAAACCATCGAATTCCAAGTCCAGCTTTATGGAAGGAGAGACTTTGGCTTTTCCGTCAGAATTTAGATGAAGTCCACCGGGAAAGTAGACAAATAGCATCATCTCGAACCAGTTTGATGAAAATACACATGAAAATGATTCATTCTGCCCATCATCGTGAGAAATTGCTATTTTGCTCAAGTGTTGCTATACTTATGCGTCGCTCGAGATTTAAACTTTTCTCTATAACTGAAGGTGAATGGGGATTTCTAGCGTTTTGACAAAATCCTACGAGCGATTCAATATGTTGTAAATACTTGCCATAACTATATATTTATGAGGTACTGAAGAATTGTGAGAAATTACGAGTCATTACGCAAAATGTGTGAAATTTAACATCAGTGCAAAATGGAGTGCGATCTTTTCGAATATTCAAACTATTCGTGCCTAGTATTCGAATTAACCGAATATTTCACTTCTTTGAATATTCGAATATTCGAATAAACGAATAATTCACTTCTTTGAATATTCGATTATTCGAATAATCCACTTCTTTGAATATTCGAATATTCGAATATTATTCGAATAAACGAATATTCGGGCAACACTCTAGTATGTAGGGGCAATCTGGCTGAACACGAATCTGGCCTGTCGAAATTGTGGGGTTCGCTTGTCGAATTTGTAAGGTTTACTGTAGGTTACGGTAGGTAACATGCCATTTAGGAGGCAAAACCTGCCTTAATAATTCGAAAATCGACAAATAAAGATCGAATTCGTATTCGGCACCACAAATACCCCCCACATAGTTACTTTTAGACGAATCTGAGACTTTGACCAAACTACCGTATACCCACCGTAATCTACCGTAAGCTGTCAAAAATCGATAAACTGATATCAGATTCGTGCTGAACACTACAAATAACCCCCAGAAGACCGATTTGAACCACATCTGTCGTGACATTCCGGAAATTGTCAAAAGTCGATTTCGCCGTCAAATTTTTCTGCCGGTGGGTAGCTTTGAACAAATGTTTTCTTCGCGAAAACGACAAATAAACCCTAGATTCGTGATCAGCACGCCAATTATCCCCCCGGGCAAATTTCAAGTCTAATCTGGAATAATAGATCCCACATTGGCGACGGAGTGAGCTCCCACATTGGCGACGGGGTGAGCTCCGCCCCGTGCGGAGAAGGAGGGCGGTCGTGGTAAACGAGGGGGGAGACGGCTCAGAACTGTCGACGGGAGCGCCCGCTGAAGTAGCAGCGGCGTTGTGCCCATGGTAAATCAAGGTTATATTATAGCGGGGAAAGTCTAGAGAAATGGTTAGTAAGAGTGCTGAACTCGTGGTAATGGCAGGTTTTAGGGTAACAAAGGAAACACTACCTCAAGGTTATGGTGAGTAGGATGAGTACTGGTGTAAATATATGTTGTTAATAAATATATAAATATATTCACTGAACAATCTTAGTGTAAAGGGTCTACAGTGCGTTCAGAAAGTATAGGGACACCCCCGAAAATCAAGGTTTTCAAAATCATGTTTTATTTGGCTATCAATACTGTTCATAAATGAATTCAACGAGGTGAAAAACCTCTATTTGTTCATTTCTATAACAGCTGAGCAATTTTACAAGAATTTATTTCAATTTTCAGATTTTTTCGCCGTTCAGAAAGTATAGGGACACAACACAAAAACAAAAATTATTGAACAAAGAAAGAATTAAACATACAATCTAAAATGAAATGTGCACCACCATTAGCAATGATCTCAAAAATTCTCTTTGGCATAGAATTGATCAAATTGACGATCACGTTTTCATCTAGATTGGCCCACGCTCCGAGGATAGCGACCTTCAGCTCATCTACCGTTCTGTACTGCTTATTGTTGGCATAAACCTGGTGCACAAGTATGCCCCAGATATTCTCTATCGGGTTACAATCTGGACTACACGCGGGCCATTCCAACAAACGGATTCGATGACGGAGAAACCAGGTTTTTGTAGACCTGGACACATGTACCGCCGCGTTGTCTTGCTGAAAAGTGAAACGCTGACGTCGTGTTCCAGACAAAATGGCAGTAGATGTGTGCGAAGAGTTTCTTGATATTCCTCCGAGTTCATGCGACAAGAAGTGAAGGCCAATTCCAAAACACCTTCGCTACTGAATGCTCCCCAATACATCAGCGAGTCACCGCCGAAATTCCTTCTGCTGAAAATCAATGGATCCTTGCGCAGATCTCGCCAGTAGGATCAAGCACCATCCGGTCCGTCAAGATTAAATTTCTTCTCGTCGAAAAAGATGACCCAAAAATTTTTTGCGTCATTTCTCGATTTTTTCCGGATTTTATGAGACTGCCTTACCTATGCCCAATCAGTTGCCACGTTCCTCTTTGCAATTTCAAGTCGAGCCTCTTTATGGTTTGCAGATAACGACAGGGCCTTCTTCATCACTTGTCGGACGATGTTCATTCATTCATTCATGTTTATTGCCAATAACTGCATTGAGTACTGATTAGAAATGCATCGATTAAACTATCGGCAGCTAAAGAAAAAAAAACAACTAAAAATTAACAGGCAACTTCCCACTCGGTGCAACAATTGTTCAAAAGCGGCTTAAGTCAGGAGTGGCAAAGTTCCTCACTTGTTGGGCTTTGTAGACTTCACCATTACAGCAGGCTTATTTTACTGCCTTAAAGTGCTACTACCTATCAGGCACGCGACTGGAGGACCATTCCGGGGCGGATTCTGTTTTTCAAGAACCTCTTTAAACTGGTACGCACCCCGGGCGATTGCCTGACAATTGTCTGGCGATTGCCTGATGTTTTTATGGCCATTTATGATGTTCCAGACGTTTTTTGTCGTTTTCGAAACACTGAGCGGTAATTGAGACTTAATCTGGTTCAGCGACAGTGTGCTGTTGGAGCAGAGCCGAATAATTCTCCGCGAATCTTGATTGCTGATCTTCTTCGGGCGTCCAGTACGTTTTGCAGTACCGTAGGAATCTGGATCTCGCAGGAACTGGTTGATACTGTTGACAGATCTTCCGAGCTGGGTAGCGATTCGACGTTGGCCCAACCCGGCAACGCTGAGCGCACGAATTTGAGCTTGTTCAGCAGCAGTTAGAGCAGTATCACGAGCCATTTTAGGAGTAAAGATATCACATGTACTCATCTTGAGTTTATGTAGCGCAACGGGAATTTTTGTTTGGATTAAAAAATCTGAATTTTCGAAGGGTGTCCCTATACTTCTGAACGGCGAAAAATTCTAAAAGTTGAGATAAAATCTTACAAAATTTCACAATTGTTATATAAATAATCAAACACAGGTTTTCCATGATGCTGAATTCATTGGTGAACAGTATTCATCACCAAACTCAAAGTTTTATTAGAAACCTCGATTTTCGGGGGTGTCCCTATACTTTCTGAACGCACTGTATAAGCACCCTCTGTATTTAAACTATTTGTCTGGGAGTGATGCGTCCAGACAGGCCCTGAACACGATTTTGAGGTCCGTTTCCGAATTTTCGAAGGTTTACTGCGCTTTTTGGAGGGTAGAATAGGTACGAAAAACAGAGAAAAAAGCCTATAACCTCTTTCACAATGAGTCTAGGCAGCTGCGATAGGCATACTCGGACTTTACGTCTAAAAATGGTTCTATTAAAGTACATTTCATTTGGATTGGTTTGTATAACTTCAAGTAGTTCTCTTGTAGGAGATTTACAGAATTTTTTTTTCATCCGCGTTTAATTTATGTGCTGTCACAGACCTACAGCGACCACAACATGGTTCTCCAAATTGCTACGGGAAGTTTAAAGCAGTCCCTAGTAAGTAGATCACATATTCTGGAAATTCGAAGTGTTAAACTTTCGAACAAATAGGATATTCAAATCCCGAATATTCGAAGTACTTCTGTATTCTTGCTATTAATTTGATTTGGTTTCAAGTCTACTGTACCCAGTAGATTTGGAACCAAATCGAATAACTCCTTTACGGTTGATATTGTCCTATCTCACCACACTTTAATCTCTCTCCTTTGTCCCCTCGTCAATTGGCTTGAATGTCTCGTCAGTTGGTGGACGCTGTCGTAGTGAGTGCAGCGCTATGATTGCGTTCCTCGCGCCTCCGTTTACGACCGGCCACCTGGGCAGTTGGTGACTCCGCCCCCGCTCCGCCCATTTCGGGCATAACGCAGCACATCCTTATTTTTTGAAGTTTTCGGTACAAGAAACAGAAAGCCAAGTCACTCAAAGGAGAATTTCGGAACGGAGAATCAATCGCCGACTTCAGTTTTTCTGGAGTCTCCTGAAACTCACCGAAAGGCATAATTAAATATTACAGAGATTTCTTTTTAAAAGTTTTTCTCCGGTTTAAAGAGTTCTGTGAGGACTTCTTACTATCAACTTCTACTTAGTGGACTCTCCCTCTCAAAATCATCGATAACTATAATGCAGTTCTTATCGTGAGCCTTGCCTTTAATGGCACAGCAGACGCTCAGAGATAAAACTAGCTATCTCTATTCAAGTATAAGTATACCTCTCCTCCCTGTACAGGCTTCAGTGGGCGTTGCGACCGAGTTTTGCGGAGCTACAACCCCCGCTCTTGATACTCAAAATTTTCAGGAAATTTCAGTAATTTTCACGAATCCCTTGTAGGTGAGGATCCAGTCCGAAGTTTTAAAGATTTCCTACCACAAACGGTCAAGTCTTTGCGTCCTGTCGCAACGCTGGTGGATCCTGCTCTTGTATAAGGCTCTTTCATAGTTGGGCGATAGTCCGACGTAGTCCTTCCGAGGCCGTCTGTACTGCCACCTAGGTCCTCCATGCCCCTGCATAGCCCGCATTCGGCGGAATGCCACCATGGTGTTAATGGCATTATTGATCCAACTCCGTTCGGGGTTGGACAGGGGTGGGGGGGGGGGAACTACGGACGACATAGAAAGGACTGTCATCGGACAATTTTGTCTTCGTTTTGTGAGTTTTATACTTGCATATCGACCGGGGGGGGAACTAGGTGAGACTACGGAGGACCTAGGAGGGAAAACTATGGATGACCTAGGAGGGACTATCGAAGGACAGATTTTAGTCCTTGTCTTGAGTCCTTTCCTTGCTTGTGGTTGTGACAATGGACTGTCGTCCACATATGGCGGAGGCCTAAGTAGTACATCCTAGTTCGTCCGAAGTCTGTCCTAGATCGTCCAGGCACCAGCATAGGCCGCGCTCGACAGGATGCTGTGATGGCGTTTCTGGTATTTATTATCCAACGTCGAAAGTAATGGGACAGGAGGGATTACGTACGACTTGGTAAGGACTGTCATAGGGCAGTTTTTGTCCTCGTTTTGTGTGCTTTACATGCATATCGAGCGGGTGGGACTACGGATTATTGTCGAACTATGGCGGAGTGGGTCTAACTCTGCTCAGTGCGAGACTTGAATCTTCCAAATTAGCAAGATACAACAGGAAGCCGCCATGACACGTCTGTAGTATGAGGCCCCTATAATACGCCCGTTGGACGACCTACCGAGCTGTGGTTTCAATGCGCTAGAGTTGAGGAGTTGACCTGTCTTTTGCAGTTCGAAAGATCTGGCTATCCCATTTAAGCGAAGTGGTCCCGAGAGGAATTCGCGCCGAAAAGTGCGGGACAACTTCTCCATTTTTGTGCATTGAGACCACAATCCGACTTACTTGCATATTTCTTTACAAAGTCCCCATTGTCGCACTTGCTAACTTTGTTCTTTGTACTACTGATACTCTCTTATTCTCTGTACCGCGTGTTATTGAAGACACTGAATCAGTTCTCCGAACGTGAGCAACGCTTGCCGACATCTACAGAGTTTCATCGCTATTACTGCCGCGCTGTCGCTAATTGATAGCAAAGTGCCTACTTGCAGGCTACTGCGCGAGGTGTGATATATCCAAGGGAGGGGTCGGACCCACCGACGTCCGGTGGGGGGGGGTGATCGAACCTTAAACCAAGAATTAGGATGGGCTTCCTTCGGGGGGGGGGGGTGGCTGGGAGTATCGGGAGCCATACTGTTAGCATGTAGTGGTATGTTAATATATAATGATAATTTTGGTAAGAATAATCATAGAAATGATAATAATAGGAGCGTCATTCGCACCGACAGAGTTTCACAGGTTCGATCCCGCCAGAGGTCTGAATGTTTGCAACGTTGGGAAATGATGGATAGTTCACAGTTTTGGAAAAGGGTTGTTCACTGTGATATCTTGTGAGGTTTTGTCCCCGAAAATGCATTCTTAGGCTACCTACAAGGTGCGATACCGCCCGGGGCTTACCATCATTCGGTGCCCTCAGGGCACACAGGTGCAGCCTAGGGTAAGAAAATTACATCAATAGTGTGATAGTCCGTATCTTGAAACGCACTCTCAAGTTCTTTGACGCCGGTGCAAGCTGAGAGACGCTAGACAAAATGGGCGGAGCCTTTTTAGTATCTGAGGGCACACAGGTGCAGTCTAGGGTACGAAAACCATATTCAGAATATGGCTGTCCGTATCTTAAAACGTACTCGAAATTTCGTGCACGCAACTGCAAGCTAAAGTACGCTATACCACTTCGCGCTCCCGAAAATATGTCCACGTCAAGCATAGTAAAGAAAAATTTTTAAGTAATTTTCGAAATTCTCAATAGGGCCGTTCGAGTTGCAGCAACGTGAGGAAAAGTTGGTCCGGGACCCAGCAAAAAAAATGTTGCTTCAGATCGTGGGAAACGGTCATTGGAAACTAATTTTTAGGTCTGATACATTCAGATGATATACTCGTTCAAGTGTTTCGCACCTAATGCCATCGAAACTAGGTGTGCTACATTTGAATATATCACACCTGAAAATTAGTTTCCATAGGCCGTTTTGGACGATCTAAACAAACTTATTTTCTTATTTGGGTCGCGAACTAACTGTCTCACACGTTGGTGCAACGCGAATGGCCCTATGAAAATATTCGAAAAATACTTGAGAATTTTCCCTCACAATCATGGACTTCAATTTTTTTCAGGAGTCCCTCCTAGTGTAGCGCTGTTCAGCTTGCTTGAAATTTTGAGATCGTTTTCAAATACGAACAGCCATATTTTGAATACAGTTTTTTGTACCCCAGATTGCACCTTTGCGCCCTCAGGGCTTCAAAAAGACTCCGACCACTTAGTTTAGCGCTCCTCAGCTTGCAGCTGCGTCCATGAGTTTACAGTTTGATCATGGAATATTCGGGTGTCTTGAGCGGATGAATGAGATAACCTACCCCTCCCAGGTCGTCGTCATTATCTCTTCACGGGGGGGGGGGCTGAAGAATTGATGTTATTGGGGGTCGGACCAAAGCTGACACTTCGCGCCGTAGCCTGCTTACTCATTTGCCGCGGCCTGGGCGGCGTTAGGGGCTGAGCACAGTGCCATCAGGGCGCGGCGCGCTCTGATGGTGGGCTGCCGTATTGATAGATCGCCGCGAGAATTGGGCGTCGGGCAGAATTTAGGATGTGAATAGACCACGAATTCTCGCTTTGTGTGGTTGCATTATTTATCGTCGTCCCAACAGAATACCAAACACCATTGTTCTCATAGTTTGAAAATGCTTTTCCTGCAGCCGAAGGAAGGGCCGCATTAACACTTCTAAGAAATGTATTCAAATTTCGCTTTGGAATCATGCGTGACGTTTCGTGGAGAATTGAAAGGTGTCCGACCAAGGACTACGCTTTTAGAGATCTACTTTCATTCCCAGAGCCATAACTTCATGGAGGCACACTTTTGGACCATCGAAGTTCGCGAATGATCTTCATCTAGGCCAAGTTGTTCGATTGAACATAACAATCAAATGTGATTCTCAGGGCACTCGATGCCTTTGCATAGAAAAGCATCATTATAAAAGAGTATGTAGTAGCGATGCGTGTTCAAAATCGGCATATTTAGTTGGTATTTAGGACTTTGATGACTGTTCGTAGTGATGATCAGACGGCACTCCTAAGCATAAAAAGAGGAATACATTTGGTTTGAATCTAGACGGCGACTTTAATCCTTTACTTTTGTTTGGTATTCGTCTCCCATTCTAACTTTGTTCCGGCCGCTTTCTAGCTTTTCCTTCCAATTCTCTTGCACTCACTTATAAATTTCGTTTGACTTGGGCAATCTTTTTTTCCAAATTTCATTTTGTTTCAGCAAAATCATCCAGTTGGTGGAAAATTTTGACTATCATGGGCACTGTTGTCTGGTCTTTAAACTGTATGGACTCAGCGTTTTTGATTTTCAGGTTATCACCACCATTCTTTTACCTTTTTTTTGATGGCATTTATATGGCACACCACTTTTGTCGTTTTCAGAGGAAATATAATTTTCGACCTTATCACATCGAGGATACGAGACATATTATGTATCAGATTTGTTATGCTGTGAAATTTCTGCACGATAATAAACTGACTCATACAGACCTTAAACCTGAGAACGTGCTCTTTGTATGTGATGACTGTTATACGGAAAAGGTTGGAAACGTGGTTAGTTTAATATGCATAAAGACTCCCTATTTTATACTGTGGTTACAGAAGTACTTTCATGTCTTTCGTGATCGGAAATATTGTTCAGACCTTTCATCGGCCGAAAAATACCAATGTGCGGCTCATTGACTTGGGGTCGGCAACGTTCAATAACGAGCATCACTCCGCCATTATTTCAACCCGTCATTATCGTGCTCCTGAGGTTATCCTTGGTACGTTTTCTCTCACTTTTAGTTGGTAACTTGAATTTAAAAATATTAAAATTTTTCAAAAATCTAAAAATATTAAAGTTCTTGGTAAATCTTCAGATCTTGGATGGTGGCAGCCGTGTGATACGTGGTCATTAGGGTGCATTCTATACGAACTCCATCGTGGAGCAACTCTCTTCCGAACTCATAGCAATCGAGAACATTTAGCCATGATGGAACGAGTCTGCGGTCACATACCTCTACGTATGATCCGCAAAACAAGGTTTTGGTATCTTGATTTTGTTGCAAAGTTGCAAACACTCGCATGTTCATATTCTGGAGGACATTCGACTCCTCAGATAAAAACAGCCCACTTCCCGCCGGCCAAGGGGGGGGGGGCTAGTCGACTTCGCGCGGTCCCAATTTTGTGCGCGTCACAGCTCCCATTTCCCGCGGAGAGAGAGGTTTTCCTGTCTTCCCGCGGAGTGTAGGCGGGCAGTCAGCTATTCCTGGGGGTCATCGAACCACTCATCGATTCCCACTTTGATGTCGCCATTGCACCACCCCCTAGAGTGGAGCCAGTGAACGATTGTTGAGCAGAAAATGCCGTATTGAGACTCTTCCCAGAACCCTCGCTGTATGCGACGCTGGCTCTGGGCAGGTGAGCCATTGTCTGTTGATGGCATCTGCGTATGAAAAGACTGCAAGGGCTACCAGAAGCAGTTTAAGATGAAGAGCCCAGAAGGGAATTTTTGAAATTTTGTTCCAACAGACCTTTTTTGAAGGGTGATTTCAGAGTGTGCCGCAAACTGCTTTTGGATTGTTTTCTGTCAGTCATCAAGTTAGCCGTAACGCGATGGCAGAAGGGCCGCAGAGTGCTCGTTTAACGTGTACGGGCAGTAAAGGAAACGGCGCTGCCGACTGCCCGCGACCGAACTATTAGCCTTCCGCAGGAGTTACTGGACGTCGGGCTATCGTACTACGGGAAGTGTGCTGTCTGTATCTGAGCCGGCCGATTTTTTTTCGGCGAGACCTTCAACCAACAACCAAGATGGGCTTCCATCAAACGGGGCACTGAGAGCCATACCGTTGGCATTGAAAACTGCTAGAATAATATTTGCAATAATAATAATAATAATGATAGGGACGATAGTAATGACTAATCATAATAATAATAATAATGATAATGGTGTTAATAGTAATTGTATAAATGACAGTAATAATGACGAATTTCACTCCGATAGGCTCTAACGATTTATACATGAAGATGCATTTTTGGCTATGTACAGTACCGTTAAAAAGTCTATTCCCAGGGCCTTTCCGAGATCAATGTTTTCATACATATCTTGGTTTGCCTTCCGCGAAACTTGATGAAACTTTAGTATGTTATGGGGCATCACAACCCTTGCTTGACACAAACACAAAATTAGTTTTTGAGCGTGCAGTTTTTAAATATGGTGTTTATTTCTATTTTTGTGGTGTTAGTTCTAATGAGGACTATTTCCCTAAAACATGGCTATTACAATTCTAGACCCGTAGCAGTTATTCGCTATTCAAAGATTTTCGGAACCGTTTTATAACTTTGTGAGGAAATAGTTTCTATCATAATTATTCTGAAGACCGAAAATTCAACAGATTGGAGTTTATTGTTGGAACTTTACCCCTTTAAAATTATTCACCTCAGAACCATTCCAAAATATGTGCTTTATAAGCTTTGACAAAGTACAACTGAAACATTAATTTCGCTCTATTTTGATGACTTCAAAGGGAGATACTTTAGGTGCAATATCGCATGATTTTTTCTCAAATTTACTTTTAAAAAAATTTATAGAGATAGAGATTAATTTTTTCACAAGGGTACACAACGGTTCCAAAGATCTTCGAAAGGCGAATTACTGCTACGGGTTTAGAATTGTAACTGCCTTGTTTTGAGGGAATAGTCCTTATTTAAAATAATACCGCAAAAGGATGTATAAGTTCAATATTTGAAAACTGCGAGCTCTGAACTTTTTAACGGTACTGTACTTAAGTGCTATTCCACGCGATGCTGGACATTTTTGATGCTCTGAGGGCACGCAGGTGCCGTCTACGGTACGAAAACTGCATTAGCAGTATGGCCGTCCGTATCTGAAAGTGTGCCCAAAATTTCATGATTGCAGGTGCAAGGTGGACAGCGCCACACTAGCTGGGACCCTTAAATAGATGTTCCAATCCAGGATTCTGCTGATAAATTTACACGTTTTTTCTCGAAATTCTTAATACTGCCGCTAGCGTTACAGCAACATGCGACAAGGGTTAGTCCAGAACCCAAATATGAAAAACTTACTTTTCTGCACGTTGCTGCAATGCTAGCGGCCCTTTTAGGAGTTCGAAAAAATACTTCGAAATTTTGATTCGAACATTTCCAATGGCCCCATCTGGTGTAGCGCTCTTCAGCTTGCGTCTGCGTCCATGGAATTTCGAGTACGTTTTTAAATCTAGACAGCCATATTTTTTAATATAGTTTTCGCACCTTGGACTGCACCTGTGTCCATTCTTGAACAGTCATTTAGGCTTTTTGCTAGCAGCTAGTGGGCTGTTTTCACTTCAGTCGGCGAACAAATTTTTTTGATATTTCCCTCGTTATCCTCCCACTTTAGTCATGGGACAATCGAGGGTATAGAACGAATCATGAAGACTTGAAGGCTCCCCCCCCCCCTCCCCCTCCTGTCGTCGTCGCTGTCTCCTCAGAAGGAATGGGGAAGGGGTTGAGATAATCACAGGTTTTAGGGAAGGAGTCGGGCCAAGGCTGACTTGTATCGCACTTCGCGCCGTAGCCCGCATGGTATTCCATCTCTTAATACATAAATAGTAGTCGAATTCATAAAATATATTTGTATACTTGAATCTGTCATTTCGTGCCGCTGTGTAATTTTTTTCGTTTCAGGACGAAATATTTTCACAACGATATTCTGGATGTAACTGGTACGGACGAAAGTTTCATTAGAGACACCTGTGTGAATCTTGTGGTATGTACCCTTTCTGATACTTGAGGTATGGAGTCGATTAGAAAACTGCGACGGCATTAGATTCAGTTGCATATCGTTTTTCGAGAAAGTATTAGGGCAGAGACGAGCAAGGCAAGCTAGTTGGGTCGTAGGAATTTTGTAGAGAAACAATAGTTCCGAGGGTGATCATTTTCAAATTTTCGTAATGGAGAATTTCCTTGATTCGTCTTCAATCTATTATGGACTCGAATTCAGTGTATTTCGTGCTAGAATGAACTAAGACTTGAAGGCATCGTACGTGCTAGAAACCACTCACTGATTTTTTTGTATTTGAACGATAGGCTGGGCTTTCATTATATAAGGAAAACTCGAAAACGAAATCCATCGTGAGCGATGCCTTCAAAACCACCCGCCATAAAGCTTCATCTACAACCATAGAAAAAGTTAAAATTCCTTACAGAACTCTGCATATTGCCACAATCACACTTTTCGAGCCACTTGTCTTACAAGGATTTAGACTTAGAAATCTGCTTCACTTTGGCGAGCGCGCTTTCAAACGGGCTGTTCTTTGAATTTATTATAGGGCTAGTCAAACATATGGAACAGAAGATGGTTAAACATCCAAAGCTATTAACATTTTGTACATAATTTCGTGGAGGAAGAATCCTCGAGTAGCGTTGGTTTGAGCATTCAGAAGGTAAGAATGAAAACCCATGTTCATTTAGCTTAATGTTAAACCCACTTGTTATCGCGCTTCAGTCACAATTTCACGGGGTGCTCCTTGTGTATTAAGAGATAGCGGGTTATGACACATTATTAAGGTCCACCACTTCTCTCATCTTGAAGATTCGATTTTTCATGACTTTCTAGTCATGACTTTGTGACTTTCACCTTCGTTCACTTCGTTTCATCTTGCTATTGCTCTTCATTCCCCCACTCTTCACATCTTGAGGTAGTCCGCTTTCAATCAATCCAGCCGGACCTCTACGGAAGTTCTAGCATGTGCCCAACACAAATCGATTGAATTACCGTTTGAGCGGTATCATTGGAGTATATCACTTCTTCTGTTCTAGGACATGTATTAATAGGTACCTGGTTTGTTCAACAATTTTTCAACAACTTCCTCAGCCCTCCATAATGCTCCAACTTTTCTGAGGGCGTCTTCAGTAAATCAAAGGCGGACCATTTATCTGTGAAAAACCTTTCTGGATTTGGCGATGAATTTCTAGCCGTACGCTTTTGAAAACAAAAACAGCTCGTCGTGACACAAAATTTCGTGTAGGCTGCATACTGAGGCTCGGAGACTTGGTTCGCGTGCATTTCAACCATTGTTCGGCGGGGGTGTGGGTATCCACACCGGGGGTCTGAGCTCCACCCGGAGACCAGGTGAACAATCTGACCGAGGGTAGGTACACTGTTTAAAATTCTTTTTTTTTCTAAGAATTCGATAATGCCGTCCAATTAACATGAACTGTATGTAGTCACAACCTCACGGGTGTATATAAATAATATGATAGAATGTCGCATAAAATGGTATTGCTCGATATACCGAAAGATAAGTATCTCATCAAACAATTTCTCACCCTTTGATACGTCGGTATATCGAGTAGGTTATCAAGTGTCGTAATAAGCCGATTACCAGTGGTGCGGGTATATACGGCACTTCTTTGAACATCGCTGCGATAGCAGCGATGCATGATGTATGTTTGTGGGACCGCCTCCCCATCCTGTATATAAGGCGATTTTATGTATTAATTCGGTTCGTCTGTTCACTGGTCAGACTCGTTGTAATAAACGACTATTATTACTCGTGTCTCTAACCATTGGTATCCACCAAATTTGGTGCATCGGCCAGTGAACGATCCCTCGTCTTCCTCTCAGCTAGCGTGTTCCTCCCTGAAAAAACGAGAGAAAAGTGAGCCCCACTTACCCGAAACTTCTCATATCGTGTTCCTCATTGGAGTAACGAGAAGAAAGAGCGTGAATCTTTGTCTTGTGCGTCTCCGCAAGGGGAACCGGCAGAGTTTTTCACCTCAATCGAGTATCTGTCTTGTGCGTCTCCGCAAGGGGAACCGGCAGAGTAAACCTCAAAAGGGCCTGCTTGTGCGTCTCCGCAAGGGGAACCGGCAGTGTTTTTACCTCTAAAACCGCAGCCCTAGAGCGTGAACTCTGTCTCGTGCGTCTCCGAAAGGGGAACCGACAGATTTTAACCTCGAAATCGTCTTGTCTTGTGAGTCTCCGAAAGGGGAACCGGCAAGGCGTACATCAAAAACTTCATCTTGTGCGTCCCCTCACGAGGAACCGGTGAAGTATCAACTTTCCTCCTGCAATCAGGAAAAAAGTATCGCAAAAAGTTCTCATTTTGAGCCTTCTCAGCCAAGAGGCCAAGAGGACTGTGTCAGAGCTTTCGTCTCCTCAAGAGAGAAAATCAGAAAGCGAAGCAGATTCCCAATAAACCGGGAAAATCTGACAGGCGAAGCAAATCTTCCTTGAGGTAATCAA
This sequence comes from Aplectana chamaeleonis, assembly GCA_029168955.1. Classification (NCBI taxonomy): domain Eukaryota; kingdom Metazoa; phylum Nematoda; class Chromadorea; order Rhabditida; family Cosmocercidae; genus Aplectana; species Aplectana chamaeleonis. The sequence continues at coordinate 89,808 of JAPDOI010000710.1, read as the reverse complement.
AAAAAGAAGTCCCGCGTGGCAGGAAGTTGCTTACTGCGGAATCAACCGAAGCAGTAAAAACAAGCCCAAGGAACCTCGAAGCTTGGAACGAATCAGAAAAAGTGAAAAATGGCTGGATTTCAAGTTTTCAAAACAAAGATCGCGAATGCTTGTGCGCTGATCAAATCCAATGAAGACGGTATGAAGAAACTGGACGCACCATTCACATTTCCCTCCGAAAAAGCAGAATGTGAAGCCTTCGTACGGGAACGCACTGTGGAACTAAACCATCTTTCAAGATCCATCACGAAAGCTAAGGAATTCTTAGACAAGTGCGTTGAAGATGTTGTGAACTGTATATAGTCACAACCTTACGGGTGTATATAAATAATATGATAGAATGTCGTATAAAATAGTATTGCTCGATATACCGGAAGATAAGTATCTCATCAAACAATTTCTCACCTTTTGATACGTCGGTATATCGAGTAGGTTATCAAGTGTCGTAATAAGCCCATTACCAGTGGTGCGGGTATATACGGCACTTCTTTGAACATCGCTGCGATAGCAGCGATGTATGATGTATGTTTGTGGGACCGCCTCCCCATCCTGTATATAAGGCGATTTTATGTATTAATTCGGTTCGTCTGTTCACTGGTCAGACTCGTTGTAATAAACGACTATTATTACTCGTGTCTCTAACCATTGGTATCCACCAAATAACCCGCTCCCAGAGGACGCTCTACAAAAAGGTTCATTAGGTGTGGACTTTTGATGTTTTGAGCATAAAAGTCCACACCTAGCCAGCGGAGTCAGGTGTGGACTTTTCTGCTCAAAACAGCAAAAGTCTACACCTACATAGTAAGCTTTTTTGTAAGGCGTCCTCTGGGAGCGGGTAAGGTTTCATTCCGTAGGGTTACAAATGTAGTCTCTTAGTTTTGCTCAAACCCCGGGTAGCTCATTTGGAACTTAAGTTACAGGTGTTTCAAAACCCTATTCCAAGTTTGTGGACTTTGACGTTTTTTTTATTTTTTTAATCTTGTTCCGCTTCCTATGTAGCGGTCTTCGGCGTTACACTGAGACGGTAAAAGTTTGTATAGAGAGTAAATCGACCACGCTGGACTCAAATATCCTACTCTCGTGACACCTAAATTTCAAAAAAGCCCCTTGTCGGCGAAACCCCACCTGAGAAAAGTGTGAGCCCTCATACTTTAGCGGTGTTCAGCATCCCTGTTGGACGGTGAAAGTGAGTATCCCGAGTAAATCGACTACGCTGGACTCAAATATCCTACTCTTGTGGCTCCTAGTTCTCAAAATTGCCGACATCCGGCGGGACCACACTTGAGAAAAGTATGAGCCCATGCAGTGTAGCGGTCTTCGGCGTTCCTATGATGCCGTTAAAGTTGGTATATGAGGCAAAGCAACTACGCTCGACCCGAATATCATATTCTCTTGACTCTCACCTTGCAAAAATGTAGATTTCCAGCGGGAACACACCTGCAGCAGGTGTAGTTCAAACAGTGTATTGCCTTTCAGCGTTCATCTTAGACGGTGTAAGTTTGTATACAGGGTAAAACCATCACTCTTGACTCGACTGTCCTACTTTATTGACCTTTACTTTGCAAAAAAATAAGAAGTCTAATATTTTGCCAGGGCCAGGCGGGCGTTGTCCACGTGGACAACAGCGGGGACGTAAAAATTTTCGAAATTTAGGTTTTTTTCAAGGGGGAACGTAAAACTTTGGGCCAAAAGTTTAAAAAATCGGGGGTGTTTCCAGTTGCGTTCCTCTTTCTGTGAAGAAAACAGGTCGTGGAACGAGTGGTTCGGACGTGGTTGTCTCGCATATTGTAATAGCAACAAAAATATCGAAGAGAGCATTAGTACAGCACCACAACAGCACATGTGAGAAGAGTATCTTTACATAACGATAAAATAGACTTAATTTAGGCAGTATTCAAATTTTCAGCGCATAAACAGATTTTTAGACGAGTTACAATCACTAATCGGGCCATTTACCGCTTAAATTCTTCACTTCGAAAATTGGACAACGTACAACCCCCCATAAAATCTAAAATTTTCACAATACTGAAAAAAGATTCAGATTCTCCGTGAAATTCCTCACAAAATGATACCTAACACCCCTCCCACCACCTTGAAATCATGAACAAAATCGCCTGAAACACGTTTTGCCGTTGTCCAAAACCGTTGTCCAAAACCGCGCCTTCGGCCGAAATTGGACAACGGTAATTTTTTCACAAAAGCAGTTTTAACACTCTAAAGGTTAAATTCCCGTCTTTGGCATACCTTCTACTCACGACCACGATATCGCTCGGCAACTCCTCAATTTAGAGCATTTCGAAGCAAGGAATTTTACTTACCACTGTGGCGAGCCGCCGAAAAATATCGCGCTCCAATGTCAAGCCGCGTCTGCCACCTGCCGTCGTTTCGCGGGCGCTGTTGCGCAGTACAGTGCCCGCGAAACCACCTCCGGTAACATCCTCTCTTCCACCCGCTCTCGCACCCCTTCTGTTTGAGCAACACTAGTTTAGAATCGAACTTTTTTGAACCTGTGAAGGTTTACGCACCCACAAAAGGGTTCCACCCACCCGCAGGTCTCGATGCAAACCTAGTTGGAGGTTTCTTATCCGTCAAAATGTGGTCTTCTGCCGCTATCTGCTATTGGTAGTGCTATCAGTCATTTTACTTACATGAACTTCATCAAAATGCTTAGAGTTTTTATATAGTGTATCACTCATTCTTCCCTCGTATCCTGAGTGACCCCTTCAACTATGGCTGCACCGAGGTGTCGTAAAGCCTTATGATTAGTGAGCTGTTATCGAAAGTCTAACACGTCCCCGAATAATGCTTGGCATACGCCAGAGTTTTGCCCAGAACGAAGTTGGGGTTCATCAAAAGTTAGGAAACGTTCTACATCTTCACCGTAATTTCCTCCACTACAAAAAAAATCCTATCGATTCAAGCTTGCCTATTGCGTCTTTTTTGTAGCATTGCTCACTTTTTATTAGCTTACTGTACGATCAAGATTAGGACAAAACCTTATGCAAGCAAAGAACAAGTATTCAGCGTTTTTTTCTATCTCTGCTTTGATTTGCCCACATTTTTTCTTTATCGTTATGCCATCGTGAGATTGTGAGGCGATCTGTGTTTGTAATTTTAATTGCTTCCTTCTCAATACAGATGTTGTTGCTCAAGGGAAAGTCAAAACTACACTCTCCGAGGCTAATCAGTCGGATAGGAAGTGCAGTTACTATTTTTTGAAAATTCGGGTTGAAATATAATTTTTTTGAAATTTTCGACCACAAAAACTGTTAAACTTTTTCCAAGACCTGAGGTTAAAAGTTTTAAAACTTTTTCAAAAATTCTTATCACCAAGGGGGGACTTAGCTTCGTCGAGGTCCTGTACAACGGTCTGCCTGACCCTGCGTCTTGCAAAAATTAAGCACCTTGCGGATTGAACCCGTGTTTCGTGTATCAGTGGGTTTCGGAGAATGAATTCCACAACGTAACCAGATTAGATGACGCTCTTTCCAACTAGCAGCCCATACATCTGATGCGACCTGTTCTTCTTGGACTTGCGAAATTAATCTACAAACTCACTCATATTCAAAACACATTTATTTTTTCAATCCGTCTCGTATTCTTGGCCTTTGCCAATCACTTCTTCGTCTCCACTCTTCTCTTCCACCACATACCTTAGCTTCTTACCCGAAATCATTCACAATTTCTGGATACACGTCCAAACCTATTTGTCTTATATTCAACATTAAGAGAGCCTTCACTATAATAAGAACCTTTACTATAGCTACGTTATTTACCAACGCAGGCAGCTTCATGTAATCCGTCAAGAAAAGCCTCGTCCGTGATCTAATTCACTGTTAATGTTTTTTTATGGTTGTTCTTCTTTAAATTACACTGTTAATGTTTTTTTATGGTTGTTCTTCTTTAAATTACACATCTTTTGGAATAAGTTGTTCCTCTTCTTTCAATTTTACATCAAAGTCGGACAATTAATACTCCTGGGAGGAGGTCCGAGAAAATCGCCAAAAGTTTGCTTTTGGAGGGGGGGGGGTCTGAGTAAATTCAGCTTTGTCCACACCTCGTGCCGTACCCTGGTTTAAATTTTTTTCCCAAAGCAGTATTGGAAGAACTGTAGAAATTTCTCGTAGTAAAATAGAGTTTAAAATTTATATGTCACAAAAGTGGTAGAACAGATCTATGTACTAAACTACAGCTTATAGGTTTTGGTCAGAATGCGTGCGACGACTCTTTCTCGCATTTTCGCGCCCTTTTCGATAATTCCCTTCATATTCAATGTTTTTTGGATCTTAAAATAATTCAGGATCTTGATGTGATGAGACGGGCTATCGAAACCTGTAATGATTGCTAGGCTCAAAGTTTAAACAGAAAGTCCCCGTGGGAATTTCTTGTGTGCCAAGTCGTGTGCAATTGTTTTAAGCAGCTGCGCAGCGCTGTGTAGTGGTAAAGGCACAGTACACCCTCAGACATGAATTTTGTGATTTTCATTTTATTGTGTTGTAAACCCATCCTGTATAACACTTGTCAAGCGCGAGATCTGATTTCCTCGCGAGATATAAGCGACCACCACAGGCCCGACCCCCTTCGCTCACCACCACGGGCCACACCCCCCCCCCCCCCCTACGAGAAATCCGAACTTGATAGCAGCTAGATGGATGGATGAATTCTCAACGAGTATTCGTTTTCAGTCCATTGCCGGGCTGTCTCCATATCCTGGATCGCTCTCGCTCAACGATTGCAAATGAAGAGAAATACAGCCCTGAGACAACTCGTCCACCAAGTTTTCGACCTCAAAATATAGGCATCTTCAAGGAGCCTTAACTCTTTTCTTCTTCTTATTCGCAGCCACAGAGAGGTGTTCTGTCACAGGTTCAGAAACTCGGTCACTAGCGTAGGGTTCGTCCACAGATCCATTGTCCTTAATGTAGTCGGTCTCTTCGGGCAATTGAACAGGTGCGCATTAGTATGCTCTTGACTACCGCAATCAGGGCACTCGTCAGGTTTGCTGTTATTCCACAGCTTAACGATGCAAGGGTGCACCTGGCACGCCTGCCAAGTTCAATCTCGTTCTCGCTGACCATGATAGGTGCGACTCCCAGGATGGAGTTTATGGCGACTCTGTTCAAGTGTTCCTTGACGAATCCGGTATGCTCCGCGCGCAAGAGACGAAGACGTTCTTGTTGTGCCTCGGGACCATCTCTGCACATCTACTTTCGAGAGAGCATCGGCGAACGGCTTCCTGATGCATCTCTGTCTCACCGGGTTTAGTACTCTTCGCGACGGATGATTCCCGCTGCTTCACGATGTTGATATACATTTGTTGCGCCTGGAGTTGGCAGTGGACTCTAACTGGCAATATGCGAGCTTCGGCGTGCAAGTGCTGAACTGGAGAGCTTTTAGAATAGCCTGTTGCGATACGCAGAGCACAATTTTGGGCACGTCGCAGCTTGGACCAAGATGTGTCCGACACGATGTGCTGCCAGACTGGCGCAGCATACTCCAAGGCGGGTTGCACAATAGCCTTATACGTGATCAGGATCGTTTCTTTACTACATCCCCAGAACGTTCCACCGAGAGCACGTAGGACGTTGAGTGTTGTTTTCACTTTGGCTTGCTTCTGCTCAGTGTTCTTATGAAGCTTCAACAAAGGATCCAATCCGAGTCTAAGTAGCTTGGGGAGTCGGGTGGCCGGCAATTGGGTTTTGTCCCATTTCATCGTAGGATGGGCCTTGTGCTCTGCATTATTAGTGGAAAAGACGGTGACGGATGATTTGGAGGCAGAGACTGTGAGCATTTCGCGATCGAAGAAAAATTTCAACTCGATAAAGTAGTCATTGATCTTACTCGCCGCTACATTCATGTCGCGATCTCGGCACAGAATAGTAATATCATCTGTGCATGCAACTACCTTGATGTCTTGAGGGGGAACGGGCAGATCTTCTTGATATAAACTGAAAAATGCAGGCGATAAAACTCCTTCTTGAGGGACACCAGCGGCGATGAGGATGCTATTGGAAACGTGTCCCTGGATTGGCACATTTGCCCGACGTCCTTTAATGATCCGCCGCTTCTGCCAGGGCTTAAAGGCAGTTGTCGCACTCAAATATGCTTGTCTTCTTTTCCTCTCTTAACCCTTTTCTGGGTATAGAGTAGTAGTAACTAATAGAAAAAATCGCGAAAAAAACGCTGTTCTAGGTCAAATTTGAAGCCTGAACTTCCTTGTCTTTTGATGGTGGACGAGTACACCCCACATCATCGATGATCTCGAGTATCAAGAACATCAGCTGGCTTGAAATAGAATTTCAATCAATGAACCTTCGGATTTATGTACACATCTAGTCAAAAACATTGACTGAAGTGCTTGCTTTCATTGTTCATCTGTTTTATTAGGTAAATTTGCATTTATTTCTTCCTCTGAGTGTCGATAATTTTCGACTGCTTGGCATGAGACTGTGATCTTTCTGTGCACGTGTGCACAAACTGGAAGTTTAGGGTCCTAATAACTCTAATTCTATCTGTTTATCACCGCGCTACCTGCATAGTTTTTGAGCTGTTTTTGATCTGAGCTGATTTTTGTAGTTTTTCCGATAACCTTTTTTTTAATCGTGACCACTGCCTTTAATGGTAGACTTCATCAGACTCTCTGATAGTATGCCTAGATTGACAGTGTCAAATGCCTTTGTCAAGTCGAGGGCCACAGCAACAATACGTTGGGGGTTCTTTGGCATTGAAGCCGTCCAGAACATAGCTCACAATTTTAAACACGGCCGTAGTGGTGGAATGCATTTCACGGAAACCATGCTGATGCTGTCGCTTGTTGTTGTGTTCGGCCAGCTTCTCCACAACCAGTTTTTCGGCTATTTTTGCAATGGGTGAGACTAGACTGATGGGCCGGTACCCTTTAGCCGTGTATGGTGATTTTCCCGGCTTCGGCAGTGGTATAACGCGAGCGACTCTCCAATTTTGGGGTAAATTACATGTACGAAACGATGTGTTCATGACGTTAGCAAGAAGGGGCAGTAGTTCACTGGGCAGTCTCTTCAGGACTGCTGTGCTGAAACCGTCTGGCCCTATTGCCTTCGAGTTACTCATCTCCTTTATCATCTTCTCGACCTGTGCAGGCGTGACTGCTTCATCTACATCCATGAGTGACAATTTACAGAGTTCCCGTACAGTCATTTTATTCTGCTTCTCTCTTTTTGTTTTAGTTACGAAAAAATGCTTCCCAAGAGCATTTGCGGCCTCCTTCCCTGATTCAAAGACTACACCATCAAATTCAGTCGTGGATTTCTTGGCGGAGGTAAACTTTCCGGACATCCTTCTCAAAGCCTTCCACGCTGCTGCTCCATCATGCCTGTTAAGATCCCTCCTGATCTCACTATCCAGCTCAGCGATGTTTGGGTCATGGTGATCTGCAGCTCTCTTTGCATCCCTTGTCCTTATATTCTGCAGTGTTTCCTTGGTGACATTGGGGAAGAAGGTCTTTACTCGACCTTCAGGGATCGCAGCTTTCATAGCCTTCAAGATAGCATCAGATAGGTGGCCCTACTTCTGGTATACATCGCCATTCCACGGATAATCGGCCGCTTGGCGGAGTGCAACCTCCTTGAACAGGCTACAGTCTGCAAGGCCTTAATCAAGATAAGAACGATGACGAACACCTTTATAGGGAGCAAGAGAGTTAGAAAGATCAATATCGATGAAGACAGGGATGTGATCACTTTAAAGAGTTGTGAATGATGACCAACAGCTAGCATTGGAGAGATTGGGAGAGACGATGGAGTTGTCTGGGCTAGAAGATCGGCCGTTGACAGGGAGACGAGTGGGCTGATCATCGTTCAGAATGACCAGGTCGCATTCCTCCGCCCAATCTTCGACGTCATTTCTTCTAGCATCACAATCAAGCGACGAGCAGAATGTGTGGGCATCGAAGTCACCCGCAAAGAGAATTGAGGGAGAGAGAGAGTGGTCGTAAAGCTGCTTGAGGAGTGGGATAGGGTTGTAGGTTGGTGGACAGGATGTAGGAGGAGGAATGTATATATTGAAAAGATAAATTGGAGTTCTCACTAGGGAAGTGTTTAGAGCGGTAAACGCACCTACGGAAACGGTATGCACTGCCAGTTTCTCTTGGTCCTCTATAGTAACTTTGTGAAATATCCAGCTCCGAGCTGTTGATTCCGAGGAGCTACGAGCCCGCAAAGTTTGGCTCTCTCCGCTCATTGATTTCGGCTGCCTCCACTCATTGATCGTGTCAATCGGGAAGGAAGGTCGTTGAGTGTGGCGGCTTGTCCATATCGCTATCCACTTCACCAAGCCGCCACACTCAACGACCTTCCTTCCCGATTGACACGATCAATGAGTGGAGGCAGCCGAAATCAATGAGCGGAGAGAGCCAAACTTTGCGGGCTCAGAGCTCCTCGGAATCAACAGCTCGGGGCTGGATATTTCACAAAGTTACTATAGAGGACCAAGAGAAACTGGCAGTGCATACCGTTTCCGTAGGTGCGTTTACCGCTCTAAACACTTCCCTTGTTAGAGGAATATGTATGGGGATGTACTCGAGAGTACAATCCTCTGGAGCTTTTGGGATTAAGTGAGAGGGAAGGGAGAATAGAACGAACGTAGTGACTCCGCCGTCTTGAAATTATCTAGGAGAATGATATGCAGTATAGCCCGGGATGTTAGGATTCCGAGAGGTAGCAGAGGGAGAGAGTTTGGTTGCCTGAACCATGATAACATCCGGGTGATGAGTACGGGCAAGAGAGATGATTCAGAAAGCTCGGCGCGAAGGCCGTTGAGATTTATGTGTACAATAGATAGGGGACGGTTGGTCGATGACGAATCAGAGTTACTGAAGGCGGAGCACACAATGCAACGAAAGGAAGAATCGTGGTATCTCACAGAACTGATACTCGAACAAGAGAAGTTCACCCACCTTTGGTATCCAAAGCATTGGACGCTGGTTCCACTCCAAGTTACATTCCTGTCGCCTGTGGCTCATGGTAACTTCTTCTGAGCGGGTCCAGGATTCCTCTCGGCGCCGGCCATTTATAGAAGAATCCTCAGGAGAGCTGCAGCCAGCCAGCACCTCTCCCATGACAAACACCCTCTCCGCGGAGGGATTGACGTCGGTTTGCACGGAGGTGGTCTTCTTTCCTCCACACTGCCACGGCACGAACGCACGACATCTCGGCAGCTTAACAATGTTCATGGGGATTCTTGGACGATTTCAGAGATACGACTGTGATCAGGATTTGACCCTCTCCAAGATCAGCATGAAAACTGAAAAATAGTTTTCCCGGTGTTATGTGCCTTTGAAGGCAGCAGACACTCTCAAAAATGGTATCGATTTCATGACAAAAATAGAAGGTTTGGAGATGGTAGTATGGGAGACTAACAAGAAAACCTAGGAAAGCTGTATGCATATAGATGAATAGCGGCTGTTGTTATCGGGTGAAAGTGGACGAGTTACATTGCGCGCGGTTGAAACAGCGAATATTAGCAACACAAACGGTTGAGATAGCGAAGCCGATGGACTCTTACAGTCTGTACTAAAACGCTCACCTCGTTGCCGGCATAAAAATCAGCCAAAGTGACCGTTTTCGAACTATTAATTAGGACGAGTCTGTATTGGGGGGGGGGTGTCGAAATTTTTCGACTTAATAGCCTCAAAGTTTACTCGTTTTTGACCTTTCTAAGGGCGTGAGCGTTCTACTAGGGGCAATAAGGCCCCAGCTATGTAGTTATCCCAGGATCTTTTTCCAGCGTGTCTGCTGCATTCAGGCGATATGGGCTTAAGCTTTTTTGTTTAAACTTAAACCCTTGCAATAATTATACCCTAGAAAGTGTAGCTCTCCCTATCAGAAATCTAAATTTGTTTTCAGATTCCGAGAAAATTCGAATGTGATGCGACTTAATGAGAAGGGTGCCAAAAAACGAGAAAGCGGTCTGCATGCATTCTGGCCAAAAGATACGATCAGTATGGTATCGCTAAAATCGTACCATTTTTCGAAAGTCTTCCAGTATGGTGGCATCTGGAGTTCTGCCAGTTGTTCGCAGTGCGAGAGGTTGGGGGCGTAACCCTGAAACTTTCGCAACTAGCTTTCAGAGTCTGCGAGTTGCGGGCAGTACGAGAACCTGAATCAGGGTTGCACATGAGTCATTGCGTCATATTGAATCAGAGAAGGAGTGGCATTGGATCGCGGTATTGTATTCATAGGGGCGCTGGTTCACAGGGATCATTTCCACCAAACATTCCAGCAATTCAATAATCAAATATGATGCTACTAAAAAGCCTTGCTGTGCACGATACCAGTCAATGTCAAAAAAAGAACGATAGCCAACATTCTGACAGGAAACTCTCGCAGGAATGAAGGTAGCTGAAGACCACGAGAAAATTCTTGTGTTTCCAGTGTTTTTGTTTAGAAACTTTTGCAGGGTCAAGCCGTTAACTTGAAAAAAAAACCATAATTAAAAAGCAAAACTGGATATATTCTTGAGTAAAAACTAAACAGAAACCTTCACAGGAAAGGGAACAGGAAACAATCATGAGTAAATACAAAGAAAAACCAGCTTAACGTGTTTTGTTGGCAAAGGAAATGATGATACAGGAAGTACTCGCACTGCTAGCTACGACAAAAATAGTCAGGAGTATTCTTCTCGCAGCTCGCAATACGTGCGTGAAACTGGTGGCAGTGTCCTCGCAGTGCGAGAGGACTATGAAAGCCCTCTGCGAGAATTTTGTCGTCGGGCGCTCGCACTGCGAGTTGCGTCCTCGCAGTGCGGCAAGAACTATGAAAGCCCCCCCCCTACCGTTTCGCCGCAAGACAGCTCGCATGCGAGGACGCTGCGAGCACGTAGCTATATGCTTATACGTGTCGCAACTCGCAGCTCGCAGAACTCTAGATGTCACCCGAGGGAGTGGTCGTAACTCCTCGCAGCAGTGCTCGGGAAAGCGGAATAGGTAGATTCGTTCTATGGTCGTGCGATTTCAAAAAAAAATGTCGAACGAACGAAACATGAAAATTTTTTGTTCGAATTTCGTTTGAAAAAATTTCGAACGAATCTCGACAAACTCGAAATTTAGGAGGTCGAACGAACGAATTTCGAAACTGATCGAAATTTCGTTTTCCTTCGGAATTCGTTCGAATCCGAAATTTCGGAGTTTTTTTTCGGAATTCGTTCGAGATTCCAGATTTAATTCCGAAACTGGACTGGGCTCTTTATTTAAAACACGCAACCAGAGTCGTGGGCTTGACTGCCTATCTGCCCAGACTAATTTTTTCCAGGACTTGTTAACTAGCTGTGGGGAGATGCTAAAAATATATATTTAATCTGTTCCACAGTAGTAATGGGCATTTAGGTGGATCAGAAAAGGACAAAAACTTTATTCGTAGTGCGTCATAGTGTTATTTAGTGACCGAGCCTGAGAAAATATTTCGATGGACTGAAAACGGATCCTCTAATCCTGTTCAGCTCTCAAATACGCTCCTCGGCGAAGTCTGAGCGAAATTCTTCTTCACCTCTCTAGCCTTGGAAGCGGTAGCATGCAAGGGCCGGATTCTCCAACGATTGTACCCCGGGTATAAGGGCGCATCAGGGTATAATCCTCCACACTTGCCTAGGGAATGCGGAAGATTTTGGCATGATTCGCCCTTATACCCGGGGTATAATGATTGATGAATCCGGCCCCAGATCGAAGTGAAACTTTGGTCTGCAGTTGCAGCCCGCAGCTTGAAGATAATCGTGCTGGGATGGAGATTAATTAGGGTCAGGTGCTATCTACACAGTGGGGGTTGTAGCGCGACGCGCGCGGCGGGAATAACTTTATCGGTAGAGCGCGTTCACTATAAGCTCCCGGCAATCCACGCCATTTTTCGATTTTGATAGTTCCTCTCATGATTTTTTGAAGCCGTGGAAGTTTCCTCACAAGAGTACCGTCCGAACCACCCCGAATCTTTAACCCCTGCGACGGCGCGGTGTAACTCGTTATAGGGAGTGTTGTGCTCATGTGATGCTCAAGTTTGAAAGAAATAAAGGTAGAGGCTGAAAGTTCTGGGAGGTTTGAACCAGTACTACTGTGTGGAAGCTTCCACAGCTTCTGAAAGGTCAGAGAGGAACTATCAAAATCAAAAAAAAATGCCTTGGATTGCCAGGAGCTTATGGTAAATGCGCTCTACCGATGAAGTGATTCCCGCCGCACGCGTCCCGTTAGTACCTTCGCTGTGTAGAGAGCCCCTGACCCAACTAATTGTGCCGGGACCCCTTGGCCCCACCAGAATCGCCTTCAAGCTGAGTGTTTCAGCAGCGATTGTCTGCAGCTGTAGACTGGAATCACACCTTAAAGGCAGTGTTCACGATAATCTCCGATTTTGAGATTAATAACTAAATTGATTGTTTGGCCCCCGGGTAGAACTGAAATGACCAAGAAATCGAGAAAAAAGCGCCCGAAGGGCACGAAATCCTTTACTCTCACCTCGCCTTTTTACACTCACAAGAACTGTTTGTTGCGACAACGAAATGTCTTGTGGACCCGTCCTTTACAATTTCCTTTTTCTCTGTTGCTCCGTTCTTTCCTCAGGACCCTAACTAATCCTGCTTTGCACAAAACATTCGTCTATTTCCAACTGACCCAATTTTTTACCGGTGACAACCACCATGGACATGTTCATACAACCGGACAACTAGTCCATATTACAGAATAATGTCACTGAAATACGGCGTTTTAAAGCGTTTCTCGCCGTCTCTTCGTAATTTTGTTAATACTTGGTGGCCAAGGCATTGTTCCGAGTGGAAAACCCGCAAACGCAAATCATCGTGAACACTGCCTTTAATATGGACAGTAATACCATATTCCGTTCTTTCGGACGTTATGGGTTAAGACTTCTCTTTTCAGACTTTGTCTAAAAAAAGGTATTGCATGTGTTCGACCCGAGTTTGTGGTTCATTTTCAATTTTTTTCGGAGTATCACGGCAGGGTAATTTCCGATTAAGCGCCTTTCACAGTCTGCCGGACGACGCCGTCCGGTACGTTATAAGATAGGGCTGCGGCGTCGGTGATGACCCGCACTGCGATGTCGGCCGACCGACGTGGCAGTGCGGTGAAATCATTGACTCGACGTCGGAGCAAGTTATGACGGGTCAAAACGTGTTGGCTTAGCCTCATACTTTGTACTGGAGAGTCGGAACTGACGGCTGTTCACCGCAGCTTCCCTCGCACTGCGGCACTCTTATGACGTGTCGGACGGCAACGTCCGGCAGACTGTTAAAGGCGCTTTGGTTTTTGTTTGCTGAAAAGTTTGTATTTCGTTTTTGAGAATGAGTCATCCACGCGTGTCCGATTTCGACTCAATTCACGAGTACTATAGCGAAGACCTCTATAGCCTTTCTCCCTCATTTCAAGCAGGTCAAAGTGGTGCTTATCGGGCTTTTCTTTTCAAGGTGTCCGGATCAGTGTTATATTTTGCCATCACCGACCGCTCCGCTGCTTGCTTCGCCCGGACTCATGTGAGCGGGAAAGGCTTTGTATTCTCAGGTCTCACGAACGACTTAATCGAGCAGGCGTCTTGTTTGGTCGCGCTCACCACAACTCGGCTCGAGTAATAAGGGAACAGCGTTGAAGTTTCGAGAGGCGTTGTGAAAATCGAACGAATTTTCGTTAAAAAATTCCGAAAAGTCAGATCTCAAACGAACGAAAATTGAAAGAATTTCGTTCGACAAACTTTCGAAAAAACGAAAAAAAATCGAAAAATTTCATTCGTGTATGACTGGCATTCGGGATAATAATTCGTTCGGCCTGTTCTAGAAGGATTGCGCCGTTTAAAGCGTGAAAAGCGCCCAAAACGACTGTATTCTGGCAATCAATTTGAGGGTGCTCGTGTAAAGTGGAAAGGCTCTGCAGGAAAGTGGGAGGTGTTTCTCGTTTCTGGAGGCACAGAGGTTTGCTAAGATGCGGTCATGTTGACTCGTTTTTGACACTTGAAGGCAGTATACATGCTTAAAATGCCTATCGCTCTTACGATATAAATCCAAGGCTTAGAAGTGGTAGTATTAGGAACCTACGAAACCTCGACGTAAATAGGGAAATAGCTAGTGGTTTTTGCATAGGAGGGGAAGTGGGAGAGTTAAACCGCAGCATGCCAGCTCGCTTGAATTAGCGTTGCTGGCGGCAAAATGGTTTATATGGCGGATCCAATAGACTGTTGCGGCCTGTACTAGAACGCTTACGTGGTTGAAAACAAAGAAGTAGCCAAAGTGACTGTATTCGAACAATCATTAGGATGGCTTCGAATTAAGGGGCGGGACCTATGTATAGAAGAGGTGAGCGGAGACTGCATTTTTGACGCTTGTTACGGCGTGAGCGTTCTAATAGGAGCCGTCCGAGCCCATTAACGTCGCTATCTCAACAACTTTCTCAAGCATGTATGCTGCGTTTAATAGGCCACCAGCCGCGAGTCATTGATCTGAAGGGGTTATAAGCTCGAAATTAGCATCTTCTCCCAATCTAGCTAAGTTAGACAAGGAGTGGCATCGGTGGTGAGTTCGGTAGGGAGGGGAAGTTTTGGGCGTGTGACGAGGTTTCAAATCTCGTCCTGGGGTGGTATACAATTAAGTCCAGTGAGGAATGGAGAAAAGAAGCGGCTGGATTTTGCCGCATGCTGATTCCACTGAGTGATATGATAATCTCACAATTATCGAAATGCTGCAGAACCCCTTCATTTTTGTAGATGAGCTGCAGGTGCGGTGAGGAAACGGCAGCCTTCATCTGCCTAGACAAGAAACATGATCAGCATTTTGTGATCAATTTGCATATTTCGGGCTCAATTTCATGAATGAGTCCGATACACCACACCGGTGAGCTTCGGCGCGTCAACAACGTAGAGTAATGAGGTTGGAAGGGGTTAAAAATGAGTATCCGTCACCAGTTCTCACCACTAGTCTACCACTTTCACATAGAATGTTGACGCAACCGTCAAACAACATGAGAAGCGCTTACGGCGTAAGCCTCACATGCAGAAAAACTTCGAGAATGACAGTGGCGAGGCCTTCTAACGCAGAAAAAACTTCAAAAAACGATTTTGGTGCGAAATTCAAAATTATATTTACAATGTGTTCCGATTGACTTTTCTTTACAAATGAAGGTTTTTTTGGCCCCCCTCGACATTTTAGTTCTCTAGAGAGGCCAAGCTACGCAAAAACGAAAAAAAAACAATATACGGCTTTCTGCGCGTACGATTCAACCCTGCGAAGCTCTGATGTGCGACGCTGCGGCATGATCTGTCCACGCATCAAAGATCTCGCTGGGCGACGTCGAGCCGGTCACTGCAACTCTGCATGCTCCTTAACTACAGTCGGCATGGACTGCACATCAGAGACACAAGATGGTAAACTGTGTACGAATATTTAATACGCACCTTGTAGCTCAGAAATCAATCAGCAACTGAGTGGAAGTGAAACAGCTTCGTGGCGCATTTTTTAGGTTAGGTCCTGACAACTCTGTCAGAGGACAGAAACTTTTTACAAGCCCACGACTGTGTGGGCGAAATACCGCAGAGCAGTGTGTGGGGGATGGAAACACTGTGTGACCGGGTCAGGGTAAGGCATGCCCTTGTTAGCGGTCCTTTGGAGGTGCGGCTCCCCCCACCCAAGTTGAAAAAATTTGCGGCCCCTCACCAACTTATTAAAGACGTTTTTTCATTATTTGACGCTTTGAGAAACCAGGCATACCACGGCTACCCGGCTGATCGATGCATAAGATTTGCACATGAAACTCACGAAGTCCCGCTTTCAACTTCAACGGGACCAATCGACCTGGCACTCAGGCAGTAACATTTTGTTGTGATCTTTTTCCGAATAATATCGATTAATCGCTTAGCGCCACCAGGTATGCCACGGCTGCCGGCTGATCTCGGCTCTAATGGTACCAATCGAGCTGGGAATCGGGCAGTAACTTTTTTCGTGATTCTACTCCAAATAAGCACTGCATCAGCCCAAGCCGGAAAACTCGCGTTGTAACCTTTTACAGAAGCTCCAAGTCGAAACTGCATTTTTTTTTCGCAACTTTGACGCCCCGGCATACACACTCGTGGTCATTGGTTTGGCCGCAAAAGGTCCGCGATTGAAAGTAGGCTCAGAATAGTTCACTTCAAAACCGAAGCCACCCGTCTGGTGGTATTTGCCTTTTTTTCCCAAGCCGGAAATTCCGCCTCGTCACCTTTTTCAGATCTGTCTGGTTCGAAAACGTTACACTCATGATTTTGATATAATGAGAAGCCAATTATTATATAATGAGAAGCCAATTATTTTGCCTCTCAAAATCGCTTAACCTTCTCTCGCTGAGGTCGACAAGCTAGAAATAGCATCTATGAAGTTGGCTAAAAAAATTGCTTATTTGTTATTGCTTATTGAAGAGCGAATGAACTGGATTAAATGTACAGATCCTGGAAGGCCAAAAGAGCAAGCAGGATTGCAGACTTTACTTTAACCGACCTTTGAAAGGGACACTTCAGGTCTTATATCGCATAAAAATCCTTTGTGAGCAGTCTTACTATCACAGAACAATGCCCGGGAACTCCAAACGCTTGCGAGTCTCGAACGATCTATGAGGTAAACTCGTGGAGTTGTCCCAACGACGACAATTGGCCAGACGATGATGCCTTCCATTTATTGGACTCGTCACAACATTTTCCGCATGAAAATCCTGCCGCTTCTCCTCCGCAATCACCTCTACAGGACTCGGCGTCCCCACATCAACACTCTTCTGCTCATCTTCCGCAAACACCTACACACGACCCTGAGTCTCCAAATCAAGATCCTTTTCCAGGCACAACTACACGCCACATCACTGCTGCCACACAAGCGGCTACTGTGATAGTGGATCCCAACCAGCTCTCAAAAATGATTGATAATGCTTTTTGTAAAGCTGTGGCGAGGATTGAAAGCAGAGTCGATGCCCACTCTGCGCGCGACGACAGTCATTTCGGAGTTCTCGAAAACTTGGGTGTTGAAATATTACGATCAATTTGAGAAAAAACGAGATGGCTGATGAGGAAATCGAAATGATCAAAATGGACGCCGCAAAACATTACGGAATATACCGCGATAACAACGAGGACCTGCGCTTCGGAAGGCTACAACGCATACGTTTTAGGAACACATCACTTTCGAATGCGTTCATAGAAGAGAAGGAGACGCAGCGTACGCGCGCAGACGCACGCGATCAACGGAAATAAATTTCACTCGGAAACAGAGGATAACTGAAGTTATTATCAATTGTTCATTATCTTTATTAGGACCTGCCTAACTTTCTATGAGTTATTTTGGGAATAAATTCAAAGCTTCGCTATTTTTCTGTTATACTAAGTCCCAACAGCTTTCGCATGGCGACCGGCCGGGGGCCTGCGCCCCCCCCCCTCCTGGAACCCAAAGTTGTGGTCCTACCTGGTTACTGAAACCGAGGGTGCTTTACCCTAGACCGGGTGCCGCAGTGAGGTAATACGTTTAGGTCGGATGTGGGGGAATACCACGGGGCCGGGTGTGGGGAAGGGGGAAATAAAATAAGAGTGGTGTGGGGGGAAGGAATGCCGTGTAATCAATCGGTTATGGTGTGGAAATTACCGTAGAGCCGGGTATGGAGGTGGAAATACCGTGATGCCGGATTTGTGGGGAATACCTTAGGATCGGTTGTGGGGTAAAGAAATACCGCGGAACAGTGTGACCGTTTTTTGAGGGGTTGGGGCGGGAATGCAGAAGGAACTTGGTATGGAGAGGGAAATACCGTTGGGCCGGAGATGAAAATACCCTTGAATCGGGTCTGGGGGGGGGAGCACGGTGGAACCCTCTTTGGTTTGGTCGGCAGAGATTAGCCGCCAAAGAGGTAGTGGCTACTGTAATAAATTTTTATTGAGAACAGGGACCGATTCCAACCAACGTTTCGAGAAGGGGGGTCTTTACGTTCTATTGACTCAACCGCTTGACTCTATGAAATTTCCATCTTTTCTGTGAGTGTAGTCTTCGCCTGCGACAACGAAGGTAAACTTTGATATCTCGGGTGATTTCTAAGCGTATTCTAGAAAGCTAGAGTGCTCAAACAATAGTCTCTGAATATAACGAAACGTAAGACTGAAGCGAAAGTTCTTCAGCTTGTAATTCCTGTTGAGATGAACATGAGGAAATATTTTATCTCATGCTCGTGATAAGTTTTAATTTGGTAGCTCTGGAAACTGCTGAGCGGTGGCTGAATCTCCCTTGCATAGCTCCGAATGATGAAATGGCTAAGGTTACCGGTGATTTGATGGTATCAGTGTGGTATCTTGTTTTCAGAGATGAGATAAGATGTTTTCTTCTCTTCTTTCTCCCAAATCTTTGAATTGTCACAATAAAGAGAACGGCTTAGCGGCAGGTCTTTAGTTCATTACATCTCTCGAAGCCGGTGAGCAGCTAAATATTTCCACTAGCTCATTCCTGCGGACAAATGCTTCATTGCATACCACCCCAGGAGCTTTTTTTCTGCGGATTAAAGAAACATGCATGTTTTTATCAGGGATTATATCACAAGCCCCTGATGTCATTTTATGATTCTGCAGCACGGTTTAGCCATGTCTACGATGAAACAGGCTCGTTTACGTGAGATTCAAGGTTTTGTTCCCAGCTAGAAATTTCGACTGCTTCATCGCAATGGATGACTATACGCTAATCAGTCAATGCTTGTATTTCATAACTCCCTCTTCACGCTTCAAGGCAGGGTTCGCAATAGAAGCGGTTGTTATGTTATCCTCACATGAAGGTATATCTTGCCATCACTCAAGTTAAGAAAAAGATGGGGAAAACGTTCAAGAACAAGCAATCGCTTCGTGTCCGCCAGCCCTCAATTATTAAGATTTCTATGAATACCTGCTTTGCCGTCTTTGATTCTGCTTCTAAAGTAATCTCTGAGCACTTCTACAGACTACTGATTACTTCAAGGGCATCGGTCGCGCTGGAAATCAGTTACCATTTTCAGGCTCAATCTTATGAATGAGCCTGGAAGACCACACCGTTGAACTTCGGCTCGTCAAAAACGTAGGGTTATGAACGATCCGCCGTCAGTTCTCACCAGTCATCTGGCACCTTTTCATAGAGTGTTGATGCGGCCGTCAAACAACATAAAACATAAAAAACAGTTACGGCACAAACTCCACATGCAGGAAAACGTCGAAAATAACAGGGGTCGAGACCACCAAATGCAGGAAAACTTCAAAAACGATTTTGGCGCGAAATTTAAATTCATATTTACAATTAGTTCCAATTGACATTTCTTCACAAATGAAAGTTTTTCATGGTCTCCTTCAACATTTTCGTTCACTAGAGAGGCCAAGCTACACAAAAACATGAAAAAAATAAAATACGTTTTTATGCGCGTACCCTCGATGCCCGAGCAGCTCGCAGGGAGGAGCTTGGCCTGCGTTGCGGCTCGTTTTGATAAGAGGTGAGCGAGTGACCGTGTGGTGTTCCGGCTCCAGCCCGGGCACCTGGTAGTCGATGCTGTTGGCCGTCAAGGAGACTATCAAAGCGCGATACAGGCTCTTGTGCCGGCGGGAAAAACTTTCAGATTTTGATGAAACCGCCTGGTGTAACAAGCTTTGGCAGACATTGGGGTTTTTACCTATTCGAAAGCACTGCTCGAGCGATTTCACTTTACTATTGCTCTTCAAAATTTTGAATTTTCAGGTCGTTTAAATTAATATATGGTTTCCTGCGTGCCTTTAAGGCCGGCTGCGTTCTTATCCGTCCGGGTCCTTTCGAAACTCCAGCTGATCTCGAATTTCCAGTAGCGCTCGGCCCCTGTGAAGAGATAGGAGCCTATCGCGTTCATTCGCTGTCCCTATTGCGTAATTTGCTTGTTTGATGCTTTATGTGCCTATTTACCATTGGTGAAAGAAATGGTTATGTATTTTGCGTCCAATAAAGTGATAAGGTTGTTAAAAATATGTGCTGTTATGTGTTAATACTTCCAAATCATTTAAGTTCTCCAAAACAATGGAAATCCTTGATGGGGAGCAAAACCTTAAATCCTTTGTACCCGTGTCTATCTCACTTTCGATGTGGCTATATCGCGTAGCAAAATGATAAAATGACTTTTGTGATATAATTTTTGATCAAAATATGAAAGTTCCGTGATTTTGCAAAGAAACAGCTCTGAGGGAGATTCGAACCCTGGTCACATGCCCACCACTGCCCCTTCCTCCCTTTGCGCCTTCGATGCTGTTGGCTTGGCCGCTTAACAATTTATAGACTAGGAGGAGGTCGATGGCTGGCAAATTTTCGGAGCTTATAACTCCTTCAGATCTATCTTTCGCGGCGGTTACCCAACACTATTTCACCATGTAATGCGTGAACGTTCCCACATGACATTAGATTTAT
Source organism: Aplectana chamaeleonis (assembly GCA_029168955.1). Taxonomy (NCBI): domain Eukaryota; kingdom Metazoa; phylum Nematoda; class Chromadorea; order Rhabditida; family Cosmocercidae; genus Aplectana; species Aplectana chamaeleonis. The sequence continues at coordinate 69,372 of JAPDOI010000710.1, read as the reverse complement.
ACCGTTCAGACCTACGCTTCTTATACTTCCCTTGTAAGACGCTATTCATATTCCTCAACGCCAGCGCGACACGCGCGTCATGCGCGGGCGGGGCGGGGCGGGGTGGTGTGGTGTGGTGTGGTGTGTGGTGTGGTGTGGTGTGGTGTGGTGTGGTGTGGTGTGGTGTGGTGTGGTGTGGTGTGGTGTGGTGTGGTGTGGTGTGGTGTGTGGTGTGGTGTGGTGTGTGGTGTTATGGGCGGGGGCGGGGCGGTGGGGTACGAATACCTTCAAGGGGCGCGACGCGCGCGACTCGCTTGCGGACTCTGTGAACACCCCAGAGGTGACGCTATGGCAGAGCGGATTAAAGTGGGTCTTCACTCCGCTGAGAAAGCAAAATCTGCATACGCATGGCTGTCATGGTAGCAGAATATAGCACTGGAATCAATCATCGTGGAAGAGAATTGAATTGGGGATGGAATAATAATGAAAAAGATGAAAAAGATGTTGCGGCCGTCGCCGTCATGGTAGAGCGGGCGTCACACGCGTACCGCGCGGCGAGGCGTCAGGGCATCCATACTCCAACGCTACGCCGCGCTTCACGCGTGTGCCGCGCAGGCTTTGAGTAGTATGTATAGCGCCTAAGGCTCCGTCCATAAGTGGCGAGAGCGTGCGATTACGCAAAATGAATGGTCATCGTGGGCGCACGATTCGCCAGCCGCTCACAGGCGTTTATTCTCGCTCGCCTTCGTCCGCTCGCTCTCGCGCGCTTGCGCCAGCACCACGAAGCAAGCAGCAAGTTTTAAGCTTCCTGCTCCATCACTAAAGCAGGTGGCACTAAACCTGTAGCAAAACTACTGCCCTTGTTTCTCATAATCCCACCTCGGAAGTCGAAAACCGTGGGAAATTATCAGCCGTTGCGCCGATTTGAGCGATTGATCACCCGATCAAACGTTTTCAATCGAATCAACACGAGGTAACTCAGATAAAAACAGCTCACTTCCCGCCGGCCAAGTCGGGCTAGTCGACTTCGCGCGGCCCCAATTTTGTGGGCGTGGCACAGCGCCCCACTTCCCGCTGACAGAGAGGCTTTACCGTCTTTCCGCGGAGTGTCGGCGGGCAGTCGGCTATTGCTGGGGGTCATCGAACACTCACTCATCGATTCCCACTCTGATATCATCATTGCACCACCCACTAGAGTGGAGCCAATGAACAATTGACGAGCAGAGAACGCTGTGTTGAGACTCTTTCCAAAACCCGCGCTGTGTGCGACGCTGGCCTTGGGCAGGTGAACCACTGTTCGTTAATGGCATCTGCGAATGGGAAGGCTGTAAGAAGCAGTGGGTGTAGTAAGCTTCCCCGTAGAAGCTCACCCCTTACTTGTCAAATGCAGTTCAAGATGAAATCCCCAGGAGCGGATTTTTCGAATTTTGTTAGGAGAGACCTTTATTTAAAGGGTGATTTTTAGATGTGCCGCAAAATGTTTTAGGATTGTCTTCTGTCCGTCAGCAGATTAGCCGTAAGGCGGTGGCAGAAGGGCCGCAAAGTGCGTGTTCACCGTATACGGGCAGTCAACGAAACAGCGCTGCCGACTGCCCGCGACCAATCTATTGGCCTTCTGCGGGAGGGGTTACGGGACGTCGGCTAATGGTACCGCGGGAAGTGTGATGTCTCTATCTGAGAGGGGGTGTTTGCCTGTGTTCATTTGCGGGCACGGGCTGCTCCAGCGTCGAGAGGCGCACAACAGCGGGAACGCCCGCTTTCGCGACGTATGGACGCTGCCCAAGAGTTGAAAAATTTGTAGATCTCTTTAGTCACCTAAAACCCCCCTTCAGCAAGCCTGATGTCGAATTTTTTTTGTTCAATTCTCGTCCATTCTTCGACCGGAGGGTTGTTTGGGCCGCTGAACGCTGATATGATACGTTTCTGTTTTTTTTTTCTCGGAAATTTGTGTGGGTTAAGGTAGGTAAAAGGCGTTATACCTACTGTTACCTGAAGTTTCAAACTGATAACTCTTCGGGATCAAGGGCTCGCGGTGAGATGCACTTGCTATTCAACCATTCATGGCATGGCAATTCTCTAACGGTATTCGAGTTTCCTCGTTCAGACCTGTTACACTAGTTATGCATTTCTTGTTAGCAGTTGCTGTAGCGGTTACCGCAAGAGCTTGATGTTATATATTGCTCCTTTTTCGTAATTCAAATTCTGTGTAACGAGTGGAAATTATACACTGTTTGTTGGAAGGTAAGAGTCGCCCGGGTTAAATCATGATCTTGGCGTATTTGTCGATCATTATGTCGTAGTGTTAAGATGACTGTAAATGTTCCTTGCAAGTGCCGAGGATTGCATTGCTACGTTGAACTATGCTTTTGCTCAGTTTTGTTATACTCCTACTGGGAAAGCCTATGCTTAAGTTTTTACTGAATTGACAAGCAACAAATTTTAGAGGAAAATCGAGGATTCTGATCCAGAAGAACGGGAGTTGTTCGAACTCATGCATGCTATGATGCAGTTTGAACCTGCTGCTCGTATCACGATGGCCGATGCTTTACAAAGCTCCTTCTTTTCTCGCATTCCCGAGGCTAAAAGGTAGGTTGCGAGCAAAATTCTCTACATTTTTCATTGGGAAGAATAGCTTGGCATCTCTCATTCTAAGGATTCCTGGACTACATCCGCCTAATCCCATTCGAAGGCCAGGTATTATGGATCCATTGCATCGTGGAACACGTGGTCGCACAGCGGACACTACTGGAGAGGAAGATGCGGATTAAATCCGTTCTCTTATGCTTCTTCTACCTCCATTCTTGTTATTACTATTACTAACTTTTAAATCAGGGTTTTCTATTTCTTCGTACTTTGCTTAAAATGTTTACTGAATTTGTTGTTTCATAGATGGATGAAGTGCGGGTTCTCTTCTATTGTTGTTTTCTCTGTGGTTTTTTTCATTGGCTGTTTTAATTATTTGCGTGATACACACTTTTGATTCATAATTTGCACAGCTTTTGTTGTTTGTAGCGAATATTCTCAAAGTGCTCACTGATTGTTCCAACGCTGAATATTTTATCCACAATAGTCCTTTCAAAATGATTTCTTTCAACTGCTATGATAGGATTGTATATGTACATAAAATGCTAATGAGCACCTAAGTTCATTTTGTTACGCTTGAGAATAAATTAGGGATTTGAGTTGTGTGATCCTACATTTCGTTATGACGAAATAACGTCTTTTGTTTTGTTATTTTCTGAATTTGATAAATTAGCTTGTCAACAGATTATTTTTGTGCGGGTAGGATAACGTCTCTTTGAGAGCGGTATTCACCATAATATACTTCACTTTCAAGTTTTGCTTATAAGTAAAGGTCTGGAACTCTAAATTACATCTGCTTTGACAATGAGAAAGACCGCAGAAGAAGCGGCCGAAATCGTTTTTTGGATCAGGGCACTCTGCCATATTCCGGCTGACCTTCAGGACTGGAGGGCTAGGATTCACCGAACGCTAACCACGTTTTGACCATGGTTAGGGCACACATGGCTAAGCAAGCTAGATGCAATTCGATTGGCCGCAAATTATGGCTAAGGGTGGTTACCGTTTCGTGAATTCCGGGCCAGCTGTTGATAGCAACGTGGAAATGGGATTTATCATGGGTTGAGTATTATACCTGTTCCAAATGGAATTTGTTTCGAATGCTTGACTTTTCGACTATGGTCGGATATCAAATTTTTTCGAATATTCGACTTTTCGACTGTATTCGGATATCGCACTTTTTGGAATATTCGACTTTTCGACTGTAGTCGGATATCGCGCTTTTTCGAATATTCGATTTTCCGACTGTAGTCGGATATCGCGCTTTTTCCAATATTCGACTTTTCGACTGTAGTCGGATATCGCATTTTTTCGAGTATTCGACTTTTCAGATAAAAAGTCGACTTTCTCATCCGACTATGAAAAACATACATCACAGGTAACCTTTTTTTACATGAAACACATCGGTGTCTCACCCATCCACTGGGGGGCGTTGGTGTCAGCTGAAAATTTCACTTTTCCAACCAAGTCAGATCGATATGGCTAATTGGCGGACGTTTTGGCGTGCCTTATATGGTCTACAGCAGTGGCAACTGTAATAGGTTGGTGAGTTTTCACCGGTACGACTACATCTGTTTAAGCAATGAAAAAAGGTGAAAATGTGAAAACACATCGACCAATCGGTTTTTTTTGAAAAACAGTGATAACACAATCAGACTTCAGTATGTTAGGAAAAGCTCGCATCCTCACCAGGTCCTACTTCCATTGCTGTAGATTATATGTACATATTTGCCAGTCTCATGGTAAAATCCTGCTCAGATATTCGTGGGGAAGTTCCCCAGAACGACAGCAGAACTTCCTTCGAAACAACTGGGGAACTTCCCCCGAATCGGGGGGAGGCGAAGGGGATCTCCCGACAGCAGAATAATAGGGGAAGTTACCTTTAGCAGGAGTTCTCTTGTTTTCCCGACTGCAGGTCTTCCCGCAACCTCACGACTGCATGTCTTCCTATGGTTCAATGATTGATCAATAATCAGCTTGCTAGAGCTCGCTGTTTTCAACAGTCTCCTGTTTTTGAAAATCTGGAATGGGTCCAAAAATATTCACCTCTGACGAAAGGTTGTAGAGAAGCTTGTTATTTCCTCTGAAATCCGGACAGAGAAACCTCACACAGTCCTTGCGTGGCAGATCTGCCCCCTCAACTTGCGGAGTGCAAGAGCACCTCTCGACTAGCCTGCCTGCAACACTGTGTACGCTGCGGCTTTGTTTTCGCGTTCATCATGTTCATGGGGAGTCCATGGAAACAACCGTGATGCAACCTCCCTTGTTCTTCTCCCGAGTCGGCTGTTTCTAACGTCATTCTTCGTGTATAATTCGAGGCGAGAAGGGCGAGACGTCCTCTTACGGGGGGACGTCTCGCCCCTTTCCCCTCGACCGAGTGATAACGACCAAATCAGGTCTATTGTCCTCGGGAACTTCCCCACAAATATCTGTGCTATATTTGGCGAAGTTTCTGGAGTAATGTCCTGCTGGCGTGTGTTATTTTTCTTTGATGACTTACTTGACTTAATCGGTTGGCTTTCGCCTGACGCGGTCATTCCGCATCTTCACCGTGGTGTGCCGTCCTAGTAGTCAGCCGTGTTCATTTTTCACGGTCTTCAGCCACAATTTGAACACATTCCATCCAGCTGTCACTATTCCATTTCCTGCGAAACGAAACATCGCGCCTGAACTGTCTTTCGATGCCGAGTGACTTCAAATCCTCTTTAACCACATCCGTCCAGAACTTTCGCCTACGCCCAGGTGGCCATTTCCAGGCAGGATTTGGAAGCATTCTTAAAGCGTTTTGTGCGAGACGATCCGGCGTTCTTCTTAGTATATGCCCGAGAAGTCGAAGTCGACTTTCCATTGCTGCTTGAGATGGCGTTAGGAGATGCTGGCACCTCCCTCGTGTCAAGCGTTGATGTACTGCGTCGATTTCCTTGTAAAGGTCTTCGTTATGGCATACACGCGGCCAGAAATATCCAAGCAAACGCCCAAAAAGCTTCCTCTCCGTGCAGTCCAACCTTTCCATCTGCGTCTTTGGTGCTGCCCACGTCTCTGATCCGTACATCATGATAGGGCGAATAGCGGATAGATAGACGCGCAACTTGACCTCCTTCGCGATGGGAGTAGACCACAAACACTTGGTTAGAGATCTGAATGCAGACGTAGCTTTCGCACATCATTGTCCAATATCCGCTGCATAACTACCATCGTTCTTCAGCAAACAGCCCAAATAACAGAAATCATCCACCAGTTCGATACGTTGTCCGTCCACACAAACTCCCGTAGAAGGCCTCTGAGAGACCCACGTCTGCTTGCATTTGTCGGGACGAAGACGAGGTCCATAGGCTGCCTCATACTTCGAAACGAGGTTCACAATCCTTTGCAGTTTTGCGTTGTTTTCAGCAAATAACACTATGTCGTCGGCGTACTCCAGGTCGACAAGGGAGCGTCATAATGGTGTTAGGATCACATCCGTAGGAAACTGTTCTGCAACTCTACGCATGATGTCATCAACGGCGAAGTTGAAAAGAAAAGGTCCTGCTACGGCTCTTTGCCTTACTCCTGTTTTCACCTCGAAAGCGTACGTAAATCCGACAGGTGTACGAACTGCTGCAGTTGTTCCTCTGCTCATCTCCTCGGTTAAGGAACATACTTTTCCGAGACTCCATCTGCTCGCAGAGCAATAGATCACGATGAGGAGGGTCGAACGCGGCTTCAAAGTTCAAAAAAGCAAGTTGTACTGGTTTCGAATACCGCTGCCACGATTCAGTTACTCTTCGCACGACGAACACTTGGTCGATGGTCAATCTTCCAGGTCGAAAACCGGCTTGCTCATCTCTGGTCGTTCCTCCACGATGTTCAATAAGTCGCTCGAGAATGATACGTTCTGAAACCTTGTACATGACACGAAGTAGAGAGATTTCTCTGTAGTTCTTAGGATCCGTGACGGATAGCTTCTTGTGAAGAGGTATGATGATCGCATGTCTCCACGAATCGGGTATCCTTTCGCTCATCCATATGGCGCGGATGGTGTTGGTCATTTCACGAGTCCCAGACGGAGGAAGAGCTTTCAGCATTTCAGCAGTGATGTTGTCATCTCCAGCTGCCTTTCCATTCTTCATTTTCCGGACACAATCCAAAACTTCAGACTCAGTCGGCGGTACTTCACTAACATCGTAATGTGCTCTCTGAACATGCGGAGCTCAGGTACTGATGGCGCTGGACGATTCAGTAACGAACTGAAGTAATCCTTCCATATTGGCAGCGTCGCATCACGAACTGCAACTCCATTGGTAGTGCTGAGGACAGGGAAACATCTCTTCATCTTCCCGCGATACTGTCGCAGCAACGTGTAGGCTTTCCTCGTATTCTTCTCCTCGCATGCCTTCTCGAACTCCTTCGGCTCTACACGTCCACTCTCGTTCGCGGTCACTTTGAAGCTGCCGACGCAACTTCCTCCTCAGACGCTTCTCCTCCACAAAGTTTCCTGCAGTTCGGAGAGCACATACCCTGTTATAAGTAGACGTCGTTTCCTCTGAGACGTAGGCGAACTTCTTCTTAGGCTGTATAACCGGGAGTGCCTCTAACGAAGCGTCCTGGATGCATTTGACAAAAGAATCGGCGTCGCAAAGTTTCTTCTTCGTCCATACTCCGATGTGAGTAGAAATGCATTGTCAAAAATTCCTCCTGCATTCTTCATCCCTGAGACAAGTCATGTCAATCCTCTGGTGAGGCTAAGCCCCTCGCTTCCTCTTACGAATCCTCGCAGTGAAGTTCAACAGAACAGGACGGTGATCCGAATCGAATGCGACATTCCACACAGCTCTAGATCTTCGAATGTCCGATACTGGAATATTCCTCGTCAGAACATACTCGAGCTGTAGTTTCAGAGTTGTCATCATCAGCTTCCGCTGCTCTTCTGGAGCTTGCTGGGTTGGTCCCTGCCACGTAAGCTGATGGCGGCGATCTTTCCTCTTGAATGTCGATGCAATAATCAGACCACTGCGTTCACAAAAGTCGACAAGGCGGTAGCCATTGTCCAATGTTTGCTCCACTGGGTAGAACCATTTACCGAGTACTTCGGACTCCTGATTAAGTACCATTTTCGCATTAGCGTCAATCCTCACGACAGCAGCATGTTGACAAGGTATCCTGGCCAGCAGCGTATTGAGTTCCTCATAAAACGCATCCTTCGAATTGTCTTCGGCGGTTTCAGTGGGCGCATGAGCACTCACTATCCACAGATTGAATCCTCTGTGATCCCGCAGTCGTACGAATGCATTCCGGCTCGACGTTGAGCCAAACTTCTTCACCATACCATTGAAATCCTTTCTACAGCTATTGCACAGCCTCTCACTCTCCTATCGTCAGCGTTACCGCAGTAGATGGCGTACTCTCCAACGCTGATGACGGGTCTATCCTTGAGGCGGGTTTCCTGCAAAGCAGCAAACAGTGCATGGAAGTAGCTCAGAAGTCTGGATAGCGCAGTTTCTTGGATATCACTCGACAGCGATTGACAGTTCAGGGTGACGAAATTGTGGCTTGTGGCCAAAGACTCCATGAACTCCCTAGGTACGGATCCTAAGGTGTTATGGACCAGAGGCCTTAGTGTGCCGAACGGCGACACCTTTATGCAATGTATGGAATACTTTGGCGATATAGTTGTGCACGCTTTATCGATCGAACGTTCCCTGTGTGCACTAAAACGTCTGCTGGGTTCAGTAGAAGCAGGGGTACCAACGAGCAGGTACCAACAGACTTGTATACACGCCCCATTTTTCTTTGATATATTCTCCATTTCAGATGTGAAAAGGCAGTCCGCAATGTATACGTTCGCCGATCAGTCACATTCATCCGATTTGCTTGGAAAGAAATCGGGTTAATTCTACATGTGCTGTTGTTTTTGATGTTGATTCTCACGGTGCCTCAATAGTTTGGGAACAGTGTAGGAAGATAGAAATTTCAAAAATTTGCTAGAAACAAGTCCTACTGGGGAATCTGTTCTCTGCCAACGGGTCGCGAGATGCCTCACACGAATACCGGAGATGACCAGGGTTTTAGAAGACATCTAGTCCAACATTGCCACGAGAATTCGAATAACGTACGGAACATTCAGTCCCAATGGCTCAATTTTTCGCTACGACACCCTCACATTCATATTACGGAAATTCTCGATACATCACCCGCATAAACGTAAATTATTGCCGCGAATGTGAAAAACATGTGAAAGCTTCTCGCCTTGATAGATCCACCCTGTCCTGATTCGTACTATAGGGTGATCCCAACTCCGACCAACCGCATTGCCAAATCTGGAGCATTCTCGCTGTCAAAATTATACTTGTCAGGGTATTCTACCAGGTTGTTCAATATATTTTATCGCTCGATAAGTAAATACAATTTTATGGTTCAAAATACACTTTATTATTCAGCATAATCTCCCTGAAAACTAATACACTTGTTCCAGCGATCCTCCAATCTGTGAATCCCATCCCTGAAGTGAGAATTCGGAAGGTCTGCAAAATACGCTTCAACAGCCGTTATGACCTCTTCATTGGATTGAGAACGCTTGCCATGCATAAATTTTTCGAGTTCTGGAAACAAGTGGGAGTCGCTGGGGGCAGAATCTGGTGAATACGGTGGATGTTCAAACAATTCTAACTTTAATTCATGGGTTTTAGCCATTGTCAAAATGCTCTTGTGACACGGTGCACTGTCCTGGTCAAAAAGGATTTTTTCTTTTGCAAACCGTGTCTTTTTTCACGAATTTTTCTGGGTTCCAAATCTGTGTACCACTTTCCCAAAAGACCCTGGAACTTTAGAAGTCTTGAAATTTCTGCAATCCTGAATGCATTTGTGATCCATAAGAGATTTTAATGATATAATAAATCTACAAGAAAATAGCAATTCATAATCGAAAAGAATAGAATAAAAAAATAACATAGTATATAAAATTTTTTGAAAAGCCAAAATTATGCGAAATTCAGAGAGAAAATACTCAAAACATTAAATAAGGAATGAATTTCTGATCAAAAAAGAAACGAAAAATTCTGTAAAATTAACTTTTTTAATCCAAAAATGTTTAGTTTCCTGCATTCGACTATATTTCCACCGCTGAGTGGGTGGCAACACATATTCAATGAAGATTCTTCCATACTTCAGTCTCATGTGGGCCCTCCGGTCGATATTGAGATGGTCAGTGGCGGCGGAGAAGGCCACCCTGCGTTGGTAAATTGGCCGGCATGTGAGGGGTGCAGGGTCACGCACAGTGCCAGCGTTGGCAAGGCTCCAAATCTGTTGACAAGCTCTGATACAAACGCCTGAACGTCTGAAATCTTGAAACTTCTACAATTCTAGATGCATTTGAAATTGATAAAAAAGTTTAGTAAAATAATTGAAAGTTGGCACTCTATCTCGATTGATCGGTGCTGTGTGTGTGGCGATATGGCCCATCTGAGGAGTTGCGCGGCCAGCAATTGCACCGCATGTGAGGGGCCCGTTATCTGACGCGAGACGCTAGCGGCCAAATCTCAATATTGCATTGAAAGTATCTGATTTTGAAGGAAAATGTAAATACGAAGACTTCTCGGCAGAGGCTCGATTCTTAAAAAATTTAATAAAGTTTAAATGTTGAAAGAATTTGAATCAAAACAAAAATTTCCGAAGTTTCTCTATACTCCTTTTTTCTTAAATTTGAAGTGAACTCGAATTTTTCGAAATATTAAATAAATTGGAAATTTTCTGTAATGAAACAAACTGAAAATTTTAGAAATTTGAAATGTATTCGAAATTTTGAAACTTGACGAAAAATTCGGAATTCTTAATTCCAAAAATAAATACGAGTTGAAATCATTTTTTTTCAAAAATTAAAATGAATTGGAAGTTTTGAAAAATTGAAATAAACTGGGAATTTTTGAAATTTCTAGAAAAAAAATCGTAATTCCTTTTTTTAGAACTAAATACGATTTCGAATCGAAACTTTTTAAAAAATTGAAATAAACTGGAAATTTTTGAAGATTGAAAAAAAATCGGATTTCCTAATTTCAGAGGTGAATAAGATTTTAAATCAGAGTTCGAAATGCTCCTGTAAAAATCGTTTTCATGTCGCGTGCGTGAGCAGCGCCCTACAGTACACCGCTAGTCGATGACTGCACAATTAGTGGAGACTCGCCCTTGTATTGGTCGCCTTCGGTATTTCAGCAAATGAAAAATGACGAAACCTTCCCTAAAAACATTAAAAATGGATCACTGTGCTCATATCGATGTCTTTAGCCGATTTAAGCAACTTTTTAAACACTTCAGTCCGTTGTCAACGGAGTCATTATGAGAAGCAGAAGACAACAACACCCTTCGAGAAGTGCATTCGAAACTGTGCCAAATGCATATGTTATTAATGACTAAAGGTAAGGGTGCGAAATGTTACGGTTGTCTCCATCAGAGTTGTCCAATATTGCAGTTTAGAAGGTAATTAGCGAGGTCATCAGAAAGCTCTGTCGTAAATAGACCATAATAAATCTTGATATCAAGTTTATTCCGCATTTTAACACACTTTTTAAATCGGAATGACGCTGCGAATCGAATGGTGCTATTAAATTTTCAAAATAGCCGTTTTGAAAAGAGTTTGAATTCATTGAATTTGAAAAAACTCAAAGTGGGACAAGAATTGGACTGATCATTACTATGCATACATTTTTGAAATCAGCATGACAACACGAATGCATTGACGTTTTAAAATTTTGAAAACGTCCACTTTGGAAGATTTTGGCTCTTTTCTGAGAAAGTAGGTCATAACTAGGTCGAAACTTTGTTTTTTCTCCAACCTGAATACAATTTTGGAATCAGCGCGACGAGACGAATCGACGGTGTTCTCAGATTCCGAGATCATTCACTCTGAACGAAAACGACGTTTCCGACGCGCTTTCGCGTCGCCGACGCGTCTTGGGACACATGTTATGAGCGGTATTGTAGGTTTTCCGCAGTTCGTTCTAGTGCGCAGGCTTCTCGTTGCGCGCTATAATTCAGGACTCAAATTCCCTTTCTTATATTTTGAATTTCTCTATTACAGGTCACGCCTGCATAGTTAAGTTACATAGAAAAACAAGAGAAAACACTGAATATAAAAAGACAGGAAGCAGATATAATACCAATGTGAATTGAAACAGGCTCAATCATCCTCAGTCATCAAACACTGATCGAAGCTACGTTTGAAAGCGGAAAGGGTTGTAGGGAGTTTGCCTCTCTTGAGTAACTTTTCAAACTCACTTCCTGCTCTATTAACAAAGAAAAAGTGCCTCAAACGTTTCCTGGCTCTGTTGCGGACAAGTTTGAAGCTGCTGCCTCTTGTGGTAGACGCCTTGAGCTGGAGGAAATCGTTTGGCTAGAGTCCAACATGCCCATACAAGATCCCATAAACCATCAGAAGATCTAACCCTTCCCTTCTGCAAGCCAGCGATTCAAGTTGTAGTTCCTTATTCCTAGCAATGCTGCAGGGCATTTCATCATAGCTGAGACCCCTGACCCTGATCATCGTCTCGCGTGTGAAGCTGTTCTGGAGTTTTTCCAACACAGCCCTGGTCGAAACCTTGTGAGGGTTGGAAATTACAGTTCCAAACTCAAGGTGTGGTCTAACATACGTTTTCTAAGCATTAAGAAGCACCCTTTCGTTGTTGCTGGACAGGGCTCTGAACATGCTATACATAACTTTACTAGCTCTAGAACAGCCTTAGCACAATGAGCATCAAAGGTGAGATCGCTGGGTACCAGGAAACCCAAATCCGTTACCTCGTCGACAACCTCGAGCTGCTGCTCATCAATGATATAAACAGCAGCTGAACTATCGCTTCCAATGTGCAAGACTTTAGTTTTTTTTTCCTTTGAGGGCAACATACTCCACTCTCTAGACCAGCTTACAACCTTATCCAAAGCCATTTGCAAGTACTCCTTGTCGCATGCCGTCTGGATAGGAGAGAAAAATTTAAAATCATCCGCAAAAGCACAGCATTTAACTTTACCAAACGTAACTATTCGTGGCAACTCATAAGTAAATATATTGAATAAAATTGGAGAGAGAACTCCTCCCTGGGGTACGCCACTGCAAAAGGGTTTGGGATCAGAAAAAGTTGAGTTGACTTGAACAACAAACGACCTATTGCTAAAAAAGGCTTCTATCCATGCTATAATTCTAGGATGAATGCCAACTAGGGCGAGTTTGAACATGAGTTTGGAATGAGAGACCCTGTCGAAAGCCTTGCAAAAGTCAACATAGATAATATCAACCCCTTACCCTTCATCCACGAGTGAGGTCCATTCATTAAGTGAATGCAACATGGCCGTAACCGTCGACTTCTTCTTTTGAAAACCTTGCTGGGAATCCGAAATTATTGAGTGCTCCTCCAAATGCTTGCATATTCTCACCTTAAGAATCTTCTCGAACAACCTACTGAAAATAGAGGTAATGCTTACTGGCCTAAAGTTTTCAGGGTTAGTATGAGTGGGCTTTTTTTGAATAGGAGTTACAAAGGCTACACGCCACCTATGCGGAAACTCTGCTAGCATGAACGAAAGGTTAAATATATAAAGTGTGCCCGAATGAGAATGGCGGCCCACGCGGCCGGCGTGCTTGGCAGGCGGCCGTCGCATGTGCCGCCCTCGGACGAGTGTTGGATTTCAACGACAGCCGTCTCCTCTCCCACCGTCTGCAGAGCAGAGTTGATTGATCAGCGCAGTGCTTGCTGCCAGCCGGTTCCGGCCCCGTTCGTAGTCGATGGCGGTGGAGACTTTCTCATGCTCGTCCGAGAGCGGCGAACGCGACGGCCGCCTGCCAAGCACGCCGGCCGCGTGGGCAGCCATTCTCATTCGGACGCACCTTATGTAAGCGGTCCAACTATGAGGTGGGCTACATGTTTAATGAATTTCAAAGGTAAATGGTCTGGTGTGTCGGAAAATGAAATAGGCCAGCTAGAAAGGAACTTGTGAACATCCTCTGCAAAACCAAACAGAATTATCCATAGTATTGAATTCCTGGGCAGGATTCATAACGCCACTAGGCCCATCATCCTCGCAAAAAGACTTCAAAAACGGATGCGAAGATTCCCGACCTCTCTTTATCGTCTGTTATTATGGACCCATCAAACTCAATGGGCCCTAACCGGGTGTGTCCTTTAATCTAGCATTCGACAGCCTATAGAACGCATTTTTTACCTGATTCAAATATCCTCTTTTCAATATTTCTGTTGAATTTTTTCAATTGCTTGTCAAATCTGAAACATATAACCCTATACACCTCCCAATCATTTGCTGCATTGGTAACTCTAGCCCGACTCCATGCCTGAGATTTTTTGAACGCCAAGCGCCGTAAATGCTCCGGAAGATGGCCCGTGCCCTTAGAAACCTCTATGAGTGGTACAAAAAGATGAATGCAGTGCTGCAGAACAGAAATAAACATCTCGTACTTAGCATTAACCGAGTCAGCGTTGTTGAAAGCCCAATACCAATCAACACCATTCAAATACTCGAAGATTGCGGGAAAATTAGCATTTTTGAAGTCTCTTCTGAGGACTTTACAATCACTCGCAGGTGTAGGAAAATTGAGCTCAAAATGAATTGTAGCATGATCATTAGATTCCACGGGGTCAGAAACTTTAATATTGTCCACAAGATCAGCATCATTAGTTAGCAGAAAATCAAGGATATTATGTTCATGGGTTTTCGCCGTTACAAGTTGGGAAAAATTGTAGTCACGACACAACCCAAGCAGGTCAAACATACCAGCTCCAGTGAGGTTAGGCTCATTAGGTTGGGCCCAGTTAACGCCAGTAAGAGTAAAATCGCCTGTAATAATACAGGGATGGTTGCAAGATACAAGATCACTAAGTGTTTCGATCAATAGAGCAAACGACGCTGAGGTGCATGAAGGAGTCCTATAAACCAAAATCATACGAATAACCAGAGCTGATATCAACACAGATGAATTCATAACCATCAGGAACCCAGTTAATGACAATAAGCCTGGGAAAAAGAGTCTTTCTAACCAAAAGTGCCACACCGCCACCTCTTTTATGCTTTCGATCACATCTGAGCAGGTCATAAATGTCAGACCACTCACCTAGCAGTATCACTCCCTTCGGGTATGATTTACTTGGCAAGGAATGGCGCAGTGATCGATGTTGTGTGAGCGCTCTTATCCCACGAAGCTTGGAATCTAGTGCGGCACCGCATACAATCATATTGTCAAAAAATTCTTTAGCGGCGATCGATGCATTGATATCCCCTTGAAATCAAAACTTCACATTTGCCGCCACCACAGTGGTCGTTTTCTGCTCAAACGGTATAATTCCATCTGGGATTCTTTCCGGCTATCTCTTAGTAGTCCCTGTCTTGGAGCTTGTTCACGATAAAAACGGTCTCCGAGTTACTCTGGAATTTGAAAGTTCCGGGGTAATCCTGACCTCGAATCAGCAGTCAGAATTATAATTCCAATACTCGAATGGGATTCGAATATCCGAATAGCTGGTCGAGTTTTCGAATGTATTCATTCATTCGAACATTTTTGAAAGGTCTTATTGAAATGTGCTAATTCATTCCAAAATTTTGAAAAGGCCTTATCCGAGTTATTCATTCATTCGAAAACTAGAGTCGAATATTCATGTATACAGCATACATACTGTAGCCACGGCTGGCTCGGTACCATAGGTTCGTTGGGGTGGAGAAAGCGGTCCGAGCATGATCACTAGATCCCACGGGGTCACAAACTTTAATATTGTCCACAAGATCAGCATCATTAGCTTACGGTAGATTACGGTGGGTATACGATAGTTCGGTCGAAGTCTCAGATTTGTCTCAAAGTTTCTGTGTGGGGGTTATTTGGGGTGCTGAATACGAATTCGATGCCCATTTGTCGATTATCGGACTACTGAGGTAGGTTTCGCTCTCTAAATGGCATGTTACCTACCGTAACCTGCAGTAAACCTCAAAATTTTGACAAGCGAACCCCAGATTCGTGTTCAGCACCCCAGATTACCTCGACGTACATGTTTTCAGCAAAGTCCGGAGAAAAATTTAAAAACACCCCAAAATTTCCAAGGGTACCCTTTACCTTGCAGCGAGGCTTTGAAAAACGCTCATAACTTATTTCAGAGTGGGTCTAGACAGCTGCGATGGGCATATTCGAACTTTTCGTCCGAAAATGGTTCTAGAAAAGTACAATTCATTTGGAATGGTCACTATGACTTATTGAGGTTCCCTTGTAAGAAACGATAATGAACAGCTGACATTTTTTTGTTCGTAATGTTTTTTGTGTTTCCTCAACTTTTCGTGTATGTCTTGCATGTATCTAAAGTACATAAACTGGGTATATTGATATTGAGTGTGTTGGGAGTTGTTCATAATTGATTCCCAGGACCGAGACAGCCATGGCTACAGCATAAGTACGCAACTGCACCACTACCTTTTCCCGTTGCTGTTTACTGTATTTAGAATCGAACGAATCCTCGGATGATCGAAATTCTCGGGTTTTTCTGGGTCTTGATTGAATCCTTGCGAAAAGCCGTTGGACATTAGCCGCGCTCCCGTTATCAAGCTTACCAATACGAGGGTGTGGCATCAAGAGGTATTAAAGGCAGTGTTCACGATAATCTTCGATTTTGAGATTGATACCTAAATCGATTGTTTGGCCCCCGGGTAGAACTTAAATGATGAAGGAATCGAGAAAAACGCACCAGAAGGTCACGAAATCCTTTACTCTCACTCCACCTCTTTACTCTCACAGGAACTGTTCGTTGTGACAATGAAATCATTTGTGGGCCCGTCCTTTACGATTATTGGCTTTCTGTTGCTCCGTTGTCTTCTTCGGACCCTACCTACAATACCGCCCGTATCTTTTGGTCATTGGGCGCGCTAGAGCGCCGGAGCGCGCCGTTTGGCGTCGTTTTTTAATAACTCGCTTCAACACTGTCCAATCGGAAAATGGAAGCCACATTCGGAATCAGCATCGAAAATGCGATCTACTGAATGTATAAAATTTCAAAATGGAACTCAGTGGAAGATTTTGGGTTACGGTAGCTATCCAATGTCCCTCGTGTCCGAATGGGGCTGGCGTTTAAGTGTTGTTATAAGTGGATTTCTTGACGTTTTCTCGTATTTAGAACATTTATAGCAATTTGTGATCCTCTGTGTTTCTTCTGAAACATTTTGACAGCGAAAAAAATAATAAAAATTAATCAAAAAGTCATTTTTCCTAACAATTTATGTGGCAGAATATGGATGTGGCAGAATCACGAAGTTCTTCTATATTAGTGAATTATTTTGATATAAATTGCAGAGTTTGAGAAGAATTCAGGATTAAAAGTTAAACGGAAATCGCGCCTTCAAATTGGGTTAATTATTGGATTTCACATTCGAAAATGTAGGCATCAGAGCGCATTTCAACAACCATGTAAGGGATTCGCTTATGATCTTTGTTTTCTCTCCTCACACGGAGAAATCATGTCCAGAATCAGCTGGTGTACGGAAATGCACCAAAAATGAACATTTCAAACAATTTTTATTCAAAATTAAAATTTTTATAAAGTGACCAATTTCAATTTTTATGCTGAAATACTCCTCGAGTTCTATTTTCTTCGTGTATAGCGCATGCATTTGTTCCGAAAATGTTTCAAAATATAGAATTCCTAACCTTTTTCCAATTATTTTTCAAAAAATAAATAAATTATCGTAAGTGAATTTTACTGAGACCACAAATTCTGAATTTCTTTCCGAATTTCTCTTTGTATTCCATGTTTTTCTAGCTTCATTATATGAATTACTTTCGAAAATGTGGGAATCGTGAAAATCTTCAATATTTTTCCTGAAAAACAAATGAAAATTGGAATTTGAATTTTCTCTTAATTTCCATTTTCAGAGTGAAAACATTCTAGGAATGTGTCACTGTTCATGTAGAGCGCACAAATTTAATCAGCATTGATTTTAAAAATGCTGAATTAAAAAAAATCTTTCCGCGAAAAAAAAATTTCAAAGCTGAATTTTCATTATTAGAACAATTTTTTAAATTTTGATACCGGAACCTTCTTTGAACCCAATCCATCTAGTCACAGGAGATTGTTTCAAGAATGAGATAATCTAGAAAATTTTTCATTTTTCTCCCAAAAAAAAGAAATGTAAAAATTGAATTTTCAATAGAATTACCAGTTTTGAATTTCTTTCTAGAACACTTCTGGATTTTCCTACTAGTGGAGTTCCAGTCGCGAGAAAAAGTTTTTCTAGCTTTGCTACGCAGAATCCAATCCGCATTGTGGTAATTTTGAAAACTTTGAATTTTTCCTACAAAAAAAATGAAATTCTAAAATTGAATTTCTGGTGAAAAGACCGGTATCAGAACTCATTCAGGAACCCTTCTAGAAATCCATAATATCTCGAATTCACTAAGTATACTGAATAAATACAATTTCAGGAATTGGTGTATGAGCACCCCGTCGTTCGGCCCTCAACCCCTCGCATGCCAGGCAATTACCGACGCCAGGTCGCTCTACCAACCAACAGCCCATCCAGGCCGAAAACGATCACATTTGTCAGTGACTGAAACCCTAACCTGTATGACTCATAAAATTCAGTATCATATTCAGTCAGTGCATCCCTTTTCGAAAACATCTGTAGAATTGTTTCGGAAGCATGGAATTCATGAGAACATTAGGAAAGTTTCCAAAAAAAAAAGAAAAAAAATTAAAGTCGAATTTTCATTATGACCACTTATTCTAAATTTCTTTGTAGATTTCTATTCGAATTCAATGTATTTTTTGCTCCACTACACGGAATTGTACCAAAAATGTGGAAATCGTTTGAATTCCAGGTTTCCTTCGCAAAAATGAAATCTCAAAAATGAATACGTGATTAGAAGATCGGTTTCGGAACTCGTTCCAGAACCCTTCTAGAATTCCATAATATCCTAAATTCACTAAATACATTGAACAAATACAGATTTTGGGATTGATGCATTTTCCGAAAATTTGAAAATTATTATGACTGCGAGAAATGCGAGAACAGCTCAACTCATTTTCATTGGAGATAAACAAATGGTTGGGAACGTGTTGCAGACAAAGAGTCTCTGTAATTCTGATAAGGTCATTTAGACGGAGGAGGTCCCAAATACGCCTCCGAGGCCCATTCGCACCTCAAAATGACCCTGTAGGCTGTTTCTTCGAGAGCAGGCCAGTGTGAGAGCGAGTGCATGCAGAGCCTAATTTTAGTACTGGTACACCTTTGGCTTGATGCAGTCCTCAATGTGTTTCCGACATTATTCACTACTACTTTTCTCGCATTTCGGCTTCTCGGACCAAATCTACATTATAATTCGTTCTGGACTCTAATTATGCGAAGAATTAGACATGTTTCATTACTGTAATGAACAAATGTTCTTTAAGAGGCATGCTCTCACTGAATATGATACTGAATTTTATGAGGTTTCATAGTGGTTAGGGTTCCAGCCCTGACAAATGTGATCGATAGTCGGCCTGGATGAGCTGTGGGTTGGTAGACGACCTGGCGTATGTAATTGCCTGGCACGCGAAGGGTGAAGGGCCGAACGACGGGGTGCTCATACGCCAATTCCTACAATTGTATTTATTCAGTATAATTAGTGAATTTGAGATATTATGGAATTCCAGAAGGTGTCTGGAATGAGTTCTGATGTGGATCTTTTCACCAGAAATTCATTTTTGCGATTTCATTTTTAAGTGGAGGAAACTAAAAAATTCTCACGATTTCCACATTTTTGGGAGAACTCCATAGTAGAGCACAAAGTGTATGAAAATCGAATTGAAATTCGGAAAGAAATTCAGCATTTGTGGTCTTAATGAAAATTCGGCCTTAATTTTTTTTTTCAAAGTTATTCAAAGTCAAAAAATTAAAAAAAGAAAAATTCAAAGTTTTCAAAATTACCACAATGCGGACTGGATTCTGCGTAGCAAAGCTAGAAAAATCTTTTCTCGCGACTGGAGCTCCAATAGTAAGAAAATCTAGAAGTATCCAAGAACGAAATTCAAAACTGGTAATTGTATTGAAAATTCAGTTTTTACATTTCTTTTTTTTTTGGGGAGAAAAATGGAAAGTTTCCTAGATTATTGAGTTCTTGAAACAATCTCTTGTGACGAGATTCATGGGATTCAAAGAAGGTTATGGTATCAAAACTAAAAAAATTGTTCTAATAATGAAAATTCAACTTCGAAACTTTTAAATTTTTTTTGCGGAAAAAATATTTTTTTTTGAATTCAGCATTTTTAAGCCTGGGGTGGTCTTGCATATCCGTCTGATCCCATTTTTCACCGGTGACAACCACCGTGAACATGTTCATACAACTGGACAACTAGTCCAGGCCAGAGATTAAAGTCACTGAAATATGACGTTTTAGTGCGTTTCTCGCCGTTTCTTCGTAATTTCTGTAACACTCGGTGGCCAACGCTTCGTTTTGAGTGGAAAACTCGCGAACGAAAATCATCGTGAACACTGCCTTTAAAGCGATGAGATACAATTTACATAATAGCTTCGTAGAGAAATGGAGCACACAGGTTGAAGCTCCGAATGTTGTTAAGGTTGCTGAAAGACTGAAACGTAAAGGCCCTGCCCAAATTTCGAGATTTTGCTCCGAGGTCAAGGTTCCCTTTTCAGATTCTACGACCGAACCGCGGTAGAGTACATGTCACCACCACCCAACGAATCTGTGGTCTACACACGTTCTCTCAGAAAGTTGTGGCGTAGTACGTCGGCACAATAGAAGTCGCATCCCAGGACAAACATCGGATACAACCACTTGTTGTGAGCAGCAGCTGCTGTTAACCGTAGTATATGCTGACGCATGCTGGTGTTCAACCCATCGTGATCGGCAGCAGGGACGTGCGGAAAAAAATTTTTGGAAACAGAAAACAGAAAATTCAGTTTGACGGAAAACAAAAAAAATCTTCAAAAATGGGCAGAAAACTGAAAACAGAAACGAAAAAAACAGAAAAATTTTTAAAAATCTATAAATAGTGTTCAGCGTGCAGCATTTAAGATTTTTTACAGCGTTAAACTTTTTGCACATTTCTCCGTGATAAGTGGTCCCTTTGCACAATAATCGAAGGCCAACAGTTGACCAGATGAGGGAATGCATACACCCGAGAGAGGCAGATTATAAGTGAAAGTCGTCCCTCTAACCTCCCTTTTCTTGAGACAATAGCACTCGATCATTTGATCAAAAGCTCACTGCGTGCAAAGAGAACATAGATTCAGTCGAAGCAGAAACACCCTTCCCTAGCGTACACATTTTGACGATAATTTCGAGATAATTGCTGGGTTGAACACTGTACTACTCCTCGACGCCCTAGGGTCACGCGCGTTCCGCGTGTGCGCGCCGTGTGAGTATAAATGTCGTAGCGCGCCGCTCGGTTCGCCATGGCGGGTTCGCTCGTAACTCTGTAAGAGCTTCAGCAACCCCATCAATAATTTAATTGCACTTCATCTTATTCAAATTCAGCATCATCCTGCGCTGGAATGAGTCAAAACACGAGGTTAGAAATTGCATGATTGGCACAGTTGGGACAAAACTTCACCCCACTCCACCTTAGCGATGGCACTAGAGTATTGTCAGTGTCTGCCCACGTTCAAAGAGTATTTATACTCAAACGCCGCCCCAGAGCGGTTACCATTAGCACACCTTCTGAGGGACTCTTCAATGGTAAACCCTTAGGTAAGGGTTGGCATTATAAGATAAGGGAGAAGACTCGGCTTCGAACCCTGTCGTGTCGAGCGAGCAGCAGCGCATCCTGCTACTGCACCACCACAGTTCGGGTAACCACCATAGCGAGATAGACGAGTTAACCAACCATAAGGTACTGCAGAGAGTGCGGGTGAGGTTTTCTAAACCGTCTAGCGTCGCCGTACGTATGGGTTTACCGTCTATGAGTCCGGCCCTTTGTCTATGGAAAAAATTTGCAACAAGTCGCGATTCATGGATTTTTTCTGTTCTCTGCACAATTTCGCCTATTTTTTTACAGAGAACAGAAAAAAATGGGCAGAAAACGGAAAACAGAAATTCCGCACACCCCTGATCGGCAGCCTGTCCTGCGGATTTTAGACATTTTAGACCCCCCCCCCCAGCGGTGTTGGGTATGATCCTTGCCACGCGTGGCGAACTCACGCATTCAGGACAAACAAAGGGGTTAATCACTGTGTGAGCTAGGGAACCTTCACGGTAGAGAGGCGATAGACATTCATACATATGTACTTGAGTTTGAAATATAACAAGGTTTTGAACTCCAGCCTGATTGAAAAAAGTCCTAAAGTGTGCATGAAACGTGAAGGCGAGACTGGTTAACGATTCGGGGTTTGAGTCAAAAGAGTTTGCAGTATGCTTTCAGAAGTCGATCAGAACTCTGATGAAATGATGATTGAGTGCTTTGATCATTTGGGATTAAAAATAATTCGAATGTGTTGACGCTAAGGTATTTGGATTTTGAATACTATCCGAAAGTCTGCTTCCGCAATAATCGAATTTCGAATCACATTCGAAAGCCTATTGTTGATTTATTCAGATTTCCAATACTTTTCGAAACCGCTGTTTTCAAAGTACATAAATTTCGAATATTATTCCGAAGCAAAATTTTTGAATTTCGAATCGTTCGAAAGTCGAAAAATCACTCGAATATTTTTGTAATAATACAATTCGGTCTGATGTACTGTGATCATCTGGGCCAAATCGCGGTCGGCAATTGAGTCTCGACACGCTTTGCGGCCGCACGCTCCCGAGACAAAAAAGCTTTAGCCCCGCAGCTGTCGATCTGCTGACTCTAGGTGGGTTTTGGAAACTGGAAACTAAGGAAAATTGGAGAAATTCGTATAAAAAAGCCACATCGAGTCGGCTCTGGCGCTGGAAACCCGACTGACTCGAGCACGTGTGACCGCAAAGCGTGTCGAGACGCGATTGCGGACCGGACTTTGGCAGAGAGAAGCACTGTATAACCCTACAGCCTCTAATAAGCAAACACGCAGAAAGAATACGGAAAAATCTTATGAACAAAAAAGCATAACCCAGAAAGAAATTATCAGCTGTTACCTCTCTACTGCTCTAATGCCCTATTCTTCAGTTTCAAACTTTTGTCAGAACTGAGATTCTGCAAGGAGGGGTGTTCTCAGAAACCATCTTATATCCCATCGAATCAAAACTACATATACAGTGCGTTGAGAAATGATAGGCTCACCCTTGAAAACCAAGGCTTTCAAAACGCTTTACAGTTTGGCGACTGTTTACCATTGAATTCAGCAGTGCGAAAAACCTGTGCTTACTCAATCTTATGAATACTCTACAATTTTGAACAATTATGAGGTAAATTTCTCGGTTTTTTCACCGTTCAGAAATGATAGGCTCACCCTGCGAAAACAAGTATTTATTGGACTAAACGTGAACAAACAATAAATTCTAGTATGATATAGGTCCACCACCGTTAGCAGTGACCTCAAAAATTCTCTTAGGTATAGAAAGAATCAAGTTTGATATGACATTCTTATCAAGGTTGGTCCAGGCTTCGAGAACAGCAGCTTTAAGTTCATCTACAGTGCCATACTGCTTGTTGTTCTCATAAACCTGGCGCACAATTATGTCCCAGATTTTCTCTATGGGGTTGCAATCAGCGCTGCACGCAGGCCATTCCATCACACAAATTCGCTACTGCTCCAACCAGGATTTTGTAGACCTCGACACATGTACTGCAGCGTTATCCTGCTGGAAAAAGGGGCGCTGACGTCATATTTCAGAAAAGAACGGCAGTAATGTGTCCTCAGAGTTTTTTGCTATTCCTCCGAGTTCATCCGACAGGAAGTGAAGGCCATCTCCAAAACACCTTTGCTGCAACATGCTCCCCAACACATCAGCGAGCCGCCACCAAAAATTCCTCCTGCTGAAGATCAACGGATCCTTGCAGAGGTCCCTCCAGTAGTACCGAGCTCCATCAGGACCATCAAGATTAAATTTTTTCTCGTCGGAAAAATAACCTGAACAATTTTAAGCTCATTTTTCAAGTTTTCTTGGCTTACGGGAGATCGCCTTATATTTGTCCAGTCGATTGCCATGTTCTTCCTTGCAAATTCTAGTCGAGCTTCTTTATGGTTGATGGACATTGACGGGACCTTCTTCATAACTTGGCGGACGGTGTTTCAATTGCGGTTTTAGGTGTTCCAGACAGTTGTTTTCGAAACATCAAGCAATAATTCAGGCCTGACTTGATTCAGTGACAGCGTGCTGTTGGAACATAGGCGACTGATCCATCGGACATCCTGACCGGTGACCTTCTTAGGGCGTCCGCTAGGCTTCGCCTTTCCACTAGAAGACGGATCTTTAAGGAACTGCCCTACACAATGTTGCGAACGTTCGATTTGGGCCGCTATTCTTCGCTGACTCAGTCCAACAGAGGCGAGGGCACAAATCTGGGCTAGTTTGGAAGTAGTAAGAGCAGTACCACGTCCCATACTAGCAACAACGATGTACGATGTACTCACTTCAATGGTATGTAATGGATTTGTCACGGGAAATTTTTCGAAGTAAGAAATTTGTATCTTTACAGGGTGAGCCTATCATTTCTGAACGGTGGGAAATCCGAAATTTTATCTTGAAATTGTTCAAATTCGTGGAGTATACATAAGATTAAGTATGCACAAGTTTTTTGCACTGCTGAATTTAATAGTGAACAGTATGAATCGCCAGACTGTGAAGCGTTTTGAAAACCTCGTTTTCAAGGGCGAGCCTATCATTTCTGAACGCGGATGTAGCCACACACTAATCCTTGCACCGCAGGAATGATGCGTCGGAAAGGCTAAAAAAAAGAAACTCATCAGATATACCATGAAAATGATACCAGAAAGAGCCATCCAAAAGCAAATTGGGTAGATGTGTCGACATCGATCAATGTCCGAAACGTGGAGTTTGATGACTGGGCGTAGTCTCTGGGTTTCGAAATTCGCGCGTCAGTCAACGCATGTGGCCCGGAGAGCAACCTGAACGCACTGCACGTTGCAATCACAACCGAAACGCACCGCAAGTTCGCATATCAACTGCTCTGCGTTTCGGTTGCAGTGGGCGGGGAGAGGCGGAGCCGGTTGCACTCCGGGCCTACTACTGTCTGAGCAGATTTCCATCGGGGGGAAAATTTGATGGCAAATCGCAACTTTTGACGATTCCCGGAGTGCTACGATAGATATGACTCATATTTTTGCTTTGGGGGTTATTTTCAGTTCTTAACGCGAATCCGCAATTCTTTTATCGATTTTCGATAGATCACAGTAGGTTACGGTGGTTATACGGTAGCTTAGTCAAAGTCTCAGATTTGGCTCCAAATTTCTCTGTGGGTGTTATTTAGGAGGCCGAACACGAATTTGAGGCCCACTTTTCGATTTTCGAAATATTAAGGTAGGTAAAGCAAGTTGAAAGGCACTATGCCTACCGTAACCTACAGTAACCATAAGTCTAGCAGCAAACAGACCCCAGATTAGCGTTCAGCGCACTGAAAAAACCCCAGTGAAAAGTTTTGAGCCGAATCCGATTTTTTTAAACGCCCGAAAAGTTGGCTGATGGGTGGTACCCTTACGTTTTCGCAAAGCTTCAAAAACGCTTATATTTTCGTTCAGCGGTGTCCACGGCGAAATTTGATATCAGATTCGAATTCAGCGAGCCAGAATTAACCAGGAAGCATTCATCATCTTGCCTGCAAGTTTCTCAAAGAAGGCCGGGTGAGAGTGCAGGTTTTTTCATACTTCTGGCGCGTTTTCCTAATTTCTTCACCATTTGAAGGCTACCCGGAGACTAGGCAACAAATTGAAGACTATCGAATTCAGCACCTTACAAACTTGATGCGCCTATATTCG
The DNA here is from genome assembly GCA_029168955.1 of Aplectana chamaeleonis. Lineage (NCBI taxonomy): Eukaryota > Metazoa > Nematoda > Chromadorea > Rhabditida > Cosmocercidae > Aplectana > Aplectana chamaeleonis. Next base: position 43,950 of record JAPDOI010000710.1, on the reverse strand, counting down.
CCGGTGTGGCGTGTAGGACTGTTTTTTCTAATCGGGCCTGGAGAACAGAAAAATCTCCCAAAGCGAGCAATACTTTCACATCTCTGTTCAGTGACCGTATTCCCGCATCCGTCTATAACATCCTCTCGAACTCCGGTTGCTTACTGGTAACCGTCCTCGATCCTATCTTAATCTCATCCTCGCAGACCGACGCCGGTTTAATGAGGTTTCACTTCGCCATGCGGCTGATTGCCCTTGGTATAGTATGTATATGAACAAGAAGGAACTTCGCTTGTACGTGCCGTCCGCAGATATAAAAGCGATTCCTGAGAGTGGTGTCAGGATTTTCTTCTTCAATGTAATAATACTAGAATATCATGCAGACGATCGAGACCGAGGCAAAGATTCTTCAAGACCATTTGGCGCGAAACTTGTTTCAATGAGAAAAGGTATAAGAAAAGGCAAACACGAGAAAAAGAATTGGGGAAGCATCCAGAGAGGAAAAGTAGAAGAAATTCAGAGACCGACGAGGTCACAACCTGTAGAATCTCTCGGGAACTATCTGTCTGGTCCACCACAAACATCCGGACCACTCACGAATTTGAATGTTGAGTTTTATAGTCGGGAGCAGGGGAGTGCGGCAATTGCCGTTTGCCGATTGCCGTTTGCCGGCCATTTTTGTGGTTCGCCGTTGCCGTTTGCCGAAAATTTCGTTTGAAACGGCGAAAATTCGGAAAAAATCCGTTAACACTTAAAGGACCGCGTGTCCACACTGCGCACCCACGGCTGTTTTGTCCCTCGGACCGCGTGTCCACACTGCGCACCCACGGCATACAACATTCAATATTTTTCAAAGTTTCGGAAGTTGGGGTCCCTATTGAACATCATTAGGTTCTTTATAATGTAACCTAGTTACATTCACAGTGGTCAAGCATTTTGAGGTTTCCTAGTTATTTTATCAGCATCTTCGGAAATGACATTTTTCGAATTTTCGAGCTTCTTTGTTCGAAAACAAATTCTCCCAGACTCTGGTGAGAGGGGTATGATTGATACTTATCACAAAACTGGTGTCGTCTAAATGGTTTTCGAGAAGCAGAGCTCCAACTAATCGAGATAACTGTAGTAGGTCAATGTTTAAAATTTTGCTGCCTTGAACCCGAGGGTTACCCAATTTTCTGCGCGAGAATCTGTTGTTAATTTTTCAAATTTCAATGAAATTGCAGCAGTAATCTAGCCAATGATCAACATTATTTCAGATTTCCGTGTGGAGGGTAACTTGACGGTATGGGGCTGAAAGCCTGCCGTTGGTTCAGTGTTCCAGAATTTGCTGAACCTTCGCTACGAGGTACATTTGCAGGTGCTAAACAATGAATGGTGTTAATCCCACAGTTTCGTTTGCCGTTTGTTATGTGTTGGTAAACGTCTCAGGTTTTGTTGCGACTTCGCCCAGGTGGTCATTTAGGTGGGGCCGGGGTACTGATCCCAAATATGACTCCCATTTCCAAAATTCTCATGGAATTTTCGTCGGTTACAACAGACAACTTTTCAGGTGAAAGTCTCTGAGTCCGTCGAAAATCCGCTATGAGGTTCATTAGAACATCATGTATCCGAAGTCCGTCCATTTCTCAAAATTCTAATATTTAAGGTTGTTTTCGCACGGTATAGTTCTAACCATCTGCTGTCACCTACAGAAAATTCCAGAAGTCAAGAAAAAAAACATTGAATTCGTGGCTAACACGCCCGAAAATTTGCGAGAAGTCGTGTTTCAAAGCACCTTGCGCGTGTAAAGTTTAAATAACTTCCCAATTTGAAATTCACCACGTCCGTAAGAAAGTGAATGATTGTGGCTTCATCATGGCCTTTCTCCCATTGTATCCGAGAGTGGAGTGAAAAAGAAACAATGGATGTGTACCACCTAAGATAGCCTGCTCCAATCGAAATGGTTCCCAGCGGACCGAGTGTACACACATGTCACCCACGGAAATGATTAGCCGTGGAGCGCACCGGTCGGCTGTGGAAATTCGCAGTGGAGCAGGCGGTCTCTTAAGCGTTAAAACTACAAGATTTGCCCTCACCGCAGTTTCTGTATTGGTCAGCGATTCGAATAATTATTTTGACTAGTTTCAGCTACTAGTTCCAGCTCATGTAATGTGTAACTGTATCCATTAAATCAGTAAAAAACATTGATTTCCCTAGCGCAAATGACAGAAGAGTTTCACAACAGTACCGCGCATGTTTTTTTTTGCAAAAACGGCGTTTTGCGGCGTTTTTTTTGAGCTCACAAAGCGCCGCATCGCCATAACTCCTTTCAAAATATATGAAATGAGTTTTTCAGGAGGTTTTCGTGTTCCTCTATGCGGGGCGAATGTAATGGATTACGATTCACATCGACCACAAATCAACACAGGACAGATTTCTGCTATCATGACCATCTGATCACTTCATAATGAGCGATTTTGTGGTACAAATATTTATTTTTCGATAAACTTCTGGAGTTGAATCTATGATTTTGTAACACCATCGTATAGGACTAAATGGAGACAATCTAAAAGTGACTTCAGAATTGAAATTGGACTACTTTGAAACAAGTTATGGCGTTGCGGCGCTTTATGAGCGCAAAAAAACGTCGCAAAACGCTTTCTTTGCAAGAAATGTGCTCGGTACTGTACGTCTCCCGACTTTCTCTCAAGAAGGGCTAAGTTTGACTCAGTTTTGCCTTCAAAATCCAAAGCGGTAAAGCGCCCGTATTGTTAAGCAAATTTTTCAACCTCACATCTTCCAGAACTAGAAGAGGATGCCTGAAGCTCAGTATTATGACAACCAAAACCCAAATAAGAGTCATTTTTTTTCTCCAACAGAACGAAGCCTGTTTTGAATAAGTACTATTATCAAAAGAAACAAATCTCTTTCACTTTCTTTAGTTCTCGCGCACGTCACGGTGAATAAAAATGAACTGATGAAAAACTCTTGACTAGGTAATCAGAGGAGTTCGTTCGAGTTCTAAGTTGTTGGGAGCCTCCACGATCATCAAATTCTTGGCCCCCTAAAATGCCAAAAAGGTAAAGAAAAGTCTTTTTCAAAAGGCACACCTAAGATTCAAGATTATAAAACCAAATGATACAAAGCTGTAGCGTAAAAGCTGCTTTTTTCAGACATATGAACCCGTTGAGAACTCGTGTAGATCAGTCCGCTTATCGTCGGTTGGTGAGTTGATGGTAACACGTAATTGTGACACGAAATTGATCAATTATGCAAATGCTCTCTGCACCTTTTTTAAAATTGAATAATGTTCACAGCGGTCACCAAAGGCGGAGTTCAATCATATTTCCGATTTAGAGTTTGTTAGCTGATGCAAAGCAGAGCTGAGCTTGTTAAGAAATGGTGTAAAGAAGAAAAAATAAATTCTTTTCATAGGCAAAGATTGAAAGCGCACTCAATTTTTAACAAGAAAGCAAAAGAATCAAGGTCAATTGCAACAACAATGTCGGAAAACCGTCTCAAAACGAGCAACCACTTCCAATATACGGGCCCGGAACTCGAACATGGTGTACAACCCCCCCCCCCCCGACATCACTGTAGCCGCAGGGGAAGTGGGTGGGGCGAGCACACCACATTCAAGTTCGGGACCGTTATTGTTGCTCGCTTTTAGCCGATATTGTTGTTGTAATGTGCCTCGTGCCGACTTGTAGGCTCTATCCACAGAAAGGGAAGGGCCCAAAAGCTGTCCGGCTTGCTAAACGTTCTGCACGCGGCGCTCCAGCGACATCGTGGGCGCAGCGGCTTTCCGTCGCACGCGTAGTACCAGTCAAACTGTCACTAGATGAATCTCGTTTTGAGTGTTTCATCAACATGTCCCTCGGAGCTTTTGATTTCCTATGGAAATGCACAGGCTGCTTTTGTTGTGAGCTCTGCATTCAGCTAGACAAGTCTCATTCCACTCCTATAGCCTGAGCGCAGCGCAACAAGGGAAGCCATTCAATCTTAGTTCGAAGTGAGAGGAATAAAAATCTTGAGTTAGCTGCCCGCCCCGGATTGACAAGGCTGGGTCGCGCTGACCGCAAGCCATTTTCAGAGTGAACCCTTTGCACATCAATCACACTTTGCACTGCTCAAAAAGAAGCCCAAACGTTGGATCCTTAGAACTGCTTGTACGGAAACATTGATTAGAGGGAGGGGATTCAACAGAATTATCTCCGGCGAGGGATAGGCTAACGGCATTCTCAAACTTGACAGCGACTCCTATACAGATCACATACAGAACAGCGCTACTGGCGTTTTCTGATCGGCTTTCATGTGGCTTCGGTATATGGGATTTTTCTTCCAGTAAGAGCTAGTGAAACGCCAGGCACATAGTAACTGGCAGATATTGCATGGAACACCACATGACCCAACAAATGTTGGTGTATTATAGCACAAAACAGATTTCGCCGTTTGCCGTTTTGCCGTTTGCCGGTCATTTTTGGGGTTTGCCGTTGCCGTTGCCGTTTGCCGAAATTTCAAATTCTTTTGCCGCACACCCCTGGTCGGGACACAGCGTCAGCCCTCGGCAAGACTTCCTCAGTCGCACGTGCGGATCAGAAAGGGCAGAATAGAGCTAAATTCACGGAGCTGTGCGTCGCTCATGAACGTAGCAGATGCTTAAAGGCAGCGTTAACGATGGAAATCCCTGCTCTGTTTTATTGCCTGTCTTAAGAACAGTTCAATGCTGATTCCAATGATGTCTCTGGAATCGCGCAAGACCTTCTGGGAATGAGGTTATGGCTTCTCAAAAAATTGAGCTAGGGAAGCATGGTGGACGAGTTTTCCGAGACTCGTAACTTCCGTCTTTTGCAGCCAATGTATGCGAGCTGACCTGAGTGAAGAGAGATGTTGAGAATGAAGGGTAGAACGCGGCCTTTGATCGGAAACCATCGCTCATCTCACGAGCTCGATTGTTCCATTGTTCACGTCGAGGGGCGGAAAGGGGCCGGATTTGCCCAAAGTGGCGGGGCTTGCCCACTTTTCGAAGCCGTTTTGCGGCTCCTGGGTAGCTTTTCGTCCCGTTTCTTCGACACTGTTCTGCTTCTGAGAGCCACGAGAAGCGTTTGTCATGAAAAATTCAAGGATGAAGTTTATCGTAAATAGTGCCTTTGAACATCTACACGGATAAAATACATAAGAAGCTAAAGGCTGCGTCTGCGCAGAAAATCACCTCTGGGTTTTTGTTCTCAACCTGTTGTTTGAATCAAGTGGAGATAGTTGGTGACGCTTGAGATCTCAATGTTGCGTAATCATAAGGCTATAGGTTCGTGAAAACTGCTCCTTGGTCTGACAAGGCGTTTTTCCGGTCGATCATCTAGCACTAAGAGCAGAAGCGCCCGACAGCCCGTGGAAATCCAAAATTCTATACTCTGTATTCCGAGAGATCCTGGAGTTCGGACGTGTGCATTGAATGCTCCTTGTTTCTAGAGACTAATTGACAGCAGAAGGGCGAAAAGCATTGTGGAAACTGAAAAGTTCAGGGGGCTTAACCAATTCAGCCGTTCAAATTTCTGACATTTATGTAATACACAAGACACACCAGACAGACGTGAGAAAAAGAAAGCTGAATGCCCCGCGATTTTCAAACATTTTTTTCCGAAAACTTTAGTGTTTTGGGTGGCTTCTTTGCAATAAATGACCACCTGGTAAGCCTACATACCTGCTCAAAATTGTGAAAAAAAAATTGAACTTGGCTTTAGCGCGCACGCTGCCTCTGAAGGGGCAGTCCAAGCTCTGGGACAAAATCTGAGATTTCCACTTATTTGTGAAGTAGACCCACCCCATATAGCACTGACCAAGCGAGAGCTCTCGATTCCTCCGGATAGGCGAGGCATATCAGTGAGCCACTTCGGAGCGCCCACCTCGAGAAGCCACTCTGGCACGCCCCTTTTGAAATCTTTCGCTGCCGAGATGTCGTACGTTCGTGCCGTGGTGGTGTGGAGGAACGAAGACCACCTCCGTGCAAACCGACGTCAACCCCTCCGCGTGGAGGGTTTTCGTCATGGGAGAGATGCTGGCTGGCTGCAGCTCTCCTAAGGATTCTACTACAAATGGCCGGCGTCGAGAGGAATCCAGGACCAGCTCAGAAGTACCTATGCCCCACGTGCGGCAAGGATGTTACCAGGAGACATACCAGCGTCCAGTGCTTCGGATGCCAAAGGTGGGTGCATCTCTCCTGTTCGGGTCTGAGTTCTGTGAGGCATCACGATCCTTCCTTCCGTTGTGTTCTGTGCTCTGCCCCCAGTAACTCTGATTCCTCATTTACCAACCGCCCCCTCCCTATTGTTCTTATTAACCTCAATGGCGTTCGTACCAAGTTGTCTGAATTCTCTCTTTTTGCTCGTACTCATCATCCTGATGTCATAATGGTTCAGGAAACCAAGCTTTCTCCTTCTACTACCGCACGTCACCCTAACATTCCTGGCTACACTGCTTATCATGCTCAAAGGTCAGCTCTCGGCGGAGGAGTTTCCACTTTCGTATTATCAAATCTACCCTCTCATATCATACCGAACACACCAAAGGACGGTACTCTCAAGTATCTACCTTTCCAACTCCCTCTTAAAACCTCTATATCTCTTTTTAATATCTATATCCCTCCTACAACGTCCTGTCCCCAATCTTATGACCCTATTCCCTTATTCAAGCAGTTGTACGACTGCTCCCTTTCACCCTCTGTTGTCTTCACAGGCGACTTCAATGCTCATACAATCTGCTCGTCGCTTGACACTGACGCTAGAGGAGAAGACGTTGAAGAATGGGCGGAGGAGTGCGATCTGGTCATTCTCAACGATGATCAGCCCACTCGTCTCCCGGCCAACGGCCGATCCTCTAGTCCAGACATCTCTCTTGTATCATCTAATCTCTCCAGCGCCTGCTCTTGGTCTACCGCTACAACTCTGTCCAGTGATCATATCCCCGTTTTTGTTCAAGTCGATCTCTCTAATTCTCTTGCTCCTTATTCAGGTATCCGACAAAGGTCTTATCTTAATCTTTGCCTTGCAGACTGGCGCTTGTTCAGGGAGGTGGCACTTCGCCATGTGGATGACTACCCATGGGATGGAAACGTGCACCAGAAAGAACGTCACTTGACGGACGCGATTTGCAAGGCAATGAAAGCCGCCATTCCGGAGGGCCGAGTTAAGACCTTCTTTCCCAATGTCACCAGGGAAATCTTGGAGAAGATAAGGACAAGGGATGCAAAGAGAGTGGTAGATCACCTGGATCCGACCATTGCTGAGCTGGATAGCGAGATTAAGCGAGATCTGGACAAGCACAAGGAGTGTTGGGAGAAATACACGGAGAAGATGAATTTCAAGAGTGATGGAGCGTCAACTTGGAAAGTTCTAAAGAAGATCTCTGGCAAGAGCACCTCCACCAACTACTCCACGATTGAGTTCGAGAATAGAGCCTTCAAATCGGGAAAGGAGGCTGCAACTGCTCTCGGAAAGAATTTCTTCATAACTCAGGCTAAGAGAAGGAAACAGAATCGAGTGACTGTAAGAGAGCTCTGTAAGTTGCCACTCATGAATGAAGCAGAAGCAGTGACGCCCGCGCAGATTGAAAAGGTGGTAAAAGAGATGCGCAACTCGAAGGCTGTGGGGCCGGATGGCATTAGTCCAGCGGTCTTGAAGAAACTGCCGACTGAGATTATGCCAATCCTGGCTGACGTCATCAACACATCCGTTCGCACTTGCATCGTACCCCAAGACTGGAAAATGGCAAGCGTCGTTCCGTTGCCTAAGGCAGGTAAATCACCATCGACGGCTAAGGGATACAGGCCAATAAGTCTGTTATCACCAATCGCAAAGGTCGCTGAGAAACTGGTCGTCAAGGAGCTTGTCGAGCATAATAACAATCAGCAGCACCAGCATGGATTCCGCAAATTCCACTCTACCACCACGGCGCTGCTGGAGATTGTGAGCTATGTTTTGGATGGCTTCAACGCCACCAAGCCTCAACGCACTGTTGGAGTAGCCCTGGACCTCACGAAGGCGTTTGACACTGTCAACTTGGGCATACTGTCTGAGAAGCTATTGAGGTCCACCATCCCGCCTTGGCAGAAGCGATGGATTACTGCACTCATTAAAGGGCGCCGAGCAAAAGTGCTGTTTCAGGGACCTGTCTCTAATAGCATCCCGGTCGCTGCCGGTGTCCCTCAAGGAGGAGTCATATCGCCTGCTTTGTTCAGTCTGTACCTGGAAAATTTGCCCGTCCCCCCAAGTGACATCAAAGTCGTTGCGTATGCGGATGACATCACCATCTTGTGCTGGGACAGAGACATTAATGTAGCTGCACGCAAGATCAATAGCTACCTCATCGTTCTGAAGAGCTTTCTCGATGATATGATGCTCACTGTTTCTGCCGCTAAATCATCTGTATCAGTTTTCTCCACTGACCCTAAGGAACACTGCGCTCACCCCGTTGTGAATTGGGAAGACGCTCGTCTGCCTGCCGCACGTTTTCCTAAGCTGCTCGGCCTATTATTGGATCCTTCGTTGAGGTTCCACAAGAATACTGAGCAGAAACAGGCTACAGTGAAAGCAAAGCTCAGCGTCCTACGAGCTCTGGGAGGCACGTCGTGGGGGGGGAGTAGCAAGGAGACAATTTTGACTACCTACAAGGCAATATTGCAGCCGGCGTTGGAGTACGCTGCACCGGTATGGCAGCACATGATATCGGATTCATCGTGGACAAAGATGCAGCGAGTCCAAAATGCTGCTCTTCGGATTGCCACAGGGTGCTCTAAAAGCACCCCAGTGGAACATCTTCATGCTGAAGCCCGAATTCTGCCAGTTAAGGAGCACTGCCAACTCCAAGCGCAGCAACTGGTTATTAACATTGTCAAGCAGCCTGACCACCCATCAAGAAGGATCATGAATCCCGTGAGAGAGAGACATATCAGAAGGCTTTTTGTGGATGCTCCCGAGAAAGTTAGTATACAAAGATGGACGGACTCCGAACTGGATCGTCTGCGTCTTTTACGTGCGGAGCACACCAAGTTCGTCAGGGATCACTTGAGTAGGACGACCGTTAATCCCATATTGGGGGTCGTACCACCCATAGTCAGCGACACCGATATGGAACTCGGTAGGCGGGCTAGAAGTACCCTTGCCTCGTTACGCTGCGGTCATTCCCCTATGCTGATGTCATACTTGCATAAGATCGATCGCAGTAAGCCGGACGAGTGCCCGGACTGTGGTAGCCGTGGCCACACAACTGAACACCTATTCGAATGCCCGAAGAGGCCTACCACTCTTACAACAATGGATTTGTGGACGAATCCGGTTTCAGTCGCCCGTTTCTTGAACCTTTGACAAAAACCTTCCTGCGGCTGCAAAGAAGAAGAAGAAGAAGAAGAAATTTTTCGAGTGGCGATATGAGTGAGGGTTTTCAATCAATAGCCATGTTCTTCCCTTCATTCTTAGCGTCTCTCCGTTCAGGTCGGCTCGCATACATCGGTTGCAAATGACGGAAGTTACAAGCCTCGGACATTTCGTCCATCTGACTTCCGCAGCTCAATTCTTGATTGGCCATAACTCCGTTTTCAGGGAGTCTTGCACAATTCCAGGGATTGCGAATAAGCGAGATATAACCGACCAGCCCAGGCCCAATAGTCCTTCACTCATCACCATGGGCCACACCCCCTAGCATATTTTCGAATTCGATAGCGGCAAGATAGATGAATGAATTCTCCACGAGACGTCGTTCTTCAGTCCTTTGCCGTAATGTCTCCTTATCCTGGCTTGCTCCCGTGAAACGATAGCAAATGAAGAAAAACGCAGGCCTGAGACAACTCGTCCACAAATTTTCCACCCTCAAAATATAGGTATTTTTAACGAGTCATATTTCTGTTCATAGAAGGTCTTGAACGAATTCAGGGATACCAATGTGATCAGCTTGTGACTTTTTCCAAGATCAGCATGAAAACTGAGAAATTAATTGTCTGGGTGTTCTGTTCCTCTAAGGAGATGCAGACCTCGCTGGCAATACAATCGACCACGCGATCGCGATAATGCGATCAAAAATGAAATATTGATTGTTGCTCGAGCGATTTTAGCTATCTACGGTCGATTAGGCTACAATCAGTATTTCATTTTTACCCGCACTTCCCTAGCGACGGTGGTACCAGATGAAATTAGCCATCTCAAAAAAGCTCCTCAATGAGTGTTTTCTACATATGGTAGCTGTGGCCACCTATACGTCATTCCAAACTTGCAACTCTGCTTTTAAAACTGTGAGATGGCTGAAATCCCGTTGCATAAGCCAGGCACACCCTACTCAGTAGCATATTGGCATATTTGAATTCTTTTATTATTCGCGAATATCTTGGAAAAAGGCTTGCTGAGCACACAAGAGGTAGCCCCACCGGGGCTCTGGCATTCTCTGCGAACCCACCGGGATGTTCCGTGCAATGCCAGCGTGTATCCTCTGATTCCGAGCCAGATTTACTCTGTTCCCTCGCGCGTTTGTGCGGAGCGAGGGTGGAGACAGTGAGAAATTGCGGGAAGGAGATGCACGCAGACGCACGCGACGAACGGAAATAAATCACACTTGGAAACAGAGCATATATGATATGTGTCGATTGATAACCTGTGTCGAATGATATCTCGCGGGATACCAACCAACGTATGTCGAATGCACGCTGCAACAGCTCCAAACAACCCGGGTGGGACGCTGACGGGTTAAGGGAAAATACTACCTCAGAACGGGTTCTACTAGCCAGACTCGGCGAATACGGTCTTTCTGGAGATCACGAGCCTAGCTATTGACGGCTTCAACACAAAGGAGCCACTGTTGATGTTCTCCTGGGTCTCACCAAGGCATTTGACCCTGCGAACATGGGAGTGAAGCCGCTGAAGTCGTCAATTCTATCCAGCGTCGTGCAAAACTGAAATCTGATGACTGCTTTCGTCAGCCTTTATCTTGAAGGCAGTGTCCACGATGAATTTCATCCTCGGTTTTTGGCCGGAAATCGAAAGTTCAAGATCTCATTGGAGCACTGGGGTCGAAAGAATGAACGAAAACGAGCACGAAGGAGCTCCATACGGCTCCGAAGTCCGTTACGCTAGCCCTTCCGCTCGCGGTCGAGTTAGCCGAGGAACAGTTTGGTCCGCGTCCACATTAGCATTGGAGCGCGTGCGCGGCTGAGTTTTAGCATTGGGGCGCATTTTCGCACGTTGTCTACTTCGGGCCCATGCCCGCGCAAATCATCCACCGTTGCAATGTTGCTTTCAAGAAGAAGAGCTGATTTTGGATGTTTCGCAGCGTTTTTCATGATTCTTTTTTCACTGGTGAAACAGTCAGGCTCTAAACCTTCGTTTTCTGGTGGAAACTCGAAAACGATTTTTATCGTGGGCACTGCCTTTAAAGACCTGACAACGCCTACCCAGAAATCACATTTGGTGCTCACGATGATGATATCATAGTCGAATGTAGGAATCCTGATATAAATCTGGTAGCGCGCTATATCAAAGTGGGACTCGTCAAGCTGAAAACTTTCTTGACAGCAAGATTCCGTCCCGAAATCACTTGGGTCCGCTTTTACAACCGATTCGTCTGCCGCGCAGTTTGCTGATTTGCAAGACATTGTACTGGACCCGTCGTTAAACGTTCCACTGGAATTTCAAAGAGGAGGAAGTTCGTGTGAAAGCGAAAATAAACGTCTTAGACTCGGTTGTTTCTCAAAGGCACAGTCCAAGCTCGGGGGTTGAATTTGAGATTTTCACATAAGTGTGAAGTAGGCCCATCCCATATAACACCTGCCAAGTGCGAGCTCTCAATTCCTCCGGATTAGCGAGATATAGGGAGAAGCCACCCTGGGGCACCCACATCAGAAAGCCGCTTTTGCACGCCCCTTTTACGATCTTTCGAGCTCAACAGTGAATGAACGATGGTTTCCAATCAATAGACCCCTCCTTCCCTCAATTCTCGACCTCTCCCTTATTCAACTCGGCTCGCATACATCGGTTGCAAATGTCGCATGTTACAAGCCTCGGACAAGTCCACTATGCTTCCGCAGCTCAATTTTTAAGGGGCCGTAACTTCGTTACCAGGGGGTCTTGGGGTCCTCTAAATAGGCAGCAGCGACCGTTCATCCATATCGTTCATCGTGCTGGATACGCTGGAGGTTGGTACGTTGAAACATGGTGAAACTCGTAGAACATTTCCACTGGCAAAACAGTGCGATGGAACACGTATGGATGAACAGTCGCTTCTGCCTGCTTAGGTTTTTTCGGGGTCTTGTACGATTCCAGTGTCGTCATTGGCATCATCGTGGGACCGTCTTACAGATATGCGGAGAAACAGAGAAACTATTCTGAGATTGAACTGTGCCTTTAAATGCATCGTACGCCCTTGAAACCCGTGACCGGTTTTTTGTGTTTGACCAATGTTTTAGGCCCGCCTGGTAAAAATGCTCTAGGTTGTTTAATAAGTTTTGTCGTTTGATAAGAGAGGGCGTTACTACAAGCCCAAAAAGTTTTTGTTTTGTTTGTACACTCTTCATATGAACGTATGAGAGATTTCATTTCAATCTGTCAATTCCTGAAAGTTTAGGTTCCTGGCAAAAGTAAAGATTTGGCATGGCCATAGAAATATACTCAGTTAAAAAGGGGAAATAAAGAAAAATGAAAAAAGGTTTTGAAATATTCCTGAGAACGATTTCGCGTAGAATATTCTGTTTTTCGGGAAATGAAGTGAAATAGTTGAAAGTATGATTTGGCAGTCGAGTTTGAACCAACTATTGATAAGAGTTGTGCAAAACGAGAGATCACCTTGTCTGTGCTTATCCGTAGAACACATCAAAGCGAAATCACGCGTGAAATGGGAAGCATCAAAACTTTCGGGAGCTGTAATGCGGCGGTCTTCACGTATTAGGTGAAGTAAAATCAACACGCGTGATTTCGCTTTGATATGTTCTACGTATAAGCACAGACAAAGCGATCTCTCGTTTTGCACAACTCTTATCAATAGTTGGTTCAAACTCGACTGCCAAATCGTACTTTCAACTATTTCACTTCATTTCCCGAAAAACATATTATTCTACGCGAAATCGTTCTCAGAAATATTTCAAAACCTTTTTTCATTTATCTTTATTTCCCCTTTTTAACTGAGTATATTTCTATGGCCATGCCAAATCTTTACTTTTGCCAGGAACCTAAACTTTCAGGAATTTCATTTATTTTTCCTAAAGGTTTCCTTTCTAACATGATTTATGCCTGGTGGTGTTAGATGAAAGTAAATTCACTGATGTCCTGCCCCCCTTCTATGACGTCCTGCGCACTCCAACTGATAGCCTGCACACTTTCTTTGACGTCCTGCACACACCCACTGATGTCCTGCGCACATTCTGTTACATCTTGCACACTCCTACTGATGTCCTGCACACTTTCTATGACATCCTGCACAGTCCCACTAATGTCCTGCGCACATTCTGTTACATCTTGCACACTCCTACTGATGTCCTGCACACTTTCTACGGCGTTCTGCCCACACCCATTTGGGTCCCGCACACATTCTACGGCGTCCGGCGCACTCCCACGTGGGTCCCGCACACTTTCTACGGCGTCCGGCGCACTCCCACGTGAGTCCCGCACACTTTCTAGGGCGTTCTGCGCACACCCATTTGGGTCCCGCACATTTTCTACGGCGTCCGGCGCACTCCCACTTGGGTCCCGCACACTTTCTACGGCGTTCTGCGCACACCAGTTCGGGTCCCACACACTTTATAGGGCGTTCTGCGCATTCCCATTCGGGTCCCGCACGCTTTATACGGCGTCCGGCGCACTCTCATTTGGGTCACACACACTTTCTAGGGCGTTCTGCGCACACCCATTTGGGTCCCACACACTTTCTAGGGCGTTCTGCGCACTCCCATTTGGGTCCCGCACGCTTTCTACGGCGTCCGGCGCACTCTCATTTTGGTCCCACACACTTTATAGGGCGTTCTGCGCACTCCCATTTGGGTCCCACACGCTTTCTACGGCGTCCGGCGCACTCTCATTCGGGTCCCACACACTTTCTAGGGCGTTCTGCGCACTCCCATTTGGGTCCCGCACGCTTTCTACGGCGTCCGGCGCACTCTCATTTGGGTCCCGCACACTTTCTACGGCGTTCTGCGCACACCCATTAGGGTCCTACACACTTTCTAGGGCGTTCTGCGCACTCCCATTTGGGTCCCGCACGCTTTCTACGGCGTCCGGCGCACTCTCATTTGGGTCCCACACACTTTCTACGGCGTTCTGCGCACACCCATTTGGGTCCCACACACTTTCTACGGCGTCCTGCGCACACCCATTTGGGTCCCTTACACTTTCTACGGCGTCCGGCGCACTCCCACTTGGGTCGTACATACTTTCTAGGGCGTTCTGCGCACATCCATTTGGGTCCCGCACACTTTCTACGGCGTTATGCGCACACCCATTTGGGTCCCACACACTTTCTAGGGCGTTCTGCGCACACCCATTTGGGTCCCGCACACTTTCTACGGCGTCCGGCGCACTCCCACTTGGGTCCCTCACGCTTTCTACGGCGTCCGGCGCACTCTCATTTGGGTCCCACACACTTTCTACGGCGTTCTGCGCACACCCATTTGGGTCCCACACACTTTCTACGGCGTCCTGCGCACACCCATTTGGGTCCCTTACACTTTCTACGGCGTCCGGCGCACTCCCACTTGGGTCCCGCACACTTTCTACGGCGTTCTGCGCAAACCCATTTGGGTCGTACATACTTTCTAGGGCGTTCTGCGCACATCCATTTGGGTCCCGCACACTTTCTACGGCGTTATGCGCACACCCATTTGGGTCCCACACACTTTCTAGGGCGTTCTGCGCACACCCATTTGGGTCCCGCACACTTTCTACGGCGTCTTTCGCACTCCTGCTGGGGTCCCGCACACTATCTACGGCTTTCTGTGGCGCACTTCTGAGTCACACCGTGCGACGTTCCAAAAAGTACTTACGAGATCCTGCCGTATTGATTGAAGCGTTGCCCGTCAAATCCTGAGCAAAAGCCTATCAGTAACGGTGTTTATTTCACTAGTTCATTTTTACGAATAAGTAAACGTCGGATGGTTCATAATAACATGTTTACGTGTTTTTGTCTTTCTTGACCCTCAATTTTGAGGTTCCGCAAAAATTGAGCAACCAACTTCAAATTTTGACAGAAGCTAGGTGCAAACGAAACAAGCACCCTGGCCAAAAATGAGCTCTCTAGCTCAACGATAAGTGTTCCAACGAGATCGTGAACGCCAACTGAAAAAAAAAGAGATGAACATTTTTTCGACCAAAATGACGTGGTTTTGACACTTTTCTCGAATCTCAGGTAACCATTCCGGACCATTTTTTGAACAGTTATTCAACTTTCTAAAGTATACTAAATGCAAAAAGAACGGTCTTCCTACGTTTACTCTGGACCCTGATACTGAGATCAGGGGGTTGCGCGATGGCGAATCAAAGCCAAATCTGGTGAGTGCTTCGCGCTCACCACAATTCATTCTCTGTGTACAAGCCATTTAGTGTCGCGGTGTCACAGCAATGAAAAAATTGAATATTGTAAAGTGATAAAATGCTTATATTTGAAAGGTGTAGCACCAAAAGAAATTCACGAACGAATGTTAAAAGTGTATAATGATTGTTCACCTACATTTAGAACAGTAGAAAGATGGGTTACTGAATTTAAACGTAGTCGTACAAGCCTTGAAGACGATCCACGTGAAGGACGTTCAAAAAGCGCATCAACACCAGAAATCATAGCCAAAATACAAGATATGGTTTTGGAAGATCGTCGATTGACTGAGAAAGATTTAGTAGAGGCTCTACACATCTCATTAGGCAGTGTGGGCCATATTTTAAGTGAAAGTTTGGGTTTTAGAAAACTGTGTGCGCAATGGGTGCCGCATTCGCTAACATTGGAACAAAAACACATTCGAATGCAACTTTCTCAGCAACATTTCGAGCGTTTAAAAAAATAAAGTGATTTTTGTGCGTCGATTCATCACTATGGATGAGACTTGGGTCTATCATCTTGATCCTGAATCAAAATAAGAGGCTAAAGAGTGGTGTGAACCTGGTTGTTCGGCTTCGAAACGAGTTCGTGTCCGGAAATCGGCCAGGAAGGTTATGACATCAGTTTTCTGAGATGCGAAAGGAATTTGGTTTGTTGATTACTCGCAAACTGTTAAAACAATTGATTTTGTATATTATTGCAACCTTTCGAACCAGTTGAAGGAAAACATTCGTGAAAGAAGACTCGGCTTGCAGAATAATAAAGTCCTTTTTCATCAGTAAAATGCACCGTGTCACAAGAGCATTATGACAATGGCTAAAATCCATTTATTAAAGTTCGAATTGTTGGAGCATCCACCGTATTCACCAGATTTGGCCCCCAGCGACTTCAATTTGTTTCCAGAACTCAAAAAATGTATGCCTAGCAAGCGTTTTTCATCAAATGAAGAGGTCATAACGGCTGTTGATGCGTATTTTGCAGACCTTCCGGATTCTCACTTCAGGGATGGGATCCACAGATCGGAGGATCGTTGGAGCAAGTGCATTAATGTTCAGAGGGATTATTTGTTTATTTTATTTATTTATTAACATGCACGGTAAGGTGCGCATAGAAAGAACAAAAGAACAGTACGCAAGACAAATCAAACCCATAGCAGTAGGCACAAAGAGTAAAACGAAAAACAAAAAGCAGTGGAGGTTCTCCGCTAATTTCATTTAAGAATCTCATTTCATCTTTTATAATGCGAAACTCACACTTTCGGATCTATTCCGACAAAACATTGTGAAACCTATGATATGCAGAATCACGAGGAAAGAAAAATCAGGTGGATAAAGCTAGGGAGACGCCATTTACACGAGCACTAGGGCATTCATGTAAAATCTGATGCCAAGTTTTCGGATGTTAGGTATTCTCTACCCTTAACAATTTAGCTTCAGAGCCACCAACAGGAAAGGTCAGATTTAGGTTGATCAAAAAAGTTGAGTTCGACGGAATACTATGAGAGATACCCGAGCAAAAAAAACATCAATTTTTTGGATAAGCAAAAGCGATGAGGAACCTTGATTCATTCTATTAAAAAGGGGACTCCAAGCGAAAGAGTTTTGGTTAGCGTCAGAAACGTTCCAACAAAAAGGGAACAATATTCAAGTAGGATGATGAGAGCCTACAAAAAGTGAACAATTTTCTCTGAGACTGATCTTCTTGGCCTATGCTTCTTAACAGCGAAAACAAACCGTTGCGGTGTTCTACACGGAAGCACTTTGTGGTTCCAAAAATAGTCCTGACTACGCGAGAACCGTTAAAATGTATGTGCATGTAAACCTAATACTTACCATCAGAATAGAAGATGATGTCGTAAAGACCTATACAGACGGTTAGGTCTAGCTGTAAGGAAAAGCAAAACTTTAGAATAGAATAACAGCATTGAGCAAGAGTATCCCCGTAAAATTTCGTGTAACGAATAGCAGTCCTTTTTCCGGAAGACACTAAACTCTTCCTCGTAAAATACCACAACGGTTTTTTTTCGCTGTTAAGAAGTATAGGCCGAGAAGATCAGTCTCAGAGGGTATTGTTCACTTTTTGTAGGCTCTCATCATCCTACTTGAATATTGTTCCCTTTTTGTTGGAACGTTTCTGACGCTTACCAAACCTCTTTCGCTTGGAAGACCCTTTTTGATAGAATTGTTCACTTTTTCTAGATATTACGAAGTAATATCTCTGGAAAATCTTCAATATTTTCCAAATAGCATGGATTGATATGATAATCAGTAAGTAATCGACTTGTTCCGCACGCTACAAATGACGCGCGACTCTCTTTCGTCGACGTCCTGATGACGTCATCACATGCCCCATGCACTTTGATGACGTCATCAAAAAGTAACAAACTTTTTAGTCACTTCCCCTGTCCCTACCCTACGAAAAAGTACAGCCTACAACGTGTTTTATCGATTTATTCTACCAACTGATAATATCACTTGATAAGATAAGCAGTAAAAAATAGGAATCAATGGTAAACAGTAAGTCACAGACTTGTTAGTCACTTCTCCTGTCTCTTCTCTACGAAAAAGTACAGCCTACAACGTGTTTTATCGATTTGATCTACGAACTGATAATATCACTTGATATGATAAGCAGTAAAAAATAGGAATCAATGGTAAACAGTAAGTCACAGACTTGTTAGTCACTTCCCCTGTCCCTTCCCTACGAAAAATTACATGTTTTAGCCATTTGATCTACCAACTGATGATATCACTTGATATGATGAGCAGTAAAAAATAGGAAATGGTAAACAGTAATTCACAGACTTGTTAGTCACTTCCCCTGTCTCTACGAAAAAGTACATGTTTAGCGATTTGATCTACCAACTGATAATATGACTTGATATGATAAGCAGTAATAAGTGAAGTAGTTAATGTGAAACAGTAAGTAACAAACTCGTTAGTCAATTCCTCTGTCCCTTCCCATCGAAAAGTACAGGCTACAACGTGTTTTAGCGATTTGGTCTACCAGCTGATAATATCACTTGATATGATAAGCAGTAATAAGTGAAGTAGTTAATGTGAAACAGTAAGTAACAAACTCGTTAGTCAATTCCTCTGTCCCTTCCCATCGAAAAGTACAGGCTACAACGTGTTTTAGCGATTTGGTCTACCAGCTGATAATATCACTTGATACGATAAGCAGTTAGAAGTAAAGTAGTTAATGTGAAACAGTAAGTAACAAACTTGTTAGTCACTTCCCCTGTCCCTTCCCATCGAAAAGTACAGCCTACAACGTGTTTTAGCGATTTGGTCTACCAGCTGATATTATCACTTGATATTCCGCACACATTCTGCGAATCCCGTGCTCTTCCCATGTCGTTTTACGCTATGAACCCGAAGCCCCGCCCACTTTAACAAAGTACTGAGTGGTGGTCCATGAGCCCCGCACACATTCTGTGCGTCGATTCTGGAGTTCCGCGCTCTTACCATGTCGTTTTACGCGATAAACCCGAAGCCCCGCCCACTTTGACAAAGTACTGCGTGGTGGTCCATGAGCCCCGCACACATTCTGCGCGTCGATTCCGGAATCCCGCGCTCTTGCCATGTCGTTTTACGCGATGAACCCGAAGCCCCGCCCACTTTAGCAAAGTACTGAGTGGTGGTCCATGAGTCCCGCACACATTCTGTGCGTCGATTCTGGAGTTCCGCGCTCTTCCCATGTCGTTTTACGCGATAAACCCGAAGCCCCGCCCACTTTGACAAAGTACTGCGTGGTGGTCCATGAGCCCCGCACACATTCTGCGCGTCGATTCCGGACTCCCGCGCTCTTCCCATGTCGTTTTACGCGATGAACCCGAAGCCCCGCCCACTTTAGCAAAGTACTGAGTGGTGGTCCATGAGTCCCGCACACATTCTGTGCGTCGATTCTGGAGTTCCGCGCTCTTCCCATGTCGTTTTACGCGATAAACCCGAAGCCCCGCCCACTTTGACAAAGTACTGCGTGGTGGTCCATGAGCCCCGCACACATTCTGCGCGTCGATTCCGGAATCCCGCGCTCTTCCCATGTCGTTTTACGCGATGAACCCGAAGCTCCGCCCACTTTAGCAAAGTACTGAGTGGTGGTCCATGAGTCCCGCACACATTCTGTGCGTCGATTCTGGAGTTCCGCGCTCTTCCCATGTCGTTTTACGCAATAAACCCGAAGCCCCGCCCACTTTGACAAAGTACTGCGTGGTGGTCCATGAGCCCCGCACACACTCTGCGCGTCGATTCCGGAATCCCGCGCTCTTCCCATGTCGTTTTACGCGATGAACCCGAAGCCCCGCCCACTTTAACAAAGTACTACGTGGTGGTCCATGAGACACGCACACATTCTGCGCGTCGATTCCGGAGTCCCGCGCTCTTCCCACGTCGGTTTACGCGATAAACCCGAAGCCCCGCCCACTTTAACAAAGTACTGCTTGGTGGTCCCTGAGCTTCGCACACCTTGTACGCGTCAATTCCGGAATCCGCGTACATCCGGTGCCGTTTTCCGCGCTGACCTCGAAGCCCCGCCCACTTTAACAAAGTAATGAGTGGTGGTCCGTCAGCCCCGCACACATTCTGCGCGTCGATTCCGGAGTTCCGCGCTCTTCCCATGTCGTTTTACGCGATGAACCCGAAGCCCCGCCCACTTTGACAAAGTACTGCGTGGTGGTCCATGAGCCCCGCACACATTCTGCGCGTCGATTCCGGAGTCCCGCGCTCTTCCCATGTCGTTTTACGCGATGAACCCGAAGCCCCGCCCACTTTAGCAAAGTACTGAGTGGTGGTCCATGAGTCCGCACACATTCTGTGCGTCGATTCTGGAGTTCCCCGCTCTTCCCATGTCGTTTTACGCGATAAACCCGAAGCCCCGCCCACTTTGAGAAAGTTCTGCGTGGTGGTCCATGAGCCCCGCACACATTCTCTGCGTCGATTCTGGGGTTCCGCGCTCTTCCCATGTCGTTTACGCGATGAACCCGAAGCCCCGCCCACTTTGACAAAGTTCTGCGTGGTGGTCCATGAGCCCCGCACACATTCTGTGCGTCGATTCTGGAGTCCCGCGCTCTTCCCATGTCGTTTTACGCGATGAGTCCAAAGCCCCGCCCACTTTAGCAAAGTACTGAGTGGTGGTCCATGAGTCCCGCACACATTCTGTGCGTCGATTCTGGAGTTCCGCGCTCTTCCCATGTCGTTTTACGCGATGAACCCGAAGCCCCGCCTACTTTAGCAAAGTACTGCGTGGTGGTCCATGAGCCCCGCACACATTCTGCGCGTCGATTCCGGAGTCCCGCGCTCTTCCCATGTCGTTTTACGCGATGAACCCGAAGCCCCGCCCACTTTAACAAAGTACTACGTGGTGGTCCATGAGACACGCACACATTCTGCGCGTCGATTCCGGAGTCCCGCGCTCTTCCCACGTCGGTTTACGCGATAAACCCGAAGCCCCGCCCACTTTAACAAAGTACTGCTTGGTGGTCCTTGAGCTTCACACACCTTGTACGCGTCAATTCCGGAATCCCGCGTACATCCGGTGACGTTTTACGCGATGAACTCGAAGCCCCGCCCACTTCAACAAAGTAATGAGTGGTGGTCCGTGAGCCCCGCACACATTCTGCGCGTCGATTCCGGAGTTCCGCGCTCTTCCCATGTCGTTTTACGCGATGAACCCGAAGCCCCGCCCACTTTGACAAAGTACTGCGTGGTGGTCCATGAGCCCCGCACACATTCTGCGCGTCGTTTCCGGAGTCCCGCGCTCTTCCCATCTCGTTTTACGCGATAAACCCGAAGCCCCCCCCACTTTAACAAAGTCCTGCTTGGTGGTCTCTGAGCTTCGCACACCTTGTACGCGTCAATTCCGGAGTCCCGCGTACATCCGGTGACGTTTTACGCGATGAACCAGAAGCCCCGCCCACTTTAACAAAGTACTACGTGGTGGTCCATGAGCCACGCACAGATTCTGCGCGTCGATTCCGGAGTCCCGCGCTCTTCCCATGTCGTTTTACGCGATAAACCCGAAGCCCCGCCCACTTTAACAAAGTACTGCTTGGTGGTCTCTGAGCTTCGCACACCTTGTACGCGTCAATTCCGGAGTCCCGCGTACATCCGGTGACGTTTTACGCGATGAACCCGAAGCCCCGCCTACTTTAACAAAGTATTGAGTGGTGGTCCATGAGCCCCGCACACATTCTGTGCGTCGATTCTGGAGTTCCGCGCTCTTCCCATGTCGTTTTACGCGATAAACCCGAAGCCCCGCCCACTTTGACAAAGTACTGCGTGGTGGTCCATGAGCCCCGCACACATTCTGTGCGTCGATTCTGGAGTTCCGCGCTCTTCCCATGTCGTTTTACGCAATAAACCCGAAACCCCGCCCACTTTGACAAAGTACTGCGTGGTGGTCCATGAGCCCCGCACACATTCTGCGCGTCGATTCCGGAGTCCCGCGCTCTTCCCATGTCGTTTTACGCGATGAACCCGAAGCCCCGCCTACTTTAACAAAGTACTTCGTGGTGGTCCATGAGACACGCACACATTCTGCGCGTCGATTCCGGAGTCCCGCGCTCTTCCCACGTCGGTTTACGCGATAAACCCGAAGCCCCGCCCACTTTAACAAAGTACTGCTTGGTGGTCCCTGAGCTTCGCATACCTTGTACGCGTCAATTCCGGAATCCCGCGTACATCCGGTGACGTTTTACGCGATGAACTCGAAGCCCCGCCCACTTTAACAAAGTACTACGTGGTGGTCCATGAGCCACGCACAGATTCTGCGCGTCGATTCCGGAGTCCCGCGCTCTTCCCATGTCGTTGTACGCGATGAACTCGAAGCCCCGCCCACTTTGACAAAGTACTGCGTGGTGGTCCATGAGCCCCGCACACATTCTGCGCGTAGATTCCGGAGTGCCGCGCTCTTCCCATGTCGTTTTACGCGATGAACTCGAAGCCCCGCCCACTTTAACAAAGTAATGAGTGGTGGTCCGTGAGCCCCGCACACATTCTGCGCGTCGATTCCGGAGTTCCGCGCTCTTCCCATGTCGTTTTACGCGATGAATCCGAAGCCCCGCCCACTTTGACAAAGTACGGCGTGGTGGTCCATGAGCCCCGCACACATTCTGCGCGTCGATTCCGGAGTCCCGCGCTCTTCCCATGTCGTTTTACGCGATAAACCCGAAGCCCCGCTCACTTTAACAAAGTACTGCTTGGTGGTCTCTGAGCTTCGCACACCTTGTACGCGTCAATTCCGGAGTCCCGCGTACATCCGGTGACGTTTTACGCGATGAACCCGAAGCCCCGCTCACTTTAACAAAGTACTGAGTGGTGGTCCATGAGTCCCGCACACATTCTGTGCGTCGATTCTGGAGTTCCGCGCTCTTCCCATGTCGTTTTACGCGATAAACCCGAAGCCCCGCCCACTTTGACAAAGTACTGCGTGGTGGTCCATGAGCCCCGCACACATTCTGCGCGTCGATTCCGGAGTCCCGCGCTCTTCCCATGTCGTTTTACGCGATGAATCCAAAGCCCCGCCCACTTTAGCAAAGTACTGAGTGGTGGTCCATGAGTCCCGCACACATTCTGTGCGTCGATTCTGGAGTTCCGCGCTCTTCCCATGTCGTTTTACGCGATGAACCCGAAGCCCCGCCTACTTTAGCAAAGTACTGAGTGGTGGTCCATGAGTCCCGCACACATTCTGTGCGTCGATTCTGGAGTTCCGCGCTCTTCCCATGTCGTTTTACGCAATAAACCCGAAACCCCGCCCACTTTGACAAAGTACTGCGTGGTGGTCCATGAGCCCCGCACACATTCTGCGCGTCGATTCCGGAGTTCCGCGCTCTTCCCATGTCGTTTTACGCAATAAACCCGAAGCCCCGCCCACTTTGACAAAGTACTACGTGGTGGTCCATGAGCCCCGCACACATTCTGCGCGTCGATTCCGGAGTCCCGCGCTCTTCCCATGTCGTTTTACGCGATGAACCCGAAGCCCCGCCCACTTTAACAAAGTACTACGTGGTGGTCCATGAGACACGCACACATTCTGCGCGTCGATTCCGGAGTCCCGCGCTCTTCCCACGTCGGTTTACGCGATAAACCCGAAGCCCCGCCCACTTTAACAAAGTACTGCTTGGTGGTCCCTGAGCTTCGCACACCTTGTACGCGTCAATTCCGGAATCCCGCGTACATCCGGTGACGTTTTACGCGATGAACTCGAAGCCCCGCCCACTTTAACAAAGTAATGAGTGGTGGTCCGTGAGCCCCGCACACATTCTGCGCGTCGATTCCGGAGTTCCGCGCTCTTCCCATGTCGTTTTACGCGATGAACCCGAAGCCCCGCCCACTTTGACAAAGTACTGCGTGGTGGTCCATGAGCCCCGCACACATTCTGCGCGTCGATTCCGGAGTCCCGCGCTCTTGCCATGTCGTTTTACGCGATGAACCCGAAGCCCCGCCCACTTTAGCAAAGTACTGAGTGGTGGTCCATGAGTCCCGCACACATTCTGTGCGTCGATTCTGGAGTTCCCCGCTCTTCCCATGTCGTTTTACGCGATAAACCCGAAGCCCCGCCCACTTTGACAAAGTTCTGCGTGGTGGTCCATGAGCCCCGCACACATTCTGTGCGTCGATTCTGGAGTTCCGCGCTCTTCCCATGTCGTTTTACGCGATGAACCCGAAGCCCCGCCCACTTTGACAAAGTTCTGCGTGGTGGTCCATGAGCCCCGCACACATTCTGTGCGTCGATTCTGGAGTCCCGCGCTCTTCCCATGTCGTTTTACGCGATGAATCCAAAGCCCCGCCCACTTTAGCAAAGTACTGAGTGGTGGTCCATGAGTCCCGCACACATTCTGTGCGTCGATTCTGGAGTTCCGCGCTCTTCCCATGTCGTTTTACGCGATGAACCCGAAGCCCCGCCTACTTTAGCAAAGTACTGCGTGGTGGTCCATGAGCCCCGCACACATTCTGCGCGTCGATTCCGGAGTCCCGCGCTCTTCCCATGTCGTTTTACGCGATGAACCCGAAGCCCCGCCCACTTTAACAAAGTACTACGTGGTGGTCCATGAGACACGCACACATTCTGCGCGTCGATTCCGGAGTCCCGCGCTCTTCCCACGTCGGTTTACGCGATAAACCCGAAGCCCCGCCCACTTTAACAAAGTACTGCTTGGTGGTCCCTGAGCTTCACACACCTTGTACGCGTCAATTCCGGAATCCCGCGTACATCCGGTGACGTTTACGCGATGAACTCGAAGCCCCGCCCACTTTAACAAAGTAATGAGTGGTGGTCCATGAGCCCCGCACACATTCTGCGCGTCGATTCCGGAGTTCCGCGCTCTTCCCATGTCGTTTTACGCGATGAACCCGAAGCCCCGCCCACTTTGACAAAGTACTGCGTGGTGGTCCATGAGCCCGCACACATTCTGCGCGTCGTTTCCGGAGTCCCGCGCTCTTCCCATCTCGTTTTACGCGATAAACCCGAAGCCCCGCCTACTTTAACAAAGTACTGCTTGGTGGTCTCTGAGCTTCGCACACCTTGTACGCGTCAATTCCGGAGTCCCGCGTACATCCGGTGACGTTTTACGCGATGAACCAGAAGCCCCGCCCACTTTAACAAAGTACTACGTGGTGGTCCATGAGCCACGCACAGATTCTGCGCGTCGATTCCGGAGTCCCGCGCTCTTCCCATGTCGTTTTACGCGATAAACCCGAAGCCCCGCCCACTTTAACAAAGTACTGCTTGGTGGTCTCTGAGCTTCGCACACCTTGTACGCGTCAATTCCGGAGTCCCGCGTACATCCGGTGACGTTTTACGCGATGAACCCGAAGCCCCGCCTACTTTAACAAAGTACTGAGTGGTGGTCCATGAGCCCCGCACACATTCTGCGCGTCGATTCCGGAGTCCCGCGCTCTTCCCATGTCGTTTTACGCGATAAACCCGAAGCCCCGCCCACTTTGACAAAGTACTGCGTGGTGGTCCATGAGCCCCGCACACATTCTGTGCGTCGATTCTGGAGTTCCGCGCTCTTCCCATGTCGTTTTACGCAATAAACCCGAAACCCCGCCCACTTTGACAAAGTACTGCGTGGTGGTCCATGAGCCCCGCACACATTCTGCGCGTCGATTCCGGAGTCCCGCGCTCTTCCCATGTCGTTTTACGCGATGAACCCGAAGCCCCGCCCACTTTAACAAAGTACTACGTGGTGGTCCATGAGACACGCACACATTCTGCGCGTCGATTCCGGAGTCCCGCGCTCTTCCCACGTCGGTTTACGCGATAAACCCGAAGCCCCGCCCACTTTAACAAAGTACTGCTTGGTGGTCCCTGAGCTTCGCACACCTTGTACGCGTCAATTCCGGAATCCCGCGTGCATCCGGTGACGTTTTACGCGATGAACTCGAAGCCCCGCCCACTTTAACAAAGTAATGAGTGGTGGTCCGTGAGCCCCGCACACATTCTGCGCGTCGATTCCGGAGTTCCGCGCTCTTCCCATGTCGTTTACGCGATGAACCCGAAGCCCCGCCCACTTTGACAAAGTACTGCGTGGTGGTCCATGACCCCCGCACACATTCTGCGCGTCGTTTCCGGAGTCCCGCGCTCTTCCCATCTCGTTTTACGCGATAAACCCGAAGCCCCGCCCACTTTAACAAAGTACTGCTTGGTGGTCTCTGAGCTTCGCACACCTTGTACGCGTCAATTCCGGAGTCCCGCGTACATCCGGTGACGTTTTACGCGATGAACCAGAAGCCCCGCCCACTTTAACAAAGTACTACGTGGTGGTCCATGAGCCACGCACAGATTCTGCGCGTCGATTCCGGAGTCCCGCGCTCTTCCCATGTCGTTGTACGCGATGAACTCGAAGCCCCGCCCACTTTGACAAAGTACTGCGTGGTGGTCCATGAGCCCCGCACACATTCTGCGCGTAGATTCCGGAGTGCCGCGCTCTTCCCATGTCGTTTTACGCGATGAACTCGAAGCCCCGCCCACTTTAACAAAGTAATGAGTGGTGGTCCGTGAGCCCCGCACACATTCTGCGCGTCGATTCCGGAGTTCCGCGCTCTTCCCATGTCGTTTTACGCGATGAATCCGAAGCCCCGCCTACTTTGACAAAGTACGGCGTGGTGGTCCATGAGCCCCGCACACATTCTACGCGTCGATTCCGGAGTCCCGCGCTCTTCCCATGTCGTTTTACGCGATAAACTCGAAGCCCCGCTCACTTTAACAAAGTACTGCTTGGTGGTCTCTGAGCTTCGCACACCTTGTACGCGTCAATTCCGGAGTCCCGCGTACAT
Organism: Aplectana chamaeleonis; assembly: GCA_029168955.1. NCBI lineage: Eukaryota > Metazoa > Nematoda > Chromadorea > Rhabditida > Cosmocercidae > Aplectana > Aplectana chamaeleonis. The sequence continues at coordinate 17,161 of JAPDOI010000710.1, read as the reverse complement.
CCGGTGACGTTTTACGCGATGAACCCGAAGCCCCGCCCACTTTAACAAAGTACTGAGTGGTGGTCCATGAGTCCCGCACACATTCTGTGCGTCGATTCTGGAGTTCCGCGCTCTTCCCATGTCGTTTTACGCGATAAACCCGAAGCCCCGCCCACTTTGACAAAGTACTGCGTGGTGGTCCATGAGCCCCGCACACATTCTGCGCGTCGATTCCGGAGTCCCGCGCTCTTCCCATGTCGTTTTACGCGATGAATCCAAAGCCCCGCCCACTTTAGCAAAGTACTGAGTGGTGGTCCATGAGTCCCGCACACATTCTGTGCGTCGATTCTGGAGTTCCGCGCTCTTCCCATGTCGTTTTACGCGATGAACCCGAAGCCCCGCCTACTTTAGCAAAGTACTGAGTGGTGGTCCATGAGTCCCGCACACATTCTGTGCGTCGATTCTGGAGTTCCGCGCTCTTCCCATGTCGTTTTACGCAATAAACCCGAAACCCCGCCCACTTTGACAAAGTACTGCGTGGTGGTCCATGAGCCCCGCACACATTCTGCGCGTCGATTCCGGAGTCCCGCGCTCTTCCCATGTCGTTTTACGCGATGAACCCGAAGCCCCGCCCACTTTAACAAAGTACTACGTGGTGGTCCATGAGACACGCACACATTCTGCGCGTCGATTCCGGAGTCCCGCGCTCTTCCCACGTCGGTTTACGCGATAAACCCGAAGCCCCGCCCACTTTAACAAAGTACTGCTTGGTGGTCCCTGAGCTTCGCACACCTTGTACGCGTCAATTCCGGAATCCCGCGTGCATCCGGTGACGTTTTACGCGATGAACTCGAAGCCCCGCCCACTTTAACAAAGTAATGAGTGGTGGTCCGTGAGCCCCGCACACATTCTGCGCTTCGATTACGGAGTTCCGCGCTCTTCCCATGTCGTTTTACGCGATGAACCCGAAGCCCCGCCCACTTTGACGAAGTACTGCGTGGTGGTCCATGAGCCCCGCACACATTCTGCGCGTCGTTTCCGGAGTCCCGCGCTCTTCCCATCTCGTTTTACGCGATAAACCCGAAGCCCCGCCCACTTTAACAAAGTACTGCTTGGTGGTCTCTGAGCTTCGCGCACCTTGTACGCGTCAATTCCGGAGTCCCGCGTACATCCGGTGACGTTTTACGCGATGAACCAGAAGCCCCGCCCACTTTAACAAAGTACTACGTGGTGGTCCATGAGCCCCGCACACAATCTGCGCGTAGATTCCGGAGTCCCGCGCTCTTCCCATGTCGTTTTACGCGATGAACCCGAAGCCCCGCCCACTTTAACAAAGTACTACGTGGTGGTCCATGAGACACGCACACATTCTGCGCGTCGATTCCGGAGTCCCGCGCTCTTCCCACGTCGGTTTACGCGATAAACCCGAAGCCCCGCCCACTTTAACAAAGTACTGCTTGGTGGTCCCTGAGCTTCACACACCTTGTACGCGTCAATTCCGGAATCCCGCGTACATCCGGTGACGTTTTACGCGATGAACTCGAAGCCCCGCCCACTTTAACAAAGTAATGAGTGGTGGTCCGTGAGCCCCGCACACATTCTGCGCGTCGATTCCGGAGTTCCGCGCTCTTCCCATGTCGTTTTACGCGATGAACCCGAAGCCCCGCCCACTTTGACAAAGTACTGCGTGGTGGTCCATGAGCCCCGCACACATTCTGCGCGTCGTTTCCGGAGTCCCGCGCTCTTCCCATCTCGTTTTACGCGATAAACCCGAAGCCCCGCCCACTTTAACAAAGTACTGCTTGGTGGTCTCTGAGCTTCGCACACCTTGTACGCGTCAATTCCGGAGTCCCGCGTACATCTGGTGACGTTTTACGCGATGAACCCGAAGCCCCGCCCACTTTAACAAAGTACTACGTGGTGGTCCATGAGCCACGCACACATTCTGCGCGTCGATTCCGGAGTCCCGCGCTCTTCCCATGTCGTTTTACGCGATAAACCCGAAGCCCCGCCCACTTTAACAAAGTACTGCTTGGTGGTCTCTGAGCTTCGCACACCTTGTACGCGTCAATTCCGGAGTCCCGCGTACATCCGGTGACGTTTTACGCGATGAATCCAAAGCCCCGCCCACTTTAGCAAAGTACTGAGTGGTGGTCCATGAGCCCCGCACACATTCTGTGCGTCGATTCTGGAGTTCCGCGCTCTTCCCATGTCGTTTTACGCGATAAACCCGAAGCCCCGCCCACTTTGACAAAGTACTGCGTGGTGGTCCATGAGCCCCGCACACATTCTGTGCGTCGATTCTGGAGTTCCGCGCTCTTCCCATGTCGTTTTACGCAATAAACCCGAAACCCCGCCCACTTTGACAAAGTACTGCGTGGTGGTCCATGAGCCCCGCACACATTCTGCGCGTCGATTCCGGAGTCCCGCGCTCTTCCCATGTCGTTTTACGCGATGAACCCGAAGCCCCGCCTACTTTAACAAAGTACTACGTGGTGGTCCATGAGACACGCACACATTCTGCGCGTCGATTCCGGAGTCCCGCGCTCTTCCCACGTCGGTTTACGCGATAAACCCGAAGCCCCGCCCACTTCAACAAAGTACTGCTTGGTGGTCCCTGAGCTTCGCATACCTTGTACGCGTCAATTCCGGAATCCCGCGTACATCCGGTGACGTTTTACGCGATGAACTCGAAGCCCCGCCCACTTTAACAAAGTAATGAGTGGTGGTCCGTGAGCCCCGCACACATTCTGCGCGTCGATTCCGGAGTTCCGCGCTCTTCCCATGTCGTTTTACGCGATGAACCCGAAGCCCCGCCCACTTTGACAAAGTACTGCGTGGTGGTCCATGAGCCCCGCACACATTCTGCGCGTCGTTTCCGGAGTCCCGCGCTCTTCCCATCTCGTTTTACGCGATAAACCCGAAGCCCCGCCCACTTTAACAAAGTACTGCTTGGTGGTCTCTGAGCTTCGCACACCTTGTACGCGTCAATTCCGGAGTCCCGCGTACATCCGGTGACGTTTTACGCGATGAACCAGAAGCCCCGCCCACTTTAACAAAGTACTACGTGGTGGTCCATGAGCCACGCACAGATTCTGCGTGTCGATTCCGGAGTCCCGCGCTCTTCCCATGTCGTTTTACGCGATAAACCCGAAGCCCCGCCCACTTTGACAAAGTACTGCGTGGTGGTCCATGAGCCCCGCACACATTCTGCGCGTCGATTCCGGAGTTCCGCGCTCTTCCCATGTCGTTTTACGCGATGAATCCGAAGCCCCGCCCACTTTGACAAAGTACGGCGTGGTGGTCCATGAGCCCCGCACACATTCTGCGCGTAGATTCCGGAGTCCCGCGCTCTTCCCATGTCGTTGTACGCGATGAACTCGAAGCCCCGCCCACTTTGACAAAGTACTGCGTGGTGGTCCATGAGCCCCGCACACATTCTGCGCGTAGATTCCGGAGTCCCGCGCTCTTCCCATGTCGTTTTACGCGATGAACTCGAAGCCCCGCCCACTTTAACAAAGTAATGAGTGGTGGTCCGTGAGCCCCGCACACATTCTGCGCGTCGATTCCGGAGTTCCGCGCTCTTCCCATGTCGTTTTACGCGATGAATCCGAATCCCCGCCCACTTTGACAAAGTACGGCGTGGTGGTCCATGAGCCCCGCACACATTCTGCGCGTCGATTCCGGAGTCCCGCGCTCTTCTCATCTCGTTTTACGCGATAAACCCGAAGCCCCGCCCACTTTAACAAAGTAATGAGTGGTGGTCCGTGAGCCCCGCACACATTCTGCGCGTCGATTCCGGAGTTCCGCGCTCTTCCCATGTCGTTGTACGCGATGAACTCGAAGCCCCGCCCACTTTGACAAAGTACTGCGTGGTGGTCCATGAGCCCCGCACACATTCTGCGCGTAGATTCCGGAGTCCCGCGCTCTTCCCATGTCGTTTTACGCGATGAACTCGAAGCCCCGCCCACTTTAACAAAGTAATGAGTGGTGGTCCGTGAGCCCCGCACACATTCTGTGCGTCGATTCCGGAGTTCCGCGCTCTTCCCATGTCGTTTTACGCGATGAATCCGAAGCCCCGCCCACTTTGACAAAGTACGGCGTGGTGGTCCATGAGCCCCGCACACATTCTGCGCGTCGATTCCGGAGTCCCGCGCTCTTCTCATCTCGTTTTACGCGATAAACCCGAAGCCCCGCCCACTTTAACAAAGTACTGCTTGGTGGTCCATGAGCTTCGCACACCTTGTACGCGTCAATTCCGGAGTCCCGCGTACATCCGGTGACCTTTTACGCGATGAACCCGAAGCCCTGCCCACTTTGACAAAGTATTGCGTGGTGGTCCATGAGCCCCGCACACATTCTGCGCGTCGATTCCGGAGTCCCGCGCTCTTCCCATGTCGTTTTACGCGATAAACCCGAAGCCCCGCCCACTTTAACAAAGTACTGCTTGGTGGTCTCTGAGCTTCGCACACCTTGTACGCGTCAATTCCGGAGTCCCGCGTACATCCGGTGACGTTTTACGCGATGAACCCGAAGCCCCGCCCACTTTAACAAAGTACTGAGTGGTGGTCCATGAGCCCCGCACACATTCTGCGCGTCGATTGCGGAGTCCCGCCCTCTTCCCATGTCGTTTTACGCGATAAACCCGAAGCCCCGCCCACTTTAACAAAGTACTGCTTGGTGGTCTCTGAGCTTCGCACACCTTGTACGCGCCAATTCCGGAGTCCCGCGTACATCCGGTGACCTTTTACGCGATGAACCCGAAGCCCCGCCCACTTTAACAAAGTACTGAGTGGTGGTCCGTGAGCCCCGCACACATTCTGCGCGTCGATTCCGGAGTTCCGCGCTCTTCCCATGTCGTTGTACGCGATGAACTCGAAGCCCCGCCCACTTTGACAAAGTACTGCGTGGTGGTCCATGAGCCCCGCACACATTCTGCGCGTCGATTCCGGAGTCCCGCGCTCTTCCCATGTCGTTTTACGCGATGAATCCAAAGCCCCGCCCACTTTAGCAAAGTACTGAGTGGTGGTCCATGAGTCCCGCACACATTCTGTGCGTCGATTCTGGAGTTCCGCGCTCTTCCCATGTCGTTTTACGCGATGAACCCGAAGCCCCGCCTACTTTAGCAAAGTACTGAGTGGTGGTCCATGAGTCCCGCACACATTCTGTGCGTCGATTCTGGAGTTCCGCGCTTTTCCCATGTCGTTTTACGCGATGAATCCAAAGCCCCGCCCACTTTAGCAAAGTACGGCGTGGTGGTCCATGAGCCCCGCACACATTCTGCGCGTCGATTCCGGAGTCCCGCGCTCTTCTCATCTCGTTTTACGCGATAAACCCGAAGCCCCGCCCACTTTAACAAAGTAATGAGTGGTGGTCCGTGAGCCCCGCACACATTCTGCGCGTCGATTCCGGAGTTCCGCGCTCTTCCCATGTCGTTTTACGCAATAAACCCGAAACCCCGCCCACTTTGACAAAGTACTGAGTGGTGGTCCATGAGCCCCGCACACATTCTGCGCGTCGATTCCGGAGTCCCGCGCTCTTCCCATGTCGTTTTACGCGATGAATCCGAATCCCCGCCCACTTTGACAAAGTACGGCGTGGTGGTCCATGAGCCCCGCACACATTCTGCGCGTCGATTCCGGAGTCCCGCGCTCTTCTCATCTCGTTTTACGCGATAAACCCGAAGCCCCGCCCACTTTAACAAAGTAATGAGTGGTGGTCCATGAGCCACGCACAGATTCTGCGCGTCGATTCCGGAGTCCCGCGCTCTTCCCATGTCGTTGTACGCGATGAACTCGAAGCCCCGCCCACTTTGACAAAGTACTGCGTGGTGGTCCATGAGCCCGCACACATTCTGCGCGTAGATTCCGGAGTCCCGCGCTCTTCCCATGTCGTTTTACGCGATGAACTCGAAGCCCCGCCCACTTTAACAAAGTAATGAGTGGTGGTCCGTGAGCCCCGCACACATTCTGCGCGTCGATTCCGGAGTTCCGCGCTCTTCCCATGTCGTTTTACGCGATGAACTGAAGCCCCGCCCACTTTGACAAAGTACGGCGTGGTGGTCCATGAGCCCCGCACACATTCTGCGCGTCGATTCCGGAGTCCCGCGCTCTTCCCATCTCGTTTTACGCGATAAACCCGAAGCCCCGCCCACTTTAACAAAGTACTGCTTGGTGGTCCATGAGCTTCGCACACCTTGTACGCGTCAATTCCGGAGTCCCGCGTACATCCGGTGACCTTTTACGCGATGAACCCGAAGCCCCGCCCACTTTGACAAAGTATTGCGTGGTGGTCCATGAGCCCCGCACACATTCTGCGCGTCGATTCCGGAGTCCCGCGCTCTTCCCATGTCGTTTTACGCGATAAACCCGAAGCCCCGCCCACTTTAACAAAGTACTGCTTGGTGGTCTCTGAGCTTCGCACACCTTGTACGCGTCAATTCCGGAGTCCCGCGTACATCCGGTGACGTTTTACGCGATGAACCCGAAGCCCCGCCCACTTTAACAAAGTACTGAGTGGTGGTCCATGAGCCCCGCACACATTCTGCGCGTCGATTGCGGAGTCCCGCCCTCTTCCCATGTCGTTTTACGCGATAAACCCGAAGCCCCGCCCACTTTGACAAAGTACTGCGTGGTGGTCCATGAGCCCCGCACACATTCTGCGCGTCGATTCCGGAGTCCCGCGCTCTTCCCATGTCGTTTTACGCGATAAACCCGAAGCCCCGCCCACTTTGACAAAGTACGGCGTGGTGGTCCATGAGCCCCGCACACATTCTGCGCGTCGATTCCGGAGTCCCGCGCTCTTCCCATGTCGTTTTACGCGATAAACCCGAAGCCCCGCCCACTTTAACAAAGTACTGCTTGGTGGTCTCTGAGCTTCGCACACCTTGTACGCGTCAATTCCGGAGTCCCGCGTACATCCGGTGACGTTTTACGCGATGAACCCGAAGCCCCGCCCACTTTAACAAAGTACTACGTGGTGGTCCATGAGCCACCGCACACATTCTGCGCGTCGATTCCGGAGTCCCGCGCTCTTCCCATGTCGTTTTACGCGATGAACCCGAAGCCCCGCCCACTTTGACAAAGTACTGCGTGGTGGTCCATGAGCCCCGCACACATTCTGCGCGTCGATTCCGGAGTCCCGCGCTCTTCCCATGTCGTTTTACGCGATGAACCCGAAGCCCCGCCCACTTTAACAAAGTACTGAGTGGTGGTCCGTGAGCCCTGCACACATTCTGCGCGTCGATTCCGGAGTTCCGCGCTCTTCCCATGTCGTTTTACGCGATGAACTCGAAGCCCCGCCCACTTTGACAAAGTACTGCGTGGTGGTCCATGAGCCCTGCACACATTCTGCGCGTCGATTCCGGAGTCCCGCGCTCTTCCCATGTCGTTTTACGCGATGAATCCGAAGCCCCGCCCACTTTAACAAAGTACTGCGTGGTGGTCCATGAGCCCCGCACACATTCTGCGCGTCGATTCCGGAGTCCCGCGCTCTTCCCATGTCGTTTTACGCGATGAACCCGAAGCCCCGCCCACTTTAACAAAGTACTGAGTGGTGGTCCATGAGTCACGCACACATTCTGCGCGTCGATTCTGGAGTCCCGCGCTCTTCCCACGTCGTTTTACGCGATGAACCCGAAGCCCCGCCCACTTTAACAAAGTACTGCTTGGTGGTCCATGAGCTTCGCACACCTTGTACGCGTCGATTCCGGAGTCCCGCGCTCTTCCCATCTCGTTTTACGCGATAAAACTCGAAGCCCCGCCCACTTTAACAAAGTAATGAGTGGTGGTCCGTGAGCCCCGCACACATTCTGCGCGTCGATTCCGGAGTTCCGCGCTCTTCCCATGTCGTTTTACGCGATGAATCCGAAGCCCCGCCTACTTTAACAAAGTACTGAGTGGTGGTCCATGAGCCCCGCACACATTCTGCGCGTCGATTCCGGAGTCCCGCGCTCTTCCCATGTCGTTTTACGCGATAAACCCGCTGCCCCGCCCACCTTAACACAGTACTGCTTGGTGGTCTCTGAGCCCCGCACACCTTCTGCGCGTCAATTCCGGAGTCCCGCGCTCTTCCGGTGACGTTTTACGCGATAAACCCGAAGCCCCGCCCACTTTAACAAAGTAATGAGTGGTGGTCCGTGAGCCCCGCACACATTCTGCGCGTCGATTCCGGAGTTCCGCGCTCTTCCCATGTCGTTGTACGCGATGAACTCGAAGCCCCGCCCACTTTGACAAAGTACTGCGTGGTGGTCCATGAGCCCCGCACACATTCTGCGCGTAGATTCCGGAGTCCCGCGCTCTTCCCATGTCGTTTTACGCGATGAACTCGAAGCCCCGCCCACTTTAACAAAGTAATGAGTGGTGGTCCGTGAGCCCCGCACACATTCTGTGCGTCGATTCCGGAGTTCCGCGCTCTTCCCATGTCGTTTTACGCGATGAATCCGAAGCCCCGCCCACTTTGACAAAGTACGGCGTGGTGGTCCATGAGCCCCGCACACATTCTGCGCGTCGATTCCGGAGTCCCGCGCTCTTCTCATCTCGTTTTACGCGATAAACCCGAAGCCCCGCCCACTTTAACAAAGTACTGCTTGGTGGTCCATGAGCTTCGCACACCTTGTACGCGTCAATTCCGGAGTCCCGCGTACATCCGGTGACCTTTTACGCGATGAACCCGAAGCCCCGCCCACTTTGACAAAGTATTGCGTGGTGGTCCATGAGCCCCGCACACATTCTGCGCGTCGATTCCGGAGTCCCGCGCTCTTCCCATGTCGTTTTACGCGATAAACCCGAAGCCCCGCCCACTTTAACAAAGTACTTCTTGGTGGTCTCTGAGCTTCGCACACCTTGTACGCGTCAATTCCGGAGTCCCGCGTACATCCGGTGACGTTTTACGCGATGAACCCGAAGCCCCGCCCACTTTAACAAAGTACTGAGTGGTGGTCCATGAGCCCCGCACACATTCTGCGCGTCGATTGAGGAGTCCCGCCCTCTTCCCATGTCGTTTTACGCGATAAACCCGAAGCCCCGCCCACTTTAACAAAGTACTGCTTGGTGGTCCATGAGCTTCGCACACCTTGTACGCGTCAATTCCGGAGTCCCGCGTACATCCGGTGACCTTTTACGCGATGAACCCGAAGCCCTGCCCACTTTGACAAAGTATTGCGTGGTGGTCCATGAGCCCCGCACACATTCTGCGCGTCGATTCCGGAGTCCCGCGCTCTTCCCATGTCGTTTTACGCGATAAACCCGAAGCCCCGCCCACTTTAACAAAGTACTGCTTGGTGGTCCCTGAGCTTCGCACACCTTGTACGCGTCAATTCCGGAATCACGCGTACATCCGGTGACGTTTTACGCGATGAACTCGAAGCCCCGCCCACTTTAACAAAGTAATGAGTGGTGGTCCGTGAGCCCCGCACACATTCTGCGCGTCGATTCCGGAGTTCCGCGCTCTTCCCATGTCGTTTTACGCGATGAACCCGAAGCCCCGCCCACTTTGACAAAGTACTGCGTGGTGGTCCATGAGCCCCGCACACATTCTGCGCGTCGTTTCCGGAGTCCCGCGCTCTTCCCATCTCGTTTTACGCGATAAACCCGAAGCCCCGCCCACTTTAACAAAGTACTGCTTGGTGGTCTCTGAGCTTCGCACACCTTGTACGCGTCAATTCCGGAGTCCCGCGTACATCCGGTGACGTTTTACGCGATGAACCAGAAGCCCCGCCCACTTTAACAAAGTACTACGTGGTGGTCCATGAGCCACGCACACCTTGTACGCGTCAATTCCGGAGTCCCGCGTACATCCGGTGACGTTTTACGCGATGAATCCAAAGCCCCGCCCACTTTAGCAAAGTACTGAGTGGTGGTCCATGAGCCCCGCACACATTCTGCGCGTCGTTTCCGGAGTCCCGCGCTCTTCCCATGTCGTTTTACGCGATGAATCCAAAGCCCCGCCCACTTTAGCAAAGTACTGAGTGGTGGTCCATGAGCCCCGCACACATTCTGCGCGTAGATTCCGGAGTGCCGCGCTCTTCCCATGTCGTTTTACGCGATGAACTCGAAGCCCCGCCCACTTTAACAAAGTAATGAGTGGTGGTCCGTGAGCCCCGCACACATTCTGCGCGTCGATTCCGGAGTTCCGCGCTCTTCCCATGTCGTTTTACGCGATGAATCCGAAGCCCCGCCTACTTTGACAAAGTACGGCGTGGTGGTCCATGAGCCCCGCACACATTCTGCGCGTCGATTCCGGAGTCCCGCGCTCTTCCCATGTCGTTTTACGCGATAAACCCGAAGCCCCGCCCACTTTAACAAAGTACTGCTTGGTGGTCTCTGAGCTTCGCACACCTTGTACGCGTCAATTCCGGAGTCCCGCGTACATCCGGTGACGTTTTACGCGATGAACCCGAAGCCCCGCCCACTTTAACAAAGTACTGAGTGGTGGTCCATGAGTCCCGCACACATTCTGTGCGTCGATTCTGGAGTTCCGCGCTCTTCCCATGTCGTTTTACGCGATAAACCCGAAGCCCCGCCCACTTTGACAAAGTACTGCGTGGTGGTCCATGAGCCCCGCACACATTCTGCGCGTCGATTCCGGAGTCCCGCGCTCTTCCCATGTCGTTTTACGCGATGAATCCAAAGCCCCGCCCACTTTAGCAAAGTACTGAGTGGTGGTCCATGAGTCCCGCACACATTCTGTGCGTCGATTCTGGAGTTCCGCGCTCTTCCCATGTCGTTTTACGCGATGAACCCGAAGCCCCGCCTACTTTAGCAAAGTACTGAGTGGTGGTCCATGAGTCCCGCACACATTCTGTGCGTCGATTCTGGAGTTCCGCGCTCTTCCCATGTCGTTTTACGCAATAAACCCGAAACCCCGCCCACTTTGACAAAGTACTGCGTGGTGGTCCATGAGCCCCGCACACATTCTGCGCGTCGATTCCGGAGTCCCGCGCTCTTCCCATGTCGTTTTACGCGATGAACCCGAAGCCCCGCCCACTTTAACAAAGTACTACGTGGTGGTCCATGAGACACGCACACATTCTGCGCGTCGATTCCGGAGTCCCGCGCTCTTCCCATGTCGATCGGTTTACGCGATAAACCCGAAGCCCCGCCCACTTTAACAAAGTACTGCTTGGTGGTCCCTGAGCTTCGCACACCTTGTACGCGTCAATTCCGGAATCCCGCGTGCATCCGGTGACGTTTTACGCGATGAACTCGAAGCCCCGCCCACTTTAACAAAGTAATGAGTGGTGGTCCGTGAGCCCCGCACACATTCTGCGCGTCGATTCCGGAGTTCCGCGCTCTTCCCATGTCGTTTTACGCGATGAACCAGAAGCCCCGCCCACTTTAACAAAGTACTACGTGGTGGTCCATGAGCCACGCACAGATTCTGCGCGTCGATTCCGGAGTCCCGCGCTCTTCCCATCTCTGTTTTACGCGATAAACCCGAAGCCCCGCCCACTTTAACAAAGTACTGCTTGGTGGTCTCTGAGCTTCGCACACCTTGTACGCGTCAATTCCGGAGTTCCGCGCTCTTCCCATGTCGTTTTACGCGATGAACCAGAAGCCCCGCCCACTTTAACAAAGTACTACGTGGTGGTCCATGAGCCACGCACAGATTCTGCGCGTCGATTCCGGAGTCCCGCGCTCTTCCCATGTCGTTGTACGCGATGAACTCGAAGCCCCGCCCACTTTGACAAAGTACTGCGTGGTGGTCCATGAGCCCCGCACACATTCTGCGCGTAGATTCCGGAGTCCCACGCTCTTCCCATGTCGTTTTACGCGATGAACTCGAAGCCCCGCCCACTTTAACAAAGTAATGAGTGGTGGTCCGTGAGCCCCGCACACATTCTGCGCGTCGATTCCGGAGTTCCGCGCTCTTCCCATGTCGTTTTACGCGATGAATCCGAAGCCCCGCCCACTTTGACAAAGTACGGCGTGGTGGTCCATGAGCCCCGCACACATTCTGCGCGTCGATTCCGGAGTCCCGCGCTCTTCCCATCTCGTTTTACGCGATAAACCCGAAGCCCCGCCCACTTTAACAAAGTACTGCTTGGTGGTCCATGAGCTTCGCACACCTTGTACGCGTCAATTCCGGAGTCCCGCGTACATCCGGTGACCTTTTACGCGATGAACCCGAAGCCCCGCCCACTTTGACAAAGTATTGCGTGGTGGTCCATGAGCCCCGCACACATTCTGCGCTTCGATTCCGGAGTCCCGCGCTCTTTCCCATGTCGTTTTACGCGATAAACCCGAAGCCCCGCCCACTTTAACAAAGTACTGCTTGGTGGTCTCTGAGCTTCGCACACCTTGTACGCGTCAATTCCGGAGTCCCGCGTACATCCGGTGACGTTTTACGCGATGAACCCGAAGCCCCGCCCACTTTAACAAAGTACTGAGTGGTGGTCCATGAGTCCCGCACACATTCTGCGCGTCGATTGCGGAGTCCCGCGCTCTTCCCATGTCGTTTTTACGCGATAAACCCGGAAGCCCCGCCCACTTTAACAAAGTACTGCGTTGGTGGTCCATGAGCTTCGCACACATTCTGCGCGTCAATTCCGGAGTCCCGCGCTCTTCCCATGTCGTTTTACGCGATGAAACCCGAAGCCCCGCCCACTTTGACAAAGTACTGCGTGGTGGTCCATGAGCCCCGCACACATTCTGCGCGTCGATTCCGGAGTCCCGCGCTCTTCCCATGTCGTTTTACGCGATGAACCCGAAGCCCCGCCCACTTTAACAAAGTACTGCGTTGGTGGTCCATGAGACACGCACACATTCTGCGCGTCGATTCCGGAGTCCCGCGCTCTTCCCATGTCGTTTTACGCGATGAACTCCGAAGCCCCGCCCACTTTAACAAAGTACTGCTTGGTGGTCCCCTGAGCTTCGCACACCTTGTACGCGTCAATTCCGGAGTCCGCGCCTGCATCCGGTGACGTTTTACGCGATGAACTCGAAGCCCCGCCCACTTTAACAAAGTAATGCGTGGTGGTCCATGAGCCCCGCACACATTCTGCGCGTCGATTCCGGAGTCCCGCGCTCTTCCCATGTCGTTTTACGCGATGAACCCGAAGCCCCGCCCCCTTTGACAAAGTACTGAGTGGTGGTCCATGAGCCCCGCACACATTCTGCCCGTCGATTCCGGAGTTCCGCGTACATCCGGTGACGTTTTACGCGATGAACCCGAAGCCCCCCCCACTTTGACAAAGTACTGCTTGGTGGTCCATGAGCTTCGCACACCTTCTGCGCGTCGATTCCGGAGTCCCGCGCTCTTCCCATGTCGTTTTACGCGATGAACCAGAAGCCCGCCCACTTTAACAAAGTACTACGTGGTGGTCCATGAGCCACGCACAGATTCTGCGCGTCGATTCCGGAGTCCCGCGCTCTTCCCATGTCGTTTTACGCGATGAACTCGAAGCCCCGCCCACTTTGACAAAGTACTGCGTGGTGGTCCATGAGCCCCGCACACATTCTGCGCGTAGATTCCGGAGTCCCACGCTCTTCCCATGTCGTTTACGCGATGAACTCGAAGCCCGCCCACTTTAACAAAGTAATGAGTGGTGGTCCGTGAGCCCCGCACACATTCTGCGCGTCGATTCCGGAGTTCCGCGCTCTTCCCATGTCGTTTTACGCGATGAACCCGAAGCCCCGCCCACTTTGACAAAGTACGGCGTGGTGGTCCTGAGCTGCACACATTCTGCGCGTCGATTCCGGAGTCCCGCGCTCTTCCCATCTCGTTTTACGCGATAAACCCGAAGCCCCGCCCACTTTAACAAAGTACTGCTTGGTGGTCCATGAGCTTCGCACACCTTCTGCGCGTCAATTCCGGAGTCCCGCGTACATCCCATGACCTTTACGCGATGAACCCGGAAGCCCGCCCACTTTGACAAAGTATTGCGTGGTGGTCCATGAGCCCCGCACACATTCTGCGCGTCGATTCCGGAGTCCCGCGCTCTTCCCATGTCGTTTTACGCGATAAACCCGAAGCCCGCCCACTTTAACAAAGTACTGCTTGGTGGTCTCTGAGCTGCACACCTTGTACGCGTCAATTCCGGAGTCCCGCGTACATCCGGTGACGTTTTACGCGATGAACCCGAAGCCCCGCCCACTTTAACAAAGTACTAGTGGTGGTCCATGAGCCCCGCACACATTCTGCGCGTCAATTCCGGAGTCCCGCGTACATCCGGTGACGTTTTACGCGATAAACCCGAAGCCCCGCCCACTTTTGGTAACAAAGTACTGCGTGGTGGTCCATGAGCCCGCACACATTCTGCGCGTCGATTCCGGAGTCCCGCGCTCTTCCCATGTCGTTTTACGCGATGAATCCAAAGCCCCGCCCACTTTAGCAAAGTACTGAGTGGTGGTCCATGAGCCCCGCACACATTCTGCGCGTCGTTTCCGGAGTCCCGCGCTCTTCCCATGTCGTTTTACGCGATGAATCCAAAGCCCCGCCCACTTTAGCAAAGTACTGAGTGGTGGTCCATGAGCCCCGCACACATTCTGCGCGTCGTTTCCGGAGTCCCGCGCTCTTCCCATCTCGTTTTACGCGATAAACCCGAAGCCCCGCCCACTTTAACAAAGTACTGAGTGGTGGTCCATGAGTCCTGCACACATTCTGCGCGTCGATTCCGGAGTCCCGCGCTCATCCGGTGTCGTTTTACGCGATAAACCCGAAGCCTCGCCCACTTTGACAAAGTACTGCGTGGTGGTCCATGAGCCCGCACACATTCTGCGCGTCGATTCCGGAGTCCCGCGCTCTTCCCATGTCGTTTTACGCGATGAATCCAAAGCCCCGCCCACTTTAGCAAAGTACTGAGTGGTGGTCCATGAGTCCCGCACACATTCTGTGCGTCGATTCCGGAGTTCCGCGCTCTTCCCATGTCGTTTTACGCGATGAACCCGAAGCCCCGCCCACTTTAGCAAAGTACTGAGTGGTGGTCCATGAGTCCCGCACACATTCTGTGCGTCGATTCCGGAGTTCCGCGCTCTTTCCCATGTCGTTTTACGCGATAAACCCGAAGCCCCGCCCACTTTAACAAAGTACTGCGTGGTGGTCCATGAGCCCCCGCACACATTCTGCGCGTCGATTCCGGAGTCCCGCGCTCTTCCCATGTCGTTTTACGCGATGAACCCGAAGCCCCGCCCACTTTGACAAAGTACTGCGTGGTGGTCCATGAGCCACGCACACATTCTGCGCGTCGATTCCGGAGTCCCGCGCTCTTCCCATGTCGTTTTACGCGATAAACCCGAAGCCCCGCCCACTTTAACAAAGTACTGCTTGGTGGTCTCTGAGCTTCGCACACCTTGTACGCGTCAATTCCGGAGTCCGCGTACATCCGGTGACGTTTTACGCGATGAACGAAGCCCCGCCCACTTTAACAAAGTACTGAGTGGTGGTCCATGAGCCCCGCACACATTCTGTACGCGTCGATTCCGGAGTCCGCGCTCTTCCCATGTCGTTTTACGCGATAAACCCGAAGCCCCGCCCACTTTAACAAAGTACTGCTTGGTGGTCTCTGAGCTTCGCACACCTTGTACGCGTCAATTCCGGAGTCCCGCGTACATCGGTGACGTTTTACGCGATGAACCCAGCCTCGCCCACTTTGACAAAGTACTGAGTGGTGGTCCATGAGCCCTGCACACATTCTGCGCGTCGATTCCGGAGTCCCGCCCTCTTCCCATGTCGTTTTACGCGATAAACCCGAAGCCCCGCCCACTTTAACAAAGTACTGCTTGGTGGTCTCTGAGCTTCGCACACCTTGTACGCGCCAATTCCGGAGTCCCGCGTACATCCGGTGACCTTTTACGCGATGAACCCGAAGCCCCGCCCACTTTAACAAAGTACTGAGTGGTGGTCCGTGAGCCGCACACATTCTGCGCGTCGATCTCCGGAGTCCCGCGCTCTTCCCATGTCGTTGTACGCGATGAACTCGAAGCCCCGCCCACTTTGACAAAGTACTGCGTGGTGGTCCATGAGCCCCGCACACATTCTGCGCGTAGATTCCGGAGTCCCGCGCTCTTCCCATGTCGTTTTACGCGATGAACTCGAAGCCCCGCCCACTTTAACAAAGTAATGAGTGGTGGTCCGTGAGCCCTGCACACATTCTGTGCGTCGATTCCGGAGTTCCGCGCTCTTCCCATGTCGTTTTACGCGATGAATCCGAAGCCCCGCCCACTTTGACAAAGTACGGCGTGGTGGTCCATGAGCCCCGCACACATTCTGCGCGTCGATTCCGGAGTCCCGCGCTCTTCCCATCTCGTTTTACGCGATAAACCCGAAGCCCCGCCCACTTTAACAAAGTACTGCTTGGTGGTCCATGAGCTTCGCACACCTTGTACGCGTCAATTCCGGAGTCCCGCGTACATCCGGTGACCTTTTACGCGATGAACCCGAAGCCCCGCTCACTTTGACAAAGTATTGCGTGGTGGTCCATGAGCCCCGCACACATTCTGCGCGTCGATTCCGGAGTCCCGCGCTCTTCCCATGTCGTTTTACGCGATAAACCCGAAGCCCCGCCCACTTTAACAAAGTACTGCTTGGTGGTCTCTGAGCTTCGCACACCTTGTACGCGTCAATCTCCGAGTCCCGCGCGTACATCCGGTGACGTTTTACGCGATGAACCCGAAGCCCCGCCCACTTTAACAAAGTAACAGTGGTGGTCGTGAGTACGCACATTCTGCGCGTCGTTCAGGTTCGCGCTCTTCCCATCGTTTGCGATAGACTGACCCCGCCCACTTTGACAAAGTACTGAGTGGTGGTCCATGAGCCCCGGCACACATTCTGCGCGTCGATTGCGTGAGTCCCGCCCTCTTCCCATGTCGTTTTACGCGCGATAAAACCCGAAGCTCCCGCCTCCAGCGTTAACAAAGTACTGCTTGGTGGTCTCTGAGCCTTCGCACACCTTGTACGCGCTTCAATTCTGGAGTCCCCGGCGTACATCCGGTGACCTTTTACGCGATGAACCCGAAGCCCCGCCCACTTTTAACAAAGTACTGAGTGGTGGTCCATGCAAGGCCCCGCAATAATATTCTGCGCGTCGATTCTGGAGTCCCGCGCTCTTCCCATGTCGTTTTACGCGATGAACTCTGAAGCCCCGCCCACTTTGACAAAGTACTGCGTGGTGGTCCATGAGCTTGCTCACCTTCTACGCGTCAATTCCGGAGTCCCGCGTACATCTGGTGACGCTTACGCGATG